>CM053410.1:23090548-23108482 GCA_028644305.1 Xerus rutilus | reverse complement strand
AAAAAATAATTGTTTAAGAGAGCTGAATATCAAGTACACAATGGGTCCACATCTTATGTTCTCCATGGCACAAAGGAAAACAATAAGAGAATAAGGTCTATTGTTGCCAGAGCAGGAATTAAGATTAGTACAACTAACCATTATTAGCTCTGTGGCTTTAAACTAATTACTTATCAGGTTTTACACTTGGTTTTCACATTTATGATAGGTCTACTTTTTTTCAAAGAAGGAAAATATAATTCTTCTTTCTGTTCAGTATTCTTGGATATTGCATACAGATGTATCCATCAATTTGTTAAATATTAAGTAATTGCATAACTGGTATTCTAAATGCCTTACAGTATGTCAAAATATTTGGTGGATTATTATACAAGCTGAGAGTATTTTCACATCTAAAATAAGAGAATAGGGTTTTCACTGTCAAAAGAATTCATTATTCTAAACATTTTCCAGAACCAATTAGATTATGCTCTGAGGAGTACCTGGGTATTAAGGTGCTTAGCACAGTTCTGGGCTCTGAACTGCTAATAAGTGGGAGTTAATACTATCCATAGTTGGTTTCAGGAGGTTGTTTGGCACTAAGAATGGCTTTATTACACTTTTGTTTCAACTTATTCACTTGTTATTGGTGTCAATCCTGCAAAATGCTAAACTTGTAAAAGTCTCTCTTATTGTGAATCCTGTGTTTCCTCTCTTTGCTGAGTTCCCAACCCTTGCAAATGAGTTGGGCATGGGGACTGGAGTTCCTGGCTTGCAGAAGAACATCATTACCCTTTGCTTTGGAAATGAGTGATACTTGTTTCCTCTAGATGAGGGCAGTAGGTACCAGAGAACACCTACTGGGTTACACAGCAGGTGGGGAATTAGAACCTCTAAAACTTCCACCTCAGAGGAAAACAGATTCAAAGATATTGTAGGGAATTGTCCCCACATGGAGACAACTCACTCTGAGACTCAGGCAGGCATTTCAATACTTCACTCTGAGGTTGTTGTGGCTAGGTAATGGAGCTGGCTCAGATTCTGTGAGAATCTCAGGAGCTCCCTAGTTGCTAAGAAAGTGTCCTACCCACAGTTCCTGTTTCCATCTTTTTCTTAATGCACTATGATGTTATCCCTAACCTCTCAGACCACATGAACTTCTAAGATTAGAGGAGCCACATCTGCCTGTGGTTTGTGATAGGATAGGGGACAAAAGACTTTTCCTCTACCCACTTAGGTTCTGTGACTGGGGCCTATGAGCTGAACTCACCAAGGAATAACAGAAGAAAAAGCATACAAGTTTAATTTGATGTTGATGTTTTTATGTGACATGGGAAACCTCACAGGAAGAAGTGGTTGGACCCAGGGACTTATATACCATTTTAACAAAGAGCAATAAATTGTGGAGATGAGACAAGAGTAAGGAAAAAAAGGGGTGGGGACAGGGGTAGTAAACTGTGGGGAAATGAATAGAAAATAGATGAGGATACTAATTTCATTCATTTGTAGGGTTCTTGTAGTAAAGTTTGTATAGAAGAATATCTGTATCAACTCTGTCTCCAGTGATTAAGAATGTGTTCATATTCTTGATACATGGAGGGAGCATTCCTCATGGGAAATTATGATGGGGTTTAGGGAGAAAGGGGGAAGGCAGAGAGATCTTCTTCATCTACTGGTTTTCAGCTGCCTTCAGCTCTACGGTGTCAGTGTGCCAAAGTGGTATGTTTTGGGGGTGATATATGTTCTGATTCCCTTCCATGGAAGCATGTGTAGTAATTACCTTTGGTAAGATTGATGTGGGGCAGATTGGCACTCATTCATTGAATTTTTATACCAGGTTAGTGCCAGGAATTGTGCTATAGGCTGAGTATACAACTGCACAAAATTGACAAAACCTAGCCTTGATGGTCCACTTGTTCTCATGGGAGAAAGAAAATAAACAACTAAAGAAACAGTAATTTTATAATACTAGGGCTATGAAGAAAATAAAATAATGATATGTTCCAGAGTTGTGCTGTCCAATAGAGTAGTTATGTCACTTGTAGCTACTGGGCACGTGACATGTGTTTCATCAGAATTAATAATTTTTTAAATCTTTGATTACATGTTGAAATGACCATTATTGTGGATATATGAACTTTTATAAAACATTCTTAAAATTAATTTTGCCTGCTTCTTTTTTTTTAAATGTGGCTTCTAGAAAATTCCAAACCCATGTAAACTTGCGTTATATTTCTATTGGACAGCATCGAGCAGAACACAGATTGGGAGCAGGCGGGTTGTTGCGAAGGCTTCCCTAAAGGGATGACACTTTAAGCTGAGGCTTGAGAAATCAGGGAAACAAGGAGACCCCAGAAATGTAGGGAAAGAGCTTGGAGGAACTGACAGAAAAATCACAGGGGCAGAATCTCAGTTAGATGGTAGAGAAAGGCTAAGATGAGGTAGGGCAGGTAGGGTAGACAGGGGCTAGATCAGGAAGAAAACTGTAAGGAGTTTGGATTTTATTTGATGTCATGGGATATCATTTGAAAAGCCAAAGAATTGGCTAGTTTATGCAAATCAGCAGATCTACAACTTGTGACAACTGTGGTTGGGGATAGAAGGACCACGCTTAGAAAAAAGTCTTCCGAAGAGAGCATTATTATTATGTAACAGACCAACCAAGATGCTCCTATCTGCATCTAGCTATTGGACCTGACTTCTTTTCCCTTCTATTCATAAAATACAGGCGGTAGAGACCCCGTGGCTGTCAGTGTTCTGGAGCTGTTTGTTAAACTTTGCTTTTGTTTCTTTCTCCCCTCCCCTCCACAGTGTTTTGAACCAGATGCACTATTACTAATAGCTGGAGGAGACTTTGAAGATCAGCTTAGAGAGGAGGTGGTCCAGAGAGTTTCTCTTCTCCTCCTCTATTACATTATTCACCAGGAAGAAATCTGTTCTTCAAAGCTCAACATGAGTAATAAAGAGTATAAATTTTACCTACACAGTCTCCTGAGCCTCAGGCAGGATGAAGATTCCTATTTCCTTTCACAGAATGAGACAGAGGATATCCTGGCTTTCACCAGGCAGCACTTTGACACGTCCAGAAGCCAGGTAACAAGGGCACAACTGCCAACTAGCTCTGCTGCTGAGATTCAGTCTCAGATTCTTATTTATTGATTTATTTACTCAGTTAAGGATTCCCAAGTCTTTCAAAAACTTCTAAGAATGATAAGTATTTATGATTTTGATCCATGGTATGGTAAATGACATAATTAAAAAATCTGAGTCTAAAAGCGGAAATGTGATGACTAATCGGAAGATGACTTTTAGCTAGAAGCCAGTGGGTAGGTAGTCAGGCGGGACAGGTGACAGGCAGCTCCCTCTCCTGACTTCCCTTGAGCACTCCAGTGACTCAAGGGTTTTTAATCAGTCTTCAAGGACTGAACTGTAGTGGTGGAGGTTAAGGTATCTACTTACTTTGCCTTCTGGCTAGGGAAGAAGGCAGAAACAGTTTGAGAGAGATGAATTCATTGTTAATTGTTTTCCCAAAGAAGCATCTTACCAAAGGCATTATTCATGACAGTCAGCACAAGAGTTTGCATGTGCACAGGGTCCATTCAGATGCCTCTCATCTCTCCCAGCTCCCATTAGGAAATGGGCACCTGCTCATGTGTTGACTCATTACTGTTCTAGCAAAGGCTGACCTTTTAATGGTGTTTGAGCTTTCTGGGTTGGAGTGGGAAGTTTCCGAGGATAAAGTTCTCTGAATATAAAGGTTTTTTGTTGCTGTTTGGTTGGTTGGTTTCTTTCGTCTCTGTTATTTTTTCATTTTTTTCTTTTCATATTTGTTATTGGTGCATTATAGTTGTGTACAATGATGGAATTTATTTTTATATATTCATACATGCATGCAATATAACAGTATATTCCTAGCACTTCCTTCCCCTTCCTATCTCCCAACAACCTCAGGTCCCTTTCCTCTACTGATCTCCCTTTGACTTTCATGGGATCTGCCTCTACTTTTCTTTTCCTTTTTCTTATCTTCCACATATGAGAGAAAACACAGTCCTTGACCTTCTGAGTTTGGCTTATTTCACTTAACTTAATGGTCTCTGCTGGTTCCATTCATTTTCTGGGAAATGACATAATTTCATTTTTCTTTTTTTAAATTTATTTATTATCATTAGGTATACATGAGAGCAGAATGCATTTTGATTCATTGTACACAGATGGAGTAAAACTTTTCATTTCTCTGTTGTACACGATGTAGAGTTGCACCATATGTACTGTCATACATGAACCTAGGGCAATGATGTCCATCTCATTCCACCATCTTTCCTGCCCTCATATCCCTGCCCCTCCTCTCCCTCCTCTTTGACCAAAGTTCCTCCATTGTTCCCATGCCCTCCCCGACTGCGCCCCGCCATTATGGATCAGCATCCACTTAGCAGAGAGAACATTTGGCCATTGTTTTTTGGGATTGGCTTACTTTGCTTAGCCTAATATTCTCCAGCTCCATCCATTTACCTGAAAATGCCATAATTTTTTGATATAAAGTTTTTTAAGCCACTTTTTCTAGGAGGATTAATTGAGGAGCTGTACCACATTTTGAGAAATTGGTGAAAACTTTTTTTCTCTCTTGAATTATTCATTGATTATGTACAGACATTTTGGTTCTTGGTCTCAATAGTGGCTTCTAGTAACCTAAAGGTATCTGAATAGTCATGCTCTGACTTAATGACCAACAAACATATTCTTCAGTTTTCTGTAAATGTGTTTAATCTCTCTTGTTATTAGTAGAACTAATAGAAAGCCTGTTTACTAGGGACTTTGCAAATATCACTAAAGAAGCTCTAATCCTGTAAACATCAAAGTTGGGCCATAGTTTTGATTCTATTTTCATTGTAGAAAAAATTTCCTTGATAGAAATCAGTTTTCTGTTTCATAAGGAGGTGTGCCTGTATATAATGGCTTCATTATAACATCTATACAACCCAAGATGGGTTTGAATTAGCCACTAGGAATTTAGTCATTCTCCCTATTACTGTCTTGTGATGCAAATTAAATGGAAACAGAAGCCCAGCACTTAAAACCAGATGATGTGTATGTGTCTAGGTTTATGGTTATTACACATGTACTGCCAATACCTGGGTTTCTGAGTGTTTGTGAGATCAGACATTCTTAGAATAGGATAAAATAATGTTATGTGGACAATGTTTTAGTCAACAGGAATTGAGCTCCTGCTGTCATAGCATTTGCTAGGTCTCAGACCAGTGATCTCCCAGAGATAGCACTGTTTCTAGTCCCTGGAAAGGGACAGGGAGCCCATGCACCCAGGAATCCCTAGAAAGTTAGTCAATGTAGACTTTGCAGAGGGCTATTGACACCTCACTGCAGCTGCTGTTTTCCCCAGTCAGATGATGTGAGGTCATGGCAGGTGATAGCACTCCAGACCCTACTAGCATCTCCAGGTCTTGATCTACATAGGACTTGGCTTCCACAAATCAAACTACTGACAGCCATTACAGATGAACCTTACTCACTCCCCAAAAGAACTATCTGTATACCACAGGGTCCTAGTGCAGCCAACCTCCCTGAAGACCAGAACATAAACACCATTCCATCCCTTCATTCTCTTTTCCAAACAACTTTGTCTTCCATCTTCCTGACTCAATCCTTTAGTGTTCTACTTTTTTTCATGCAAATGACTCTTGCTGTGTCTCCAAATCTATCAAAATTTTGATAACTGCCTTCCTGCCTTCCATTCTGCTATCGAACACAGCAATGAATATGCTCCTGCCAAGTTCACCAATTACCATCTTAAAAATCCAATGAGTACTTTTATTTCTTGTCCCAGGCCAGAAGAATTGAATATCGACACAATAACCCTCTTTTGATTTCTCCTTTGATGAACATATTCTCTCTTTCATATGTAGTGGGCTTAGCATAATGCCAGGCACATTCAATAAATAAGCATTCACTAAATGTTTAAACCAATGAATGAGAATACTAGTAGGATATAAGGCACATTTCTAGCTTTTTAGATCTTTATCATTTAATTGAGGAAAATTGACAAATACATATGAAAAAAGCCCCATATGTCCTATGTCCTAGAAGAGTTCAAAGAACACAGACCCTCTCCTGATTTTGATTTGTAATGAGTTCACGCTGAACTTGAGACTAAGGGCTGATGTGGAAATAAGTGGAGGTGCCTTGTGATGGTAGAGGCAGCAGGGCCAGTGTGAAGTCAAGGTAGGAAATGTAGACTTGAAAGTCATTGGCCTGCAGGCTGTGCTTGAAGCTGGGAGAGATTTTACCAATGGAGGGGATGTAAACTGTAAGAGCAGGAGATCACCTTGGGAAAGCACATCCACAAGAGGATAATGAGAAAGGCTGGATAACTGAGGACCAGTGGAATTGGGCTTAGAACACTCAATGCCATGGCCGATAAAAGAAGCGAGTATTTTCCAAGTACAGTTGCATCTGAGACAACTTTGTAGGATGATAGTCATTCCCACACACAATTCAAACTTCTTTCAGATGGGCTATTCCTTATTCTTGGGGAAATCCTGGAAATACCTTATTCAAAATAATTTTAAAAGTTAAAATTGTTTTCTTTACTTTATGTCTGATTTCAGTGTATGGAAACTAAAATGCTGCAGAAAAAATCTGGAATCCAGAGCAGTGATGGAGCGGATGAACATACACTTCCCAGGTTGGCGGCGACAATCATAGCTTTGTCCCTCCAGGGTGTTTGTCTGGGACGAAGAAAGTTGCCAGCCCCAGACTATTTTACAGAATATATTTTCAGTTTCTTGAATAGTACAAATACTCTCCACTTATCAGGTAAGGAGGATTTTCATGAATTTAACTTCCAAGTCACATCTTCTAAAATGGGCTCAAAACACAGGCTGAAGCATTTCAGTTGCTGGATTTGTTCAGTTATATTTTAAGTACCATTTTACTTTGGCATGTAGTAAGAGGGCTCAGGTGGTCTTTCAAGGCAAATGTGTTATGATGTCTGTGTGGTGATGAGGTGTAAACATGGATTTGGCCCCTTTCTGTGGTGATGGAAATTGTGATATCAAGCCAAAGGGAAGGATTTTAGGTTCTGCCATAAGGCCTAAATAAACACTTTCCTAACTGGCATATAATACTGGGCTCAAGATGGCAAAGTGTTCTGTAGAATGATGAAAGACTAATTCACAGGGTTCAAGAGAATCAACGACAGTTTGCTTATCATCATATTGTGAGCCATCTAATTTTAAATAAAAAAATGTGATTTTTAAAAAATCTTTGCTGAATTCCTTTTTGGGGCTCTTAGATGCAACGGGATGTCAGGAAGGAAATCAGAATTTTTTGCACATTCCTTTGTACTGGATAAGACAGATGACAGATGACTCAAAAGTTACATGACTTATTTTTCAAATCTGCATTAAGGTGGCTAGAGATAGATTTTTAAAAACCATCTCATTGCCAGTATCACAACTAAAAAATAATGATTTCTTAATATCATAAAAATGCTCATTTACATTTTCCAAATGTTTTTGTTAAAAAATCAGGATCCAAATAATGTTTACAAAATGCGAATTGTTGATAGATCTCTTAAATATCCTTAATAGGTGTCACATTCCCCTCCTTCATCTTGTCTATTTTGTTGCGAATTATTTTGATGAGGGGGGAAAAAAGTCCTTTACCATCTGGATTTTGCTGATTTCTTTTTTTTTCAAAGTATGTTTTAGCTATACATGGACACAGTGTTTTTATTTTGTTTATTTATTTTTATGTGGTACTGAGGACCAAACCCAGTGCCTCATACATGCGAGGCAAGCGCTCTGCCACTGAGCCACAACCTTAGCCCCTGCTGATTGCTTTCTTAGTTTTTTGACAAACATTTCTATGTGCTACACTTCACATATGTTGGTTGTTACATGTAAAAGCTTGATTAGTTTTCAGTTGTTTATTTGGGAATACTATTTTATGGTTGGTATCTTCCTCCAAGGAACATGTAACATTTGGTTGTCTCTATACTGAGAAGTTGTAAACTGTTGATGATCGTTGCCTAGATGGATTATTTAGGGCTTGCCAAATGGTGCTCTTTTAATTTTCTCATTCCTACTTTATTCGTTGGTGTGATAATTCTACACGAGAAGAACTTTCTCTCATCATTATTTCATTTTGTTGAAGTTCCTAAAGGAACTTCAAGTTCGTAAAGGAATTTGATACTGTAATTGACCAGTTTTCAAAATAGTAATACATTCCTTTGCATCTTTCAAAAAACAGTGAGATTTTTAATAACTATTATGATTTTATATCTCTCAGTTGTCATTATTGTCCTAATTGGTGCTCAGATTGTCCCTTCTTGACTTGTGAAATCTTATTCAAGTTGATTTTAAGTCCTTTTGACAAATATTAAAATATTTTGTATCTACCTTGCTTTCCAAAATAATAAGCTATTCTAGGCTTATCCAATATATTTCCTGCCTACACCTGGAATCAGTCATTTCTTCAAATATTTTTTATTTTTATACAACTAAGTAATCAAATGTTACTCTTACTATTTTTGGATTTTGAGATATAGTTAAGAAAGCTTTCCATATTCCCAGGTTATAGAAGTCACTCATGTTTTCTTCTAGTATTTGTATGTTTTCATTTCTGATATAATTTGGATTATTTCTGGTGTATATTAAAAAGAATAGATCTAGTTTAATTTTTCTATTAAACTCTCCAGTTTTTCTTATACCTCTTTTGCATTATTTATTCCACTGATTGGATGAAATTCTTTCATATAATACAATAAAGCTCTAAACACAATGGAGCCTTTTTCTGGATTTTCTAGTCTGTTGCAATTGCCAACTTGTCTATTCATGTGCTAATACTATATGGTTTTACTTATAACAGTTTGCTGGTATACTTAAATATCTAGTAAGAGCTAGCCTTCTCCATAGTTCTTTTCAAAATTTTCATAGTTTGCTTCTTTGTCCTAATGAATACCATCAAACTGTCAAGGTCCAAGAAAAAAAACTTGAGGTAATTTTATATGATAAAAATATACATATATAGCATACATGTATTTATATATATTATGTATATGAAATTACTTAAATAGAAATGGTATTTTAAAGTGTTGCACCTTTATATCCAAGAACAAAAATTGTCTTTCCATTTGTTCATGTCTGTGTGTACATTTTTGTGGAGAGTTTTATTATTTTCCTCACAGAGGTTCTAGGACTTTCTTGTTACATTTATACATAAGCATCTAACTTTCTTTTTGGATATCTTTTTTTTTTTTAATATTTTTTAGTTGTTGATGGATCTTTATTTTATTCATTTATTATTTATATGTGGTGCTGAGGATCGAACCCAGGACCTCACACATGCTAGGCAAGTGCTCTACTGCTGAGCTACAGCCTCAGCCCCCTTTTTGGATATCTTAAATGAAGTTTTCTTTCAGGATATCTTCTAGTTTATCTTTAGATATATGAAAGTCATGATTTTCTAGATTAATTGTATAACCTACTCTATTTTATTTTTACATTAATTTTTTAGGAGTTTCATCTATATAGTTACATGCTTGTCAAAAAGATATAATTATGTCTCTTTCTAATTCTTGTATTTCTATTTGTTTCTTGTGTAATTGCACTGGTTAATAATCCCAATATAATATTAAATAATAGTGGGAGTGATCAGTATTCTTATTATATTGCTGATTTTTAAAGAAGAGCCTATAGTATTTTCTCATTAAATTTAGATATTCTTCTGTCATATATAAGTAATTAGAACACATAAACATTTTTTTAAAATTTAGAGAACAAATGAGCAAAATATATTCATAAAGTCTTTTAATTAACTTGCATTCTTATATTTCTAGTACTCTTCATTTTTCCAGTAGACTTGAACAAAATGGAAAATTTAACCAAAAGGTACATTTGGGTCATTTCTTTTAAACCTAAAGAACTTAATTTTGTATTTTTCATAAGGCAGCTCTACATACAATGAATTCTCTCCTCATTGTTTACCTGGAATTATTTTTCACCTTTATTATGAAGGATTATTTTGCTGGCTATAAAGTTCTTAAATGACATTTTTTTTCCCTTTGCTCTCGGAATATACCATTCCACTACCTTCAGGTCTCCATTGTTCTGATAGAAAGTCAGTGGTTAATTGTAGTGATGCTCCCTTACATGTGATGAGTCATTTTCACTTACTGCTTTCAAGATTTTATCTTTGTTGTCGACTTTCAACAATTTGATTATAATGTGTTTGGGCATGGATCTTTTTGTATTTATCCTGCTTGATGAGCTTTTTGAACATATTAGATTTTTATATTAACTTGGAAAGTTTTTAGCCATTATTCCATCCACTAGCTTATTTTTCTGATTTTCTTCTCTTTGTCTTCTCTTTCAGTGACTGCCAATACATACATTTGATATGCTTCTTGTTGTTTTATAGCTCTCTGAGACTTCTTTTTTCTGTTTTTTTCTTTCCATTCTTCAAAATGGATTTTTCTGTTAATCTAATTTATGTTCAGTGATTTTTAAATTGATTTAGTTTTTAATTGGCACATTTTAGTTATGTGTAAAAGTGGAATTCATTGTGATATGTTTATACGTGTGCGTGACATAATTTGGTTAATTTCATTCTGCTGTTCCTCCTTTTCCCATCCCTCCTCACTCCCCCTTTTCCCCCTTCCTTTATTCCACTGATCCCCATTATATTATCATAAGACCCTTACCCTTTTAAAAAATTCATTATTTCTCTCTGACTTCCACATGTAAGAGAAAAATTCAACATGATTTTCAGGGTCTAGCTTATTTCACTGTCTGGTGAGTTTTTTCCTTCTGCCTTCTCAAATATGTTGTTGAGTGCCTTTAGTGAATTTTTTGTTTTTCCTTATATTTTCCTTCTCCAGAATTTCTATTGGGATTTTTATTTAATTTTGATTTCCTTATTGAAAATTGCTATTAGTTGATTGGTTGTTTCATACTTTCCTTTTGTTCTTTAAGTATGATTTCCTTTAGTTCCTTAACCATGCTTACACTAGCTGCTTTGAAGAATTTGTCTGTTAAAACCAACATTGGAAATACTCAGAGATGTATTTGTTAACTATTCTTTTTCCTGAAATGGGTCACATTTTCCCATTTCTCTGCAAGTCTTGTGACTTTTTCCTTGAAAACTAATCATTTAAAATGAAACTCTCGTTTGTAGTTTTTCTACCACTGATGATAGCATTTAGGAAAATTCCAAAGACATTTTATTAACAAGTAAAAGGGTGGATAAATCCACATGAATTTAATATTATATTTAATTCTTCTCTGTATAAGTATTTTTTTAAAGCCTAGAGTAATATTGAGGGAAACAAAATTGCAACCTATAAACTTATATACATTTCATAATATAATTAGAAAACAAGATCTGGTTTGTCTCTGTAATCTCATCTCCCCTTCATTTCTTTTCTTTTTTTTTCATATCCACTTAAGAGTAAGACACTTTGATTGACTTAACTACATTAAAGTAATAGTCAATCTAAGGATGTGGATTGACTCAAGGAAATACATTTCCTAAAAACTAGGCTAATAAGTATCACCTTTAATTTATACTTTTGCATTAAAGGAAAATATTTTGCTCAATGGAAGACATTTCCATTGGTTGTGTTGCCCATTTATCACCTCTAGGGTATTAAAATGGTGGGAATACCTTTGAAAGATTGGTTCGGCCTTAGGTAGACCCTCTGAGAGAATCCATATTCACGTGAGGTATTAATGTTCTGGATTTGTTCAGAATGAAATCTTGATTTTTTTCATTAGAACAAAAAATTGTCTTGTGAAATATCTATGCTGTGGCCATGTGAAATTGTAATTATTCTGAACAAGATCTGCCTATTCCATGTGACACCCAATTTTGTATGAAATTTTTAGAACTAGACCAACTCCTCAGTATTCTCTGGATCAAAACCACCTGTATCAAAAAGGATAAAATCCATCAACTTCAAAGGAAACAAAACAACATAACAATCCATCATTGGGGCTACCCTAATTTATCTGTATCTGTGGACAAAGATTCCGATGATGGTCCAATTTCCTGGGATCAGGTATTTCTATTATTTCTCTCATACCATCATTTGCTATTGATAAAGGAAGTCAAACAGTGAGAGTTCTATCAGAGTTGTAGGAAACTCAAGAAGAGAATGTATATTTTCTTAAAAGTAAAAATAATATATATTAGTTTTCTTAAGCAGATTCCTGAAGAAATAAAAATAAGGCCAATATATTAGGAGAATGATATATATATTGCTCTTTTGTTCTTTGGGTCAATATTAAATCCATAAAAAATTAATTCAGAAAACATATATTGAACATTTAGTATGTATCAGTCACCATTCTAGGCATGATGAATACAGTGCTAAATAAATATAGGCACAGCATTTAAGAACCATACAAGGCAGAGGAGGATATAAATATTGCATAAATAACTACAACAATGCATAAATCAATTTAGGTTAGATTAGGAAGCAATTACTTTAGGTTGTGAGCAACATGAAAATATTTGTGTAGTAAATGATACTGAAGATTTTGAAAAAGGTGATATGTGAGCCTAAAAATATATCTACATCTGTATTTTGTAAAGTTGTGTTTCAGAGAACATTCACTGGTCTACCTTAGCTTCTTTTTAGATGTTATGGTCAAATAAGTTGGGAAAATACTGGAGATGCACATTTAACTGTGGCTTGTAACGGAGTCTGGAGAGGTCCATTAGTAAACAAATTAATCTTACTGAATCCCAACTTTGATCAAAGAATCCTTCCCTTCCCTAGCCATTTAAAATCTTCAGAAATTAGTATTTTATGATAATGGCTTTCATTTATTAAATACTATGCATCAGACATTGTGTTATTTTGACCTGCATTATTTCATTAATTATTAGAATAACTACATGTGGTTAGTTTGTATTATTGCTTCCTGTAAATGAGGTATGAAGCTAATAAGCAATTGCTTGAGTTCACAGAAACTGAGGATATATATGTATATGTGTATACACACATGTGTATATATATACACACATGTTTATATGTATACATATACATATATACATATATAAATGCACCTATACATATATATATATAAACTGACAATATATGTCTGGGTGTGTGTGTGTGTGTGTGTGTGTATGTATAATCTGATAGCATATTCTGTGTTCTTAATAACTGTGTTATTATTTAGGAAATGGTCCAGGAAATTGGACCTATTATAGTATTCATTGGGAAATGATTTAAATGTGTTAATTTTTGTTCTTTATATCTTAAATGAGAAATACTCCTATGAAATACAATCTGTATCTTAAAACAGAAAAAAGTCCCTTCATATTCCTCATAATTCTGAATGTTGTATTCACAAGTTGTAAATTGTGAATTCACATGTTTGATATTGGGCAACATCAAATATTTTTACTATTATGTATTTTTAAAAGTTAATTTGTTACCTGTGCCATGTATAAAATATATCTATCAAAATTGGTTCTTTCAAATTCATGATTATTATATTCAATAGAAGGTGACAAAAATGACCTCCAGATTAATCTTTGTAAAGTGTCCTTAAGTGCTTCTTCGGGGCCATACTTGAAGAAGGGAATGGAATAAATTTGATTTATGGAAACCTCATTTGCATAAGGAACAAAGGTTATGTCTTAAAATTTAGGCTGACTATGCAAAATACATGAAACAATATCTTCTACAATTCTTCTCTGTCCCAATATGTCACTTTCTTTGTAATTCTTGATGGACCCTAACATGGAACATCAGATCTGAGGACCCTGCCTATATTATTTAGAACAATAGTTCTCTAAGTCTTGTCCCTGGACCGGAAACATTATCATCACTAAGGAACTTGTAAGAAATGCAAATTCTCAGGCCCTACCCCAGAATTTACTGAATCAGCAACCCTGAGAATGGAGAATGGAGAATGGAGATTATAATAAGCCCTCCAAGTGATTATCAAAACTAAAGATTAGACACTATTATTTTAGAATACATTTGAAAGCTTTCATAGAAGTCTGATGACATCAACACAAGTATCAGCACATATCGAAGTTTTATGCAAAGGAATAAAAGTATTTTAAGGATTATTGGCCGGATATTCTAAATTTTTATTCTATTCTTTAAAACTTTATAGGATTTAATGAGTCACCATTAAGACATTCATATTAGTAATTTCAATAGAACCTTTAAACAATAATGACTTGCACAGCAGCAGCAAGGAAAGATCAAAGGCACAGAGCTTATAATAGAATAATCATTCTCTCTGAGATGGTATTCTAAACCTAGAAACTATTCAAATTTTTCACAATGAACTGGGAAAAGATGCATGATATTCTGTTCTTGTTTACCTCTCTACTCTTACTTACCAGCCAGGCATTTTCCCATAGGATATTTATGATGGAGATTTCATCATCAAAAGTGTGTTACTAATTTCCCTTTCTTTTTGGCAGCATTTTTAATGATAAAATATTTATATTCCATCTGTAACAAATGGTTCAAAAAAGAACATTGTCTTTGGTAAACATTATCTTATTTAAAGGAAGAATACCACATGTTTAACTTTTAGGTGATGCTTTTCAGAGTAGAAATCTTTTTGGAGTTCTTACACAATTCCTTTCTGAGAAATGCTTACCTTACTCCTGTCACATGGGTAGAACTGATGCAACCAGATAGATAGCTGACCAAAGAGAGTCCAAGGGTGGCTTTCCTGAATAATCAGGTCTTCCTCAGGTTTGGCAGACTCAATCCATTCTTGGATTTCTGACTGAAGTGTCACTTTAGAGTTGGAACTTATATGGCCTCATGATTGATTGATTGATTGATTGTGCTGGGGATTAAATCCAGGGCCTTGTGCATGTGAGGCAAGCACTCTACCAGCTGAGCTGAGCTATATCCCTAGCCCAGTGATTATTAAATGAGAAAGACAAAGTGTAGAAGGAAATAGATACGTGTAGAAGGAAACAGAAAGGAGAAAATGCTTGGTGTGCATGCATTGCACATGCATACACATTTTTGGTTCCCATTTTCCAGTTTGGGCTGCAGCTCCTTATGAGGTGTGGTCTTTAGTGCTTGGATTCTCTGAGATCCTGTGTGTCCTTCAACTGTGATATCCTGGTTTTCTGGTTTGTATGATTTCTTTTCTATGCAACCAACATTTTTCTAATAATGATAAAACTTTCTTGTCTATGGAATCATCACCAAAAGATTTTTTTTTTGTGTGTGTGTAAGGTTGAAATAAAAGCAGCCAATGTGTCATCATTATGTTCTGATTAAAAGCATGTCTTTGTTTAAAATGTTAAAATTCTACAGCATAGCAAATCAGATGAGCCTCGTAAAGCACTGGCCTTTCTAAAAATACTTTATTGATTGCAACTAAAAATCACAAATATATTGCATTAGGGTCTTCTTTCAACAAAAGTCATTCATTTGTGCTTGTGAAAATATATGCCATTTTTATTCACATATTAAAATATTTATATTGTCATCTTTGATGTATAAAACATTAACTTTCATTTCTGAGATGAAAAAATGCCTTTTGGCAATTTTTAGAGACTTGTTGCCTTTATTTTTATTTCTAAGTTTTATGTAGTAAATATGCCTATATAAATGGAAAATTATAAACATTAAGATAAAAATAATTAAAGACAATAGAAAATAACATTGCTACTATTTTGTGAAGTGGTAATGTCAATTACCAGAGACAGTCATATCAGTTAGTGTTTGCATACCAGCTAGTTGACACAGAATTCACTTTAAAAAATTTTAACCTTACTTTTATCACTTTTAGAAATACAGGTTGCCAAAACAGGCTTATTAAATCAGGGAGTTATTAAAGATAACGACCTCATTACCACAAAGTTCCTGTTTATCACGTGAAGTCTTAGCTATGTTGAAAAACAACAAAACACAGACATCAAGCCTTATTTAGGCTGCTGGTTACACCACCATGCAGCACATTGTAAAACACTGTGTGCCTTTTCAGGAAAGAAAAAAGTGTGCAGGAAATCTTAAATAAGATTCAGAATGAAAGCTAGGTGCTGCAGACTTTGATCTCAGATTTAAAATAATCCTGGGAGGTTAATAAAAGGTTAATTAACAAAGAGCAGCAGGGAAACGTGTAGTAAGGACTTCCTCTGTCCATTGTTGATATTCCATGTAGCTTTTTGTTCCTCAAGAATGACAACTGGTGTCACCTCTGGCTCAATACCGAGGTTAGTAACAGTGTGTTTTCCCCATACAGACTTGCTTCTCTGCTCAGCAGCTGGTGGAGATATTTCTACAGAATAGCTTTTCTTCCATTTCTAAGGAGGACTTTAAGCAGATGAGTCCAGGGATCGTCCAGCAACTACTCAGCTGCTCTTGCCACCTGCCCAATGACCAGCAAGCAAAACTTCTACCCACCACACTGGAGAGTAAGTTCTAGTTCTTCATCAGGTAGCTGATAGGCACAATTTATGTAAATAAGAATAGTATTATGTAAATAATAATAGTGAGCACAGAGTACTAGGAAGTACCAGGTGCTATTTATTCTAAACATTCCATATTTACCAACTCATTTAATCCTCCCAATAATATGAGGAGATAGGTGCTATTTTCATACTCATTTTACAAATGAGGAAACTGAGGCACTGACATACTCGGGGACATACAATGGCACATGATGAAGTTGGAATTCAAACTTGGACAAACTGGCCCCAGAGTCCATGTTTATAGCTATACTGCTTGTCAATAAATATTGTGTTTTGTATACAATTTATATAAACTGATTCTGTCCACCATATTTGATTCAATCATAGAGCAACTTAAAAACCCACAGTTGGTAAGTTACATGGTATAAGAGGAAACACATGAGTATTAGAATCTAGTGAAGAATTGAGTCATCTCTTTCATCCTCAGCCCCACCCCCACCCCCGTGACCTTACGCACATTTCTGCTTCCACAAAGCTGTCTCTTTTCTGCACAGTGGAAAAGCAGTGATATCCTACAGTGCTTCCCAGCCTTTCACACGTCATAGTACATACACAAAATGAAAGCACATGGGGGTAAACCAAAGAGGTGCTTGAATGGAGGTGACCAATCCAGTGGGATACCAGCCTCCCTGATAAAGCTGACAGCCATAAGAGGTGAAGGGATCAACATTAGCATGAGGACAGGACTGTGGTTCTGAGCTTCTATGGGCATGTTTATATTCCTACCACCCAGCAGAGTGCCCGGTACATACAAGCTTGGGAAAGCGTTTTCAAACTTAAGATGTACGAAGAAAGCTTTATCCCCTTTCGGATAAACTTCTAGACTCTTCTAGGGAATAGTCTTCCTGAGAAAAATCTCCACAAGTAACACACACTAAAGAGCCTAGAAAAACATCACTGTCTTCAATTTAAAAATTTGCATTATGCAATTAAAGAACAAAGCTTATGTTGGACATTGGAAATTTATAGAATATAAGATGTTACATTAAAGAGAGGAGGACCCAGGGAGACATTATTAAGGAAATATTGTTTGGTAGGCTGTAAGTCAACCCCTAAGTGCCACCTTTAATTGTTTCCAGGAAAGAGGATTATGCCTATGTTTAAATCAAATTTCAGACCTAGTTAAAGTAGCTGCTCAGCAATGGCTAAGAATTTAATAGAGAGGTCAAGGTCTATTGAATGATGGAAAATGCTTAGAACAATCTGCAGGCATCTGACTTCAATCAAGACACCATGGCACCTATGTAGAGATCTGGGGCAAATTGGTAGAGTCTTTTGACCATAAATTCTGAGATTTTATGGTTTTCAAACTGTCCTTCCCAAACGAGAGCAGGCAAAATCTGACTCACAGAGGATCTGAAAAGATTTTATAATGGATGTTATGAAACATCCATTCTACTTCTCATTCTCCTACTCACAGGACAAAGGAAAGTAGAAAAGGAAAACAAAAGAACTTGAAAGTTTGCTCTT
>CM053410.1:23024742-23090048 GCA_028644305.1 Xerus rutilus | reverse complement strand
CGTATTGGTCCATTCCCCACTTTTCTCTCTTTTCCTCCCCAAAAGGTTGCATCTCCTCAGCTCCCATGCAGATGGATTTTGTTTGGGTCAAACACATGGGAAGCACAAGATAGGAGGAGAGAGAGGCAGGGGTGTTTCTGCACAGCTCCCTGCTGGTGCTGGCATCTGTTCCAGAAGTAGCAGATGAGCCTTCTTGCCACAGCTGGAGTTCTCCTCCATAGCTCCACCTCTCTCTGAGCTTCTATAACATCACTTCCTCCTTTTGCCCTTTCTGGGGTTGCTTATCCCTTGTTGATACCCTGGACCCTGCTCATAGCTCTGTGTAGCACCATCATTAACATCTCTTCAACAAAGCCCTTAGAATGGATTTATCATTCTTTTTTTAAAAAATTTATTTTTTAGTTGTAGGTGGACAGAATATCTTTATTTTATTTTTATGTGGTGCTGAGGATCGAACCCAGTGCCGCATGTGTGCTAGGTGAGCACGCTACCACTGAGCCACAACCCCAGCCCCAGATTTATCATTGTTTCTTGAATAATGGTGTCCAGATTTGTCTTAAGTAAAATGTAAGCACCAGGAAGCTAGCTTTTTGTCAAATTGATCTGAGGGTTTCTATTTATCAGAAATGGAAGCTCTTAGACCCAAGATACTAAAAGAGTGGTAAATATCTATTCCCTCTGAAATCTCTTCATATGGATGGTGACCATAGACCCATGATCCTGCCCTTTGCAAATCCCAAGATGTTAAAAATTTTCCACAAGCCTCTGGCACTTTTCTACAGGGTCACTCTTGTTGCTCAGAGGCTCAATAATAATTTGATGTTTGGAAAATGCAAAGTGAGCATTGGAGAAATAAAACCAACAGTTATTAGTTTTAATTTCCCTCATAATCTAATTTTCTGGAAATATTTCAGGGCTTATTATTGGCTTGAGGCGGTGGCCAGGGCTTTTTTCTGGGTCACCACAGTGGTTACAGAGTTGTTTACTGCCTGGGATTCTGGGAAGCCAAGAAGGATCTGAAGGCTGCTTGGATCTGTTTTTAAGGGGGAGCACATAGCTACAAGCAGCTGGGGTGAACTTGTGGAGGGGGCTGGATAGGAAATGTTGCAAAGTGAACTTAAAAATTACCTTGGTTTCCTGAAATTTAGAGAGCAATTTCTTTGCTTGAAAAAAGAGATGAGAACAATAATTACTAGAAAGAAGAAGACACAGTACAAATGAGATGGAAAGCTAGAAAAATCAGTGCTTCCTGAATGTGCAGGTTCTCAAAAATCTGTGCAGAAATGAGACAAATGTCACTGTAATTTCCCTTTTTATTTGGCTGAATTTATTCAACTTAAAAGATCTTCATTCTATCCTAAAATTGAGGAGTTTTCTTCTGCTTTATTTTGTGATATTGCAATGCTCTCTGTTGTGTAAAATATTGGTAATTACAAGTATTAGGTGAATATGTGTTAACATTCTTACTAAAAGAAAAACAGAATAATGTATGTTGGTTTTAGTTAAGTCTGTGTACTCAAAGTATGCGTGTAGGTACAAAATCATATCTACATCCCATTGGGCTTTAGTATCCACAGGAATAAGTTCCAGGACTCCAAAAGGTGTCACAATCCAAGAAAGTTCAAGTCCTTTACATACAAGGGTGTAGAATGTGCTTATATCCTATGCATATCCTCTCTAAACTTTAAATCATCTCTGGACTATTTATAATACCTAATACAATGTAAATACTAAGCAAACTATTATACTGTGTTATTAAGGGGATAATGGCAAGAATAAAAGCCTGTACTTGTTCAGCAAAGATGCAGTTTTTTCCTGAATATTTTCAATATGTAGTGGAATCTGCATATATAGACTATGGATGTGGAGGGCCATATACACCTAAATCTATACATAATATATATTTTTCTTTCTTTAATTTAGTGGTCAGGAACATCCTAAATCTGGAAACCACTAAGTTATTTTATAAATTTGCTTCTCTTGGGGGAAAAAGCATGCTATGTAATGACTGATTAACAGGAAATTATGAAGTCAGTCAATGGATTGAAAAAACCAATACGAAGAGTCAATCAGAGCCAGGTTCTTATTCTCAACTCTTTTCGTTTTTTTTTTTTTTTTTTGGCCTCAGAAAGCTGACAGTATTGCTGATCATACAATATACACATGGAGGAATGTCTTCCAGATGGATTTCTTACGTATCTGAATAATTATTAAAAGTTTACTTTAGTTGTAGCGGGTCATGGAGAGAATAAAGCAAGTGAAATATATCCTTCTCTGTGTTATGGATATAAATCCTATTGATGTGGAATACTCATGTACCAACCAATGCAGATAGAACTCCTGGGAAAAAAAGCAGCCAAAAGACAGAGAATGTATGAAAATCTAGGCCACTTGCTGAAATAAAACTGAGGTGCTGTTTTATTCATCAGTATAAGCTATTCAAAGCTCTCGTTTATTTTCTACTGTGTACATTTCATTTGACCCTGGTTAAATTATGTAGTGCAAATATTCACATACCCAAAACAAAAAGCAAACTGAGCTTTGAATATTTCAGCTGTCATGGGATTCCCAGACTGAAAGTTAAATACATTAAACCACTGTGCTTACTATTTGATACCAAAGTCATCAAAAGTTCTTTTTCTCCCCTCCTCTCCCCCTCCGCTCCTCTTCTTTCTCCCCCTCTCCACCCACCCCCCTCCTTTTCCTTCTCCTTCTTCTTCATTTTTTAGGTTCTTGGTTTAGATAGGCAGGAAGCTGCAGAGTTTGGACATTTCCATGAAAGCAAAGGTCATATTTGGAAACTGTTGGGTCTAATTGGAGGCATCCATGGATTTTTCTTGATAGAAAAATGTTTTATTCTTCTTGTATCACCGAATGCCAAGGTAAATTTTAAGTTTTATTTATCTTTTTTTTTCCAAAGTTTTATATCTTTTGCTTGAAAAGTCCTTGTTCAAAAGTATTGATATCTTCATGAAGTTGTCTATACAAGGGATGAACTCTTTAAAGAATCATTCTAACAAGTTCCTCTTAATTTTTTTAAACACCTGTTGCTTGTCAGTGAATGTACTTGCTACAATTTTCTACTTAATCTTCATGCTTGATTCAAAACAGTACATTATTTCATGTCTGAGGAAAGAGTGGTTCAAAGTTCTAGCTACTAATCAGGATTTAGGATGTCTTTCTTATCCATAAACAGATAAATGAACAAATGAAAACTTTGAAAATCCACAAAATTCCCATCCATCATCTATTTTAAGGGCATTTAAAATGATACAAAACCAGAAGCTCAGGAATGTGATTTATAGCAAATATTTTTCCAGCTTGAGTAATTTCTTTCACTGTGCTTTGATAAACATCTCCATATATAATGAAATATAAAAAGCAATACGGCTTATTTATGAATTATTTTTCGTTTGCTCTTACACAATGTTGTATAAGAAAAATAAGTTACCTGTTTGGCAGGATAATTAAAAAGGTCAATTTTATGAAGGACTATAAGAAATTAAATCCAATTCTCATTATAAAATCCTCAGATTCTTCAGTCCTGTGGTTTTCTACATATTTCCTGAACTTTATCCATCCATATAACAACTGGCAACTTAGATTTAATTCCCAGGGCAAACACTACTACCTTTTAAAATATCAGCACTGGTTTATTACCATTCCTAAATTTGTACAAAGTTATTTTTTATGCATCAAAAAATAAAATGGATAAATAGAGGAATGATAGGTGGGCAGATCTGTGATAAAGTATGTATAGGAAGATGTTAATGGCAGGATCCAAGAAGTGGTTATTTGCATGTTAACATATAGCTTTTCTGTATGTTTGAAACTTTTCATTAATAAGTGGATGTCAAAGATTCAAACAGATTTCAGATCAAGTCTTACAAATGTTTTGTTTCAATGAGGCAGGATTGTTCTTTGGCCTGGAGCACAAGCTAGGATATTACATTAATTCAAAAATTATGAATTCCAGCTTCAATCATAGCAATTACCCAAAACATTAAGGAAATTAGCCTGCACAAATGAAGTTCTAATCTCAAGAAGTACAAATAGCAGCAACAGATCTCCATTTATGTACGATAGATTAGCATTCATAGACTGGGAAAGCTAAACTATAATACCAGTCTATCTATACTGAATGGTTAGATGTTTAACCAGTTTGGAAATGAGTAAAAGAAATTCTGAACATCTAAACCTGTAGTTCATTTAGATTGTCCTTGAGCTTCTCAGGAAACAAAATGAGTTTCAATAATACAATTTCAAGATTCTTTTTATTGCTGTATACAGTGGCACATGCCTATAATCCTAGTGGCTCAGAAGGCTGAGGCAGGAGGATAGCAAGTTCCAAGCCAGCCTCAGCAAAAGCGAGGCACTAAGCAACTTGTATAAAATAAAAGGAATACAAATATTTACACATGCTCTAATTGATGAATGCCTTACTGGAGATATTTTAGTAATTCTGGAGTACAATTCAGTGGATGATTATCATTTTGGTATCTCTGTCAGAAAGAGTTAAAATTAAATTTTGTTTAACTATAATTTTAGTGATAAAAAGACAATATAAAAACTACTACCATTCAAACCTGTGTTACTCTCAACGAGACATTTTTAAAGTTGTGTTCTTAAAGCATTCTGAGCATGCATGATGTTTCAGAGTGGGACTGTGCTTCTCCAAGATGAGACATTTTAGCAAATATCCATCATGAGGACATTTTCCTGGTGTTTTATTTATGATACCCAACACTTTGAGCAATAAGCAAAATATTCAATGGAACCATGGAATTGACAAAGTTGCACCTGTGTTCTTCTGGCTTCCGCACTAATTTTAAACCATCTTCCTCCAGCCGGGCCTGTCATTGGCTAATGGACATGTGGGACATTCCCACCATCTTGCACTCAACCCTGAATTAAGTGACCAGTCAGAGGGAGGCAAATCTGCTTCAACCATCCAGTTGGTAGGTTACTGATTTGAATGAAGTATTCTACTAACTTGATTGTCTTCTTTCCTTTATTCCTCATTGAACAGATGAAAATCACTAGGGTAGGCAGAACAGAATCCACTCCTGATTTGCCTATTCTGGACCATGACAGACACTGTTTGGAAAAATCTTCCAAGTACTTGAAGTGATTTTAAAGAATATAAAGCCCTGCCTGCAGATTTAAGTGATTGCTATCTGGACCACTTTGTAACACATATGGATCAGATGGATACAACAATCAATTTTTATAGTTTTCTTTACAAGTTTTCATGAACCAGTTGACCTTTAGATTTTCCATTCTGTGTGATCCTAGCCACTTCTAGGTTGATGCAAATAAAAGTTGAGCAAGGGATTAGTGTATCTAGGACTAGGGTATTTATTTTATCATGCCAAAGAGAATCGTGTCCAGTGAGATGTTCCGTAGTGAGGGCTTTTGATTCCACTAAATTTCCCACAACAAAATCTTCTATATTCATTCTTAAAATACAATTCCAGTGAAATTCAAAATTATATTCTTATTCCACTTAGGAACAGGAGAAATATGAAAGGGATATGTAACTCTTGACTTGCCTCCTGAAACCCTAGCTTTGGCATAGAGGGTTTATAGTTCAAGGATTGATTCCTGAGTAGAGATAAGTTAGCTATTCATGAGAGATTACACAGCAAAACACAAGTCAGGTAATAGATTGCAGATCTAATGCCAACTCAGAGACATGAGCAAAAAATGTTCTTTTAAAATGATTTTGAAAGCTGTATTCTATTTATTGCTTAGGTATTTTAAATGTGTTTTGAAAAATAATAGTTTCAGGCTGGGATTAGTTTTGAAATCACTTTACTGCAGGTTTTATTTCTTCTGTTTAACTGATGGGCCCAGAACCTCACAATAAGCACACCTCTGAAGCTGACTTTGTTTTGAACTCTCTGAACACTGGCTCATTAATATATTCACCATTACTTTTATTATTTAAGCTGCAAGATAAATCATCTATTGCAAAATAGAAACCTTGAACTTTTAAAACTGTTTCATGGGTTCCATTTTCCATTTTTTCAGGAAAGTGTAGCTTAAAGGAGAAAAACCCTCAATTTTTCGCAACCAACAAGGAACCTCAAACATTTGCCTCAGATTTCCTTTGCATATTATGATGATTTATACCTTTTTTGCTAGGGGGAGTATTATGAGATAAATATTTTGACTCCTATCTTTTAGGAGAACTATAGAACATTTTTCTTATGGACAGGCTTTTGATACAAAATGTTCACATTGCTTTTATTTTTCTAGATCCGTCCAATTTCAGGCAAGAGGCCTGAAACTCTAAACTGTATCCCTTTAGCTCCTATCTTATTTCTTAACCTTCCTTCTCCAAAAAAACAGCCCTACCTATGCACACCTGGTGTTTTCGTACCACGTGAACTTTGTTTACATTCACTTACACATGACAAAAGATACTTACTTCTCACATTAAATTCGTATCAAAATTTCCCTAATTTGGGGTGATAGAGTTATGTGAATATGCTTATTAAAAGAGACGCTTGCTGGTTGGAGGAAAGCATTCTTTTCACAAAATAGATAAAGAATCTGAGACACAGGGCGCCCTACAAAAATCGAACTGACTCAGTCTCTGAAATAAAATCATGTAATTATAAGTTATACTCTAGAAAGCAATTTCAAAATCTCTGTTGTATAAAAGGATGAAAAATTTTAATAATCTATTTGTTGATGCAAATCTGTTGATCTACTTTCCAAATTGACAAGACTCTTTGACTGACTAGAAAAACAATTAAAAAAAAAAAAGTGGATGAAATGAAGTGTTAGGTTTGCATGCCTTTCTTTTCCATCCAGAATATGCCATCTGCTTACAGAGCAAAAGAGGAATCCTGGATCTACTATCTACCCTCACAGGAGATGTGACAAATGAGGGCAAGGATCTTTTTTTTTTTTCCCTACTACTTTTGAGTTTCATAAAAGCTTGCATAATTTAAAAGTCTGGATTATAGACTGTCTCTTGGTGGCCTACAGCCATCCATGGAAGGTAGTGATCTGTGTAAGAGTGTTATTTTCATCTAAATGTAGGTAGTACAAAAAGTATGCTTTGTTCACATTTTTCAATTTTAGGTTACATATTTTCTATGAAATCGAGTGGTTCTAACATATACCTAGAGTATAAGAATATCTCTTAAAACTCAATATAACTCTTCAGATGTTTGTTTCAGCCAAATGTTACCGTTACCCACTTTTCACCAGTTATTTTAAAATTTTCAATAGAAAGGTCCAGAAGATTTACAGGCTGCTGAGAGTCCCATAGACAGTATGACAGCCTTCCACAGAAAATGTGAGTACCAATTTAAAAAACAAACAAATTCATCTTTAAATGGAGTAAGTGCCATAGAAAAAGGCTGTATCTGTTTAAAAATAAAATACAACAAAAGCATATAATTTCATAGTGGATATCGAGTTCATTATTAAAAACTTTGCAGTAAGATCTTCAGTAAATACCCATTCTCATTTGTCTCCCCAAAATACCACAACTTTGTAACAGCTCTACTCCATTCTTTTAAAATGACATTTTGCCCATGGGCCTAGATTGAGATGTCTAGAAATCTTCAGTGTATACACATGCATGGTTGTCAGGGCTCCTTTTAAATTACACTTCTGTGATGTTTGAGACTTTTAATTCACTCGGAAGGGTGGAGACATCCTTGGTTTTCATCTTCTTTCAGAGTCAAATGAAAGTTCATCACAAATGTCTGTCTTGTTATATTGTCATTAAGACAATAGAATTCAAATTTGGTGATGTTTCATTATTCACAAGTTATTCTGTAACTCATTTGCTCATCTAGCTTTCCATCAACCTTTTTTTCTTTCCATTTCACTATTGCTGAATTTAATTTACCAATTGTAGATAGAACTTTATGCCCCTTTGCTATGTTTCTGTATAAGTCTTTGAACTTTTTGGTTTTGGTTTTCATTAGTTGCTTTTGAATCTTGGCCCCATGTTTCCTATTTGTATTACTCTTTTGTGACACAAACTTCCTAATGTTTTAATGTTAACCAGTTATAATTAGTTATTCCCATTGTACCACAATAAGTTAGTCAATCAGTGACAAAAACTGCTACCAAGAACTGAACACTTCTTCTAGGCCAGGCACAATGCTAAACACTTGATGCAGACTATCTCGTTCAATTCTCCCACAACTTAGGTACAAATAAATATTATCTAATTATACAAATGATGAAAGCAATTGTGAGAGAGGTTAACTCATTGCAGGATAGCTAGGAAACTCCAGCATTAGGGAACTAAAAAAAAAATGTTAATACACCAACAATTTCTTTGTGATTATTCATTCATGCATGCAGCCACAGATTCTCTCACATTCTTTTATTCATTCAAGAAGTGTTTAAAGATATGTGGTGCTATAGGCACTGTGTGTGCACTGGAGAACAAAATAAGAATGTTCCCTATCCATGGTTTGTTACGTAGTTTGGGATATGAATACTAATAAGAGCAAATACTTAATAGCATTATAACCATGATTGTTATAGCAGTGGTTATTCTAAGTGCTTTAGATATATTAACTCATGTAGTTAATGTATTTATTTTAATCAAAATATGTAATTACCTGTGCTGTCAAGTTATACTTCTAAGACATTATTAGTAATATTTTTCTTACTAAATTTTTAGTTCCAGGATTGATTTAGAATGTTTGGCACTTAGTAGGTCTCTCATAAACATTTTTTTGTTGTTTTCTTTTTGAAAGAAAGAAAGAGGAAAGAAGGCTGTGCCAAGTTAAATTAGGACCAGGGAGTGGAAACTAGATCAGGGGTAATAACATTCTTACTCAAATATTTTGTAGTTTGCATATCTTCCCATTTCAGATATCAAACTTGGCCTTCAGAATGGATAGTGAACAAATCCCAATTAGAATATTCAACTGCCCAGGAGAATCCCAAGTTCAAAGCCAGCCTCAGCAATGGCGAGGCACTAAGCAACTTAGTGAGACCCTGTCTCTACATAAAAAAATAGGGCTGGGGATGTGGCTCAGTGGTCAAGTGCCCCTGAGTTCAATCTCCAGTACCAAAAAAAAAAAAAAAAAAAAAAAAAAATTCAACTGCCCTTCTGCCAGGAAAACACTGAATTAGCTTCAAACATTTGATTACTTGTTTCATATTACCTCATTGGTAGAACTCAGCTTGTGTTTCAAAAGACAGGATGTGAAAATCCTATCCACAGTCTGATTTAAATAAACAAAAACAAAATCATATTAGTTCCAGCTCATGTTTCACCATGGAAAACCTCAGATAGATAGGAAAATGTTAACACAATAATGACTGCCAGGTACATGAGCAAAGGTAAAATATTACAGATATTTCTCTAATGAGTACATTAAATTGCCAATGGATGCATATCTTCCTCTAAATGTTGTTTAAATTATCTTAAAGAATAGTCTTCTTTGTGGCTTACATGCAAATGTGCATATTTGCCTCGTGGCTTGTTACATATCCATATTCTGACATTTAGAAACCCATAATCAGAGATAATGAAATAACAGACGGCAGAAATAGGCCACACTGTTTCCTAGCAGAGTATATATTGGCTAAAAATCTTTCATTTGAATATATTCTATTAATATCGAAACTACATGTAGGCACAGGGAAATCACAATTTTGTGTGCATGCTGCAATGTGGTCAGATATATCACTTTAAATTTTAAAAAATTATTTTTCACAAAGAAGAGCATTATCTCTGAAAATTGGCAGGAACTGCTAAGTGACTAGTACCATTATTGGATGCTGAGAGCTTCTGGGAAATGTCAGTAAGAGCTGGCTGAATTTACTAATGCAATACTTCTTTTGTGTGCATTTATGACTATTGTCTACAATTTGCCCATTTGTGATAAAGAATAAAAGGAGTTTATAAACCACAAGAAGGCTATAAGTCATATTTGTAAATAAGTATGATATTTAGAGGTTAGATGATAGGACACTTTTGTATCTCAGGCAATACAATCTCCTGGTGAAAAATCTAGACTATGATTGCTGTTTACTGAAGTTACTTTTTTATGATGTGAGCTATACTATATGTCAAATCATATTCCCTAAATAAAATAACAAACCATATTATAATAGTCCCTCTCAGTCTTAGACCATGTGTGGGTTAGAAATCAGAAGATAACGTCTTTCTACATCTATTGAGTATAATTATTCGAATGATGTTTTCAGTTCTAACAGTAATGACAGTTCCTGCTTACACCTGTTGCACACTGTATATTCAGCTGAATAATTAATGAAATTTTAGATTATGACAGTTGGTGAATGTCTGTTCTCATCAAGTGATATGCCTGGGCACTTTACTGTCAGAGCCAAGTGTTACCTTCAAAATACTTTCTGTGTTTGTTAATTATTCAATTCTGTAATTGGGTCATAACCTAAAATGTAGGATTTTCAAAGCAGAAATCTGTGTATCAAAAACTTGAATCCAATTTTGGTCAAAATTATTTCATCTACTCCCTCCCTTTCCCTCCCTTCCCTTCTCTCTCTCTTTTGGTACTAGGGATTGAACTCAGGGGCACTTGACCGCTGAGCCACATCCTTGGCCCTATTTTGTAGTTTATTTAGAGACAGGGTCTCATGAAGTTGCTTAGTCCCTTACTTTTTGCTAAGGCTGGCTTTGAACCTGCTATCCTCCTGCCTCCACCTCCAGAGCCACTGGAATTACAGGCATGCACCACCATGACCTGCTTATCTACTCTCTTAATCAGATCATAGAATCCCATGAAAATGGAAACTTCTCTTTATTTTGTTCAACATCTAACTAGACGTACTGGAAGTTATTTGGCAGACGGTCATATATATTGAGTGACATTTCAAAGATAACTTGACAGCCAGAAGCATTGCTTGTAGTTCTGTTGCAGTCACAGGGAGTGAATGAAGCACTTTAGGATGGTCATTAGCACCAACCAGAAAAGATAACAGATGATCACACGATGGCAGAACATACACTGCAGCAAATTTTGACAAGGACAATCAGATTCAGAGAAACTATTTTGGAAAATTGGCTTAATTTTAATAACATTCTGCAGGGAGGTTTATCTTGGTCCATTCAGGTTGCTATAACACACTGCTATAGACAAGGTAGTTTAAAAACAACAGAAGTTTCTATTTCACCATTCTGGAACCTGAAAGATCAAGATCAAAATGTCACAAAGGCAAGGACCTCCTTTTTGGTTCCTAGATGTCACCTTCTCACTGATTCTTAATGTGGTAGAAAGACCAAGGAAGCTATCTGACATGACTTTCATAAGGGCACTAATCCCATATATGGGGGTCTGTGCTCATCACTTAATCACCTCCCAAAGGCTCTGTCTCCTAATACCATCACATTAGGAGAACAGTTTTCAACATATGAATTTGGGTGAGTGGGGGGACATAAGCATTCTGAATAGAGCAAAATTCTTAACTTATTTTAAAATACAAAAGATAGTAGTATTGGGGGGGTTAGAACATTGTTTTTGTTTCTTTCTTTTTTTGGTACTGGGGATTGAACTCAGGGGCACTCGACCACTGAGCCACATCTCCAGCCCTATTTTGTGTTTTATGTAGAGACAGGGTCTCACTGAGTTGCTTAGCGCCTCACCATTGCTGAGGCTGGCTTTGAACTGGTGATTCTCATGTCTCAGCCTCCCAAAGTGCTGAGATTACAGGAATGTGCCACCGCACCCAGCTGTTTTTGTTTTTCTTTTGGCATAATTGGACAGGTGATCAAATAATTATTGCCAGCGCTGTTTTTGTTTTTCTTTTGGCATAGCTGGACAGGTGATAAAATAATTATTGCCAGCATAGAACTTATCTCGTTATTTATCAGAACATTGGGGAAAACAATGACCACTGTAAGTGTATTGGCTACCATATCTGCAACTCTAGTCCTGATTTATTTTGGAAAGCTGAAACAGAGAAGGGTTATTTAATTAGATGCAATATAAGAATGTCAAGGGCGGATGGGAGAGCTGGTCACATTTGAACGGTTTCCTGAAATGTGTAGTGCTCTGCTAATGCTTCTCATGCCTTGATTTGGTTCCCTAGGCAAATCCATTAGTTTGTTAGCCATAATGATTCTGGTTGGGGACAGCCTGCATAATTTTGCAGATGGCCTAGTGCTAGGAGCAGCCTTCTCATCTTCATCTGAGTCTGGAGTGACCACGACAATTGCTATCTTGTGTCATGAAATTCCACACGAGATGGGTAAGTCTGACAGTAGAATCACTCTTTTGCTAATTGTTGAGAAAGTTCTGATATATTTCTAGCCATGGTTTACTTGGATTCTTTTTCCAACATATGATTGAAAGATGAGTACTTTACATTTATAATTTATTTAAGCCATAAGAGGAAGAAGACACATGAAAAATCCTATACCTTGAGATAAAACTCAAATCGATGCCTTTATGATCTTTCCCAAGTCCAGAAATGACAATGGACTTCAGAGAATTCTGTATGAGAGAGTCATTCAGGGAACTCTCATATTAAAGAACTTTGGCAAGGACTTTAAACTCTGCATGTTAAATGTGGGAAAATATTAAGAGGGGAACTTTACCCATTATGTTAGAAAACAGGCCAATGATATAAAATAACGTTTAAATTGAAACCAACCCATGGTTTTACCAACTTGATTTAAACAAAATGTTTAAAGCCAAGCATAAAATTGAAATGACAGGCATATGGTAGCAGATACACAGAAGACTTTTTTTCCGGATAATCTTAATAGCCCTGTAATTCAAGTCCTGCCTCCCAAGAACCAAGATGGGATACAAGAGAGATTTCTGAAGCAGACCCAGAAATAGTAGAGATGGATCTGTGTGCATGCATGCATACACACACATGCCTTAGGGACATGACTCTTCGCAGTCATTCTTTCTACTTCAGCCTAAATGGCCCCTTGGGTCACCCTCACTCAAAGGTGTTCATTGATCAAAGTCCTTTCACTGACTCCTTGTTAACTCATCCTTCTTGGAGTAGTTTTTCCTGAGCTTATTAATGTATGCCTGGTCTAGAAGCCACACCATACAGCTCTATGTGTAGCTACTGTGATAGTGGCTGATCCTTAATCCAAAATCACAGGACAGTGTGACAGTCTGCAGCGAACCCACAAAAATTATTTCAAGGTCTGTTTATCTCTTCTAATCCCTGAGACTAAGAAATAGATACTCTGAGATTTACTACTAGATCATCCTTTATTCAGAGGGTAAGTATGTATGGAAGAAGGTTGTTTTTCTATAATCATTAAGGCAGCAAAATGATTTTCTAAAGGAAAAACTTTTTCTCCTGACTTGTGATGATTTTTAAAAAAAATCCCTTAAGTAGTTTTATCTTTCCCCACAGCAGTTTCTGCAACAATAAGTCATAGAAGCCCATATAATGTCATGATTTCCCCTGGCAAATTGCCAGGCAGAAATATTTAGAAACCCTGGGATACAGAGTGACTCTATTTTGCATTTATTAAGTTGAAAATGCATGGGATATTGGGAACTGAAGAATACGTCACAGACCTGCCTGTATAGACTCTGTTTAGGAGAAGCAAAAGGAATAGAACTTTCACTACACCTCCCTCTCAGTAGAATGAGCCTGCTGAAATTCCTAGAGAAAAACAGGACAGTGCTTTACTAACTGATCAGTCAACTTTACCAATTAAATTGGTTCCAGATTCTGAGGTTAGAAACAACCCAATAGCACGTTACTTTTCAGATATCACTAGTTAAATGATAATTACACTCTTTTTCCCTTAAACTTCAGGAGACTTTGCTGTGCTTTTAAGCTCTGGACTTTCTATTAAGACTGCCATCCTGATGAATTTTATAAGTGCTCTAACTGCCTTCGTAGGACTATACATTGGCCTCTCAGTGTCTACCGATCCATGTGTCCAAGACTGGATTTTAACAGTCACTGCTGGAATGTTCTTATATTTATCCTTGGTGGAAATGGTAAGCTTTAAACATTTTAAAAAGTGCATACCTGTAATCCCAGCAACTCAGGAGGCTGAGGTAGGAGGACTGCAAGTTTGAGGCCAGCCTCTGGTAACTTAGTGAGACCTTGTCTCAAAATTTAAAAAAAATTTAAAAGGTCTGGGGATGTAGTTCAGTGGTAGAGTGTCTCTGGATTCAATCCTCAGTACCAGAGAGAGAGAGAGAGAGAGAGAGAGAGAGAGAGAGAAGGGGTAGAGAAAAAAAAAGCAATAATCAATTAAAATGGAAAAAAGCAATTAAATTAAATAGGGAGAAGATAAGAAGAATATAGATAATAATATATATACATAAATAAAAGAGAATATTCTGTGGAATCCAAGGTAAATTGTAGGCAAAAAGAACATAATTTGAGGTACAGAAAATCTTGGTTTTTTATTTTTAGTCATCTAAGTGGAAAAAATGAGATATTTATAATTGTCAAAAAGTATTTTATTCTATTCCAGTTTTGCATCTTGTCTATAATGCCTGGACTCCCAGCTGACAAATGAAATGTTCTATTAAATAATCATTTTATAATCAGAGATTACAACAAAGTTATGTTTTAAAGAACATTCAGTATTGGTTTATATTTTTAAAAAATTAAAAACTTAATTTTCCCAAGAAATAAATAACCATTTTACTCATACAATGCCAAATAGTTCCATGAAATTTATCATTAATAGTCATTTGACTTAATCAACTGATCATATTTTTAAAATAAAAATTTTACCTTCGAGTTTAACTACCAAAAGTCTATGATGTGAGAGAAGTGAGAATGATTATGATAGCATTTGTTCTACAAAATGCAAACATGTTTTCTAAAAAGGTCCTTGCTGACGCTAATGACAACTCAATTTTTTTTCATTCTCTATAATCTTATGAAGGATTTGACTCTGGGAAATTTTACTCTTTTATTTTAATTATTTTTTTTTCCTCTAAAATTCTGGTCCCCATAAGATAAACCAGTCTATTTTTCAGATTGCCCTGTGCTGGACTTGTTTACAGTTAAATATCTTCAGGATGAAGATCCTAATGATTATCCCTTCTGATGGGTTGGACTAAGGCAGATAAAAATTAAATAAATTGCTCAAAGAAGTACTGAAGACTGCAAATCAGTCTAAATGGAAGTATATTATGTCGTTATATATGTCGAGAAGATAAAGCAAACTAAGCCATGCTAGAGGCAATACGTATAACAGATCTGTGAGGCAGCTATTGCCCTGAAAGTGAATAAAAAGAAATGTTTCATGAAGAAAAATTTATGGAGGTAGAAGCCTGGGCTGATGTAACCAAAATGGTACATTCTGGAAGAAGCTTTCAGAAAGGGAACTTTCAGAGTAAATACCACCATTTTAAACCCTTGTGTATTTCTTTTCCTTAATTCTTATAAAATTTAAGTAGCTAAGGTTATTACCAAATGTACTTCCATATTTAGAAATGTTCTTATATATCATCATATATATCATGCTCAGAAAAATTTTATGAATTTTGATAATGAAGCTAAAAGTGGAGTAGATTCTACCTCCCTTCCTGAACCCCATACCCTAACCACCCCCCCACCCTGTGGTTAATGTTACAGCATCCTATGATCCCTCCCATGTGAGAAATCCAGATTTCTAGCTTTTTGTGACTTCAAAAACATACTGTCACTCATCATTACATGACATACTTTATCTTTTTTTAAAAATGTCTACATATCAATCTTTAGATTCACTCTTGAGCCTTCTGATTTTAGATTTCTAGTTTTTGTTTTCTTTATGGGTCAGTTGGGGGCAGTTACTGTATTCTTTGGAAGTGTATTCTGTTTTTAACTCAGACTGGATCTCTCTTTAAGTATGATGGATGTATATGTACGTAGTCAATCCTTTTTCTTTATTCTGGCTTTTTCTAAGCTTCCAAAATTGATCTGGGAAGATTATCAAGTGCCATTTGTCATGTAGAACCCTAAGCTAAATATGTCATTTTCCCCTCAATGTCTCTGCTACTTATCTGGTAAGAGTAAGCAATGTAGCTGATACCCTATGAGACTCCAGCTAGCATAAATCTTGACCTGACTGCAGACGACTATTGGCCAAGGGAAAAAACAGCATCCTGGCAAAAAGACAGGAAAGTAAATACTCTGAGTTTCCTGGGGCTGCTTCCTAAAATCCAGGTCGCCTGCTCTCACGGCCTTCCGAGTAACTTCTAAACAAATACAGCTTTCACATAGCAGCAAATTTAACTATTGCTGTATTCTGGGGTTGTGCCAAAGAAAACAGTCTGTCACTTAAAAAGAAGAAAACAAGGTTCCAAGACTCTGTGAAAAAGCAAAGAAAATAAATGACAGCAACTGAAGGGTAAAGGGAAATATTCTAGTATACTGGTTATTTGCTATATTTACCAGGCACTTTCTGCAGGGTTAATGTGAAAAGATTAGCTAGATGTTTGTTTGTTCGTTTCAAAGAAATGGAGTGTGTTATTTCAAACTCCTAAAAGAGAAAGAATGGGGCAAGAATGGGGCCATTAGCAATGAGGTCAACAAAGAAGAAAGTCTTCTCTGGGGAAAACTGCCAGCCTCTTCTCCAAAGCAGAGGGCTTTACCGAGCATGCTGACTCTCAGTTGTATTGATTCATTTCTGAAGAAGTCAAGAATAAATGCAACTCTCTGTGGCCCCAGGAAATCCGTTTTCTGCTATGAAGATCAGTGTCTTAGTGGGGTTCCCCCAAGCAGAAGCGTGGGTGAGTGTGAAAGCAATTCTGTTGGGAAGTAACGTCAGGAGCGAAGTGCTGGAGCAATGACGCAGGGAGGCAGAAGTCGAAACAGCAATGTTTTTATTTAGCTGACCAGTACTCTAGACCATCCCACAGGACCCTCTGAGGAAGCCTTCAACATTTCCTTTAAATTTAACTGGAGAATGAAAAGGACTTTATCTTTGGGCTCTTGTCCTGTTTTTTCAAAACAGTTCCTACAAGTATCATCTCCCTGTGCTTCTAGGTTAAGCATCTTTGAGTACCAAGGTCATTCCCATTGGGATTATGTGCCAAGACATCAGAGAGCCCCCAAACAGGAGAAAAGAATGTGGTATAGACCTGAAGCAAGGATCTGCACAAAACTAGTTGACACCCTCTTAGAACTAATCTCTGAAGCAGTGGCTGGGGTACAAGATGGGACTGAGAGAATAGAGGCTAACACAGTGATGTCTATCAACAGTTTACCCCTGCTACCACTCAGAAATGCTCATGACCTCTTTTAATTTTAAGTGCTATCTGTCCCAAAGTCCCCTTATGGTGGTAGCCAGTCAAAAACTCCATGAGAACATGATACAAAATCGTTGTCAGAACAAGTGCCAAACCCTGCTGCTCTGGAGGCCATGTTTGATACTGAACATCTCAGTCCTCTAACACCCAGTCTTCTTCCTCCTCACTTCCAGGCAGCACTTGGCTGACACAAATTCTCTTCCTGGTAGAGGAAGCCTAGGTCTTCACTGAAAAGCCTGAGTCTTAGGTGCTTTTTTCTTGTCTGGTCCTGTTTCTTCTAGTGGCCTGTTTACCATTATACCAGACATGGAAACACTGAGAGATGCTCCAAGGACTCCCCCAGTTTCTAGATAGGTTCGTTCTTCCCCCCTTGGATGGTAGTAGCCCTAGATTTTTATGAGGACTCCCACCAGTATAATAACATGTTGGTGTTTGATCCCCTGGTATGGGAGCACTAAATGATCAGGCAGTGGTCATAGCTTTATGTTCAATGGAAACATTATTTTATTCTCTGGGGCATTCTCCCCAAGAACAAAATCTGTGATCTAACTAACAGTGCCTAAGTTTCTAGGAACAGGAAGCACAAGGTGTTAATTGGAGAAACTAGTAATAACTATGTATCATTGCTTTAAGGTTGTTTCATTGTTTCCACTATAATCGCTTATTTCTTTCCTTCTTAAATGTATTTGCTTTTTATTTTTTTTGGTTTATGAGGTAAAATATTATATCATGTATTTTCAATCATTATTATTTTCTAATATTAGTATTCAAAGCTATACATTGCCCTTGAAACCCTGCTTTAGCTGACTCATGTATTTTAATATGTTGAGTTTTCAATATTGATCATTTTGAAATGTTTTTACATTTCTCATGTTTTTCTCTCCTTTTTGATCCATGTGTTATGAAGAAGTACTTTACCCATCAGTATGCAAACTCTTTCTAAAATATTTTAGTTGTTGATTTTAATTCAATTCCCTTTTAGAATAAGAGTATGTTTTATTTTATTTTGACCAACTGATGTGTTTTTGAGACTTATTTTCTGGTTTAGCACAAAGAAGATAGACTATTTCGGTGAATGAACCCTAATACATTTGAACAGCACATAAATATAAGTTGTTTGATGTGGAGTCCCGTGAGTGTCAATTAAGTGAGGCTGGTTGATAGTGTTAATCATATTTTCAAATTATGTGATTTCTTTCTCTACTTGTTTAATGTTAAAATACTGACCAGTTTTTAAGGGTTTGCCTATTTCTTCCTTTGTTCTCTCAAATTTTCTTTTTGTGTTTAAAGCTCTGATACATGCATACTTAGAAGTTTTCTTAGTCAGTTTGGGTTACTATTAGAAAAATGCAATGGACTGATTAACTTAAAAAGCAGAAATTTGTTTCTCACAGTTCTGAAGACTGAGAAGTCCAAGATCAAGGTGATAGCTGATTTGGCTCTTGGTAAAGACTCTCTTCTTGGTTTTTAGACAGATGCTTTCTTGCTATGTACTTCACAAATAGAGAGAGGGAGGGAGGGAAAGAAGAGAAAAGAGAGAGGGAGAAAGAGAGAGAGAGAGAATTTTGATCTCAAATCTCTTAGGAAAGTGATAATCCTATCATAAGGTCCACACTGTCCTGATTACTTCCCAAAGGCCTTATTTCCAAAAGCTTTCACATTTGATATTAGGGTTTCAACATACATATTTTGTGGGGAAAACAAACATTCAGTTTATAGTTGGGTTGTTGTGTCTTCTTGATAAATTGGTGCTTTGATTATTCATAACTGTCTGTCTTTGTTTCTAGTCAAATTCATTCTCTTGAAGTCTCCTTTGTCTGATGTTGATATAGCCACATATACTTTCTTGTTTACTGTCTGCACAAGGTAATCTGTTCCATCTCTTACCTTCCACCTTTTGCAAAGTAAGTGATGAGGCCTAGATGGAGTATTTGAAGTGCACATAACAGAAGTATCTAATACAATCAACAATTCCTATGATTAGTAAATTACCGATTTATCATTCCTGTCTACTTTCTCTAAATCTTACTTATAACCGGATTGATGGGTTTGCTGTTTTTTTCATAGTCTCATGTTTGCTACAAAGATTTCTGAAATTTATTCTCTACAGATAAAATGCCACCCCTCAAAATGATACACATCCTAATCTGGGGAGTCTACGTGTCAAAAGGGACTTTGTAGATGTGATTAAGGTGTAGAATCTTGAGAGGGTGAAATTGTTCTGGATTATTGGATAGTACCAATCTAATTACATGAGTCCTGAAAGTGAAGGATTTTTTTTCCCAGCTGTGGTCAGCAAAGAGAAGGAATGACAAAAGAAAGATCAGCAAAACCCAGCATTGCTGGTTTTGGAGAGGGAGGAAAGGGGCCAGGAGCCAAAGAGTACAGTAGCATCTAGAAGCTGGAAAAGGTAAGGAAACAGATTCTCCCCAAAGCTTCTGGAAAAGAAAGCTGACAAACTGACATAGGGGGTTAGCTTGCTGAGACCCATGTTAAGCTTCTGACTTACAGAACTATAAGGCAGTCAATTTGTATTATTTCAAGACACTAAGTTTGTGGTCATTTTTAAATAGCAGCTGTAGAAAACTAACTCATTCCTTTGCTGCTAACCTAGGTTTTAGGGGTATTTGGGAATGGAGGCAGCTATGTAAGAGCATCATTTTTTTTTTTTTTTGGACTTGGGCAGCATTGGAGATCAAACCTAAGGCTTCATGCATGCTAATTTAGCACTCTACCATTGAGCTACATCCCCAGCATTCAGAGTATTTGATTCTCTCTGAAAACGTAAAGTTCTAAGAAAATTCTCAGAACTAGAACTCTAGAGAATTTCTTTCTTTAAAGTTTACAAAATCAATCAAAAGGAAGATACAAGCCTTCAAGTACTGTTTTTCAGTAGATTGTATACAGAATTTTCATTTTATTAACTACTATAATTTGTTATATATAGATTAATTAATTTTAAAAACATAAATGGATTATGCCAAGGAAAGGTTTATTTTTGGATCTGAATCAAAGTTTCAAACCTACAGGCATTTTAAAGGTTTTACATCCTGCAGAAACTGTTTCCATAGCAACACATGTGTAGAGACCTCAAGGGGCTGTCCTGTAAATGTACCAAGAGATGTCCCTAGAACAGGGGAACTAGACACCTGCCCAGTGTCCTCTACATTAGTATAACCCAAATTGATGGTGGAGGAGCTGTCACTTAGGAAGGTAGGCAGGATGAAACTCAAATAAAACAAAGGTGAGGTGCTGGATCCATGTCAATTAAAGGCATATTAGTTGAGAGTATAGGTGACCTCTGTCTCTTCAGCACCCACATCCATGGATTTGGCCAACTGCAGATCAAAAATATTTGAAAAAATATTGCATCTGTACTAAACATGTATACACATTTTTCTTGTTATTATTCAGTAAACAATATGATATGCCAATTATTTATGCAGAATTTGTACCACATTAGGTATTATAAATAATTCAGGATGATTTAAAGTATATGGGAGGATCTGTGCAGACTATATGTAAATATTACTCCATTTTTTGTAAGGGACTTGAGCATGTGCATATTTTGCTATCTGAGATAGGTCCTAGACCAAGGCCACATGGATACTGACAGGTAACCGAATATCCTATTTCCAACTTCTCCCTCACCCCCACCCAATCTTCCTTATAACCACATAGTTTTCCAAATCTGCCCCTGCAACCAACATTTTTGGATGTTCCTTTGAAAATTCTCTTCTTCTTCAAGACTATTGCTGATAATGTTACTTATATAATAATGGAGGAACAATCAGAAAGAATGGAGAACAATTTATTGCCTAACCTTTTCTAGGAAGTATCCCCAGAAGGGATATCTCAGCCATATTTTCCTGGAGATTTTTCTAATTTCCAGGTAATTTTCCTTGTAGGAAAGGCAAAGAAAGAGCCTTTTAAATATAAACTTAAGATTCTCTACCTTTAAAAATTCCAAAGGATTGCAAAATAAGATCTGAGTATTAAATCCAGCCAATAAATCAATAGTCCAGATCAAGTAGATCATTGGCTTCTCTACAAGTATTTTAGTTTGGTAAAAGCAACAACTTCAAGGCAGTATATTGGGTGAAAACATGAATTGAAAAATCAGCCATCTCTTTTTTTATTCACATGACTATAAAATTAAGCTATAATCATAAAATTTTAGGATATTGATTCTATTCTCTTCTCTCCATTTTTTTTTCATAGTGTTGGGCATCAAACTCATGATAGGTATGTGCTCTACCACTGAGGCACATTACCAGTTCTCATTCCTTTTCTTAAATTTATTGAGTTTGATTGGGTCAATCAGGAATCTAGACAAGGCCAATGCAATTCAGTAATAATAATGAATCACCAAGTTGACTGTGGTAAATGAATCCCTTTCCATCTAAAAAATGAGTAAGTCACCCTTTCTTGTAAGTGCAGCAATAGCTGGGTAACATACTTTAAACATCATCCATCTATGTGAAGGGGATAATTTGTATTAAAAAGACATCAGAAGCAACCTTTATATACATAATTGTTTGCAACAAATATTGCATAATTCTTGAAACCAGTGAGTGCAACTGGCATCATTTTAAATACTCTTTGCTCAGAAATGGCCCATATTTAAAACTCATCTCAGGCAGAAAATTTAATATAATTTAACACTCAAAATTATTTCCTCACAAAAGAAAGAAGTATGAATCATTCTTACCAACAACTTTGAAAGACTTCTCTTTGTGTCAAAGTCAGCTAAACCTTACCCTTAGAAAATTTCTACTGAGATAATGATTAATACGCTTAACTTTAATTAATGCTGAACTTTCTCTATGATTTAAAAAATGAATACTGGAACTATTTATATATTTTTTCTCCTAATGTCTTTTTTCTTCTAGCTCTTCTTGAACTTCTCTTTCTCTCTATTTTTCTCTGTCACACCCACTTACACACCAACCAAAGTAAGTGTTTCTTAGAAAAACACTGAAGCTGGCTGATGGTTATCTTTTTGCTGAACTATACAATTAAGAATTTATTGGGCTGTGTAGTGGTGCACCTGTAATCCCAGTGGCTTGGGAGGCTGAGATAGGAGAATCATGAGTTCAAAGCCAGCCTCAGCACAAAGCTAAGCAACTCAATGAGACCTTGTCTCTAAATAAAATACAAAATAGGGCTGGGGATGTGGCTCAGTGGTCAAGTGCCCCTAAGTTTAATCCCTGGTAACCTCCATCCCCCAAAAAGAATTTGTCTAAATGAATTGTTTTCCCTAGGAAAAATAGAGGGGTAAATTATTAAGTAGAAGCTAAAAGGAGGTCCCATTTTTGTCACTCCTAACTGTATATGATGATGATGGTAATCCTTATCTTACAACTCAGTTTCCAAAGGGTGAATTTCCATTTATCTTTTGCTGCAAACTACATTCATGACTTGCTTTGGAAAGATGTCATTGGGATTTTATAGGCCTATAATATCCTGTATGTGAATATTGAACAGATATTAAAGTTTGAAAAGTTGCAGTTTTAAAGGTTACCTTGAGGGAAGTCTCCAGTTTGCCTGTTCTACATGTATTGAGAGCTGTGGTCCTTGCCTTCTGGCTTGCTAAGAAAGATTTACATTGCTATCTTAAAGTTTTTTTTTTTTAAACAGCTACAAATTGAAAAACTACCTCCATTCACAATAAGATCTGTCTTTAATGGGACTATACCAATTTTAGGATATTTACAATCATTTAACATAGTAATCTGTGTTGAGGATCCTACTATTACTAATGAAATATGATTCTAAAATAAAACACACGTTAACATCTCCCTTTTCATGGGTGCCAAAAGGGGCAACCAAGAAAATAAGTCCAGAAGATAAAAGAGAAAACTTTATAGTCATACCCCAAACTATTATTGAATTAAACTCTTGAGATTATTAAAAGCAAGAATTGATGTGGTATTTTTAAAGGAACATTCAAGAGCAAATTTCCATTCTCCAAGAATATTGTAGAAGGAGAAATCCTACAGGGTCCTCCTGAGATTTTGTAGAAGATAAAACCACATCTTTGTGGATGGGTATCGTTTTCCACCCGGGTCCCATCAGAGGATTAGCCAACTCCTCTAAAGGGAAGGAGGCTCTAGGTATCTATCTCTCCATCTCTTCTACATCAGTCAATCACAAAGAAATTTGAATTAGATAATGCTGAAGATGATTAAAAAGAAGGGCTTCTAATTCTCCAGAAATGTATTATTTTATGATTATTTATGAAACATGAGAGCTGAGATATAAACATAACACAGAATTTCATGTTTCTAAGTGGAATGTAATGGCAATGAATCCTTACCAAGCAGTAAATGATTCTGTTATGGTTTCAATGTGGTTTGTCCTCCAAAGGTCCAGGTGCTGGAAGCTTCATCTCTAGTGTGGTGGTAGAACCTTTCAGAGGTGACATCTAGTGGAAATAGTTAGGTCATGAGGTCTCCACCCTCATGAATGAATTCATGCTCATATGTCAGAGTGTAGTTACAAGACTGGATTATTTATTTTATTTTATTTTATTTATTTTTTGTAGTCTATAGATTTTATTTGATTTTTGAAATTAATTTTTAATTATCCAATAGAATCCATGTATATTGCTTAAGAAAGAATGAGTAGAAACAATACAATGTAGATCTGATAAACTATAAACTATTCAATATATAAAACTACTCAGTATATAAAAATTATATAAATTATTCTATATAAAGAAGTTAAAACAGTCTACAGAAGATGTAGGAATAGGATTAAAAACATGTAGTAGAATTAATCACATTGGTTTTCTGTATTCAACAAAAGCATTTCCCAAATGGATGATAAAATGGAAAAATTAAATCAGAGAAGGAAAAAAGAATACAGAAATGGAAAGAATGAATAAAATTAAACAAGTACTTTTAAACATTGTTTTAAAATTAAGAAACTGACTTCATGTTTCATCTCTAATATATTAAGTAATCAAAAGTCATCAATCTTATCCTTACAGTAACAAAAATGTCTGAAAATCAAATTACATTTCTTGAACCCAACAATGTACTGCTAGAGATGTCAACTGGTATATATAATCTTGAAGAAGGGCTGGAGACAGAATATGGGCTAATTTGAGATTAAGGAAACCTTGGGGTCCTATAGACTTAGGGAAACCCTCACAGTTCCACAGTTTTCCTTCCAGATACCCTACCAGTTTACCACTGAAGATTCCAGAAAGACCTCATATCTCTGATAGGATTAGGTTGTGAATTAAAAACAAAATCAATTAAGGACAAATTTCAAAGAAAATTATTGGGAATATTTAAAGCCAGAGACAGGGGTAAGGGTGCCAGTGGGGGTGGTACATGTTGATGAAACACTTGTGAAAGTCATAGTCCTCAGACATAGACCCACTTAAAGATTGGATAAGATTAGAAAAAACTCCTTTGTCCATATTTGACCTGCACAACAGCAAGGATCTGGTTATAATAACAATCAATTACAGCTGAAAGAGTTGTAATACATACATTCTTTCTCCCTGAAGTAGTGTTTAAGGAAACTCAAACAGTGAGATTTAAAAACAAAGTATAGGATGGAAACTTAAAGCCTCTGGTACCTTTAGCTGCAAGCAAGCATTAAACACCAGACAAGTCCTCACTAGATAAATACTCCTATCAGTGGCCTATTTACCTCATTATTTTTTTATTATTCAATAAAACATATCTGGCTTTCAACAAAAAATTACAAGACAGGCCAGAAGACACACTAAAATGTAGTCTGAAGATAAAAATCAGACTCAAACATATCATACATGTTTGAATTGCCAAGTTAAAAAAACTAAAATAATTATGATTAATATGTTAAATACTCTAATGGGAAAAAAAGTATATAGCATGCAAAAACTTACAACTGTGTTAGGGAAAATGGAAACTTTAAGAATCAAAACAAAATTCTATAAATCAAACACGCTGAAATAGAAAGGAAGAATGCCTTCTGATGCCATCAATTAAATTATGGCTAAGGAAAGAAACCATGATCTTGATGATAAATTAATTTAAAATTTCCCAAATAAAAATACAAAGGAAATAAAAGCAATCCAAGAACTTTGGGACAATATCAAAGAATAAAGCATGCATAATTAGAATACAAAAAGAAGAAAGGAAAACAGAGCAGAAAAAATATTTGAAGTAAAACCATCTGAAAATTTTTCAAAAACTACTATGAGATAAAAAGCACAGATTTTGAGAGAATATCAAGTAGGATAAGTACCAAATATAAATAAGTGAAAAAATAAAGTAATACCTAGTCATCTCATATCCAAATTACAGAAAACTAAAAACAAAAAAAAAGTTTTGAAAGAAGAAAGAAAAATAATTGCCTTCCTTATTGGATAGTACAAATTCATTGGATAGCACAATAACCAATTTTTATCTTCAGCTGATGTTCCTAACACAGTCCTATTCTCCATTGCAGGCATAGCCCTGAACAAACATCTGTATGAATTCCACAATTTGAGTCTTTTTAAAATTCAGTCTGCCCGTCTATGTCTTAATTGATGAGTTTAGGCCATTAACATTCAGAGTTATTATTGAAATATGGCTTGTATTCCTGTTCATTTTAGTTTATTTTTGGTTTTTAACTTGACTTTGTTTCTCCTTTGGTTGGCTTTTCCTTTAGTGTAGTTCCTCCCTTTGCTGATTTTCATTGTTGTTTTTCATTTCCTCCCCCATGGAATATTTTGCCAAGAATGCTCTCTAGTGCAGGCTTTCTTGCTGTAAATTCTTTTAACCTTTGTTCATCATGAAAGGTTTTTATTTCATCATCAAATCTGAAGCTTAATTTTGCTGGATATAAGGTTCTTGGTTGGCATCCATTTTCTTTCAGAGCTTGGTATATGTTTTTCCAGGATCTCCTGGCTTTGAGGGTCTGGGCCGAGAAATCTGCTGAAATCCAAATTGGTTTCCCCCTGTCTATAATCTGCTTCTTCTCTCTTGCAGCTTTTAAAATTCTATCCTTATTGTGTATGTTAGGCATTTTCATTATAATGTGCCTTGGTGTGGATCTGTTGTAGTTTTGTACATTTGGTGTCTTGTAAGCCTCTTGTATTTGATTCTCCAATTCATTCTTCAAGTTTGGGAAATTTTCTGATATTATTTCATTGAAGAGATTGTACATTCCTTCCTCTATCCCAATAATTCTTAGATTTGGTCTTTTCATGTTATCCCATAGTTCCTGGATGTTTTGTTCATGGTTTCTTACCATCTTCATTGTGTGGTCAACTTTATTTTCAAGATTCTATATTTTGTCTTAATTGTCTGAGGTTCTGTTTTCCAAGTTCTTTAGTCTATTGGTGATGCTTTCTATTGAAGTTTTTATTTGGTTTATTGTTTCCTTCATTTCAAGGATTTCTTCTTGGTTCTTTTTCAAAGTCTCTATCTCGTTCTTAAAGTAATCATTTGTTTCCTGTATTTGCTATCTCATCTCTTTGTTGGAGTGATCAATGGTTGTTTGTATTTGCTCTCTTATATTATTCTGTGCTTCACAGATCATTTTAATTATGTACATTCTGACATTTCATCTACTGTGCTATCAATGGATTCTATTGTTGTAGCATCTTGGTTTGTTTGGAGCATTTTCTTCCCTTGTTTTTTCATGTTGTTCATGTGTCTTCCTCTCTAGCAGTGCTGATCTGAGGTACTTACAGGGACACTACAAGATTATAGGGTAGAGTTTCTACCCTATAATCTTGTAGTGTCCCTGTAAGTTACCAATACCTCACCTCTGATGTAACCGGCCTGTAGGAACTTTGGGTATGATCTTCCTGGTCCTGGCTATTGACTCTAGATGGATGTAGGCATGGACAGCCACCAGTTGGTAGATAAGGGGGCCACAGCATGGTTGGTCTCCTCCTCAGCATGTCAGGATGGGGTTGGTCTGCTCTGCTTCCCTGACTGGATTATTCCTTGCAGAGTGAGTTCTTATGAAGTGTGGTTACCCTGTTTGTTTGGCCTCTTCTGCAAGTGGTGGGCTCCCAGGCTCATTGCTTTTGAGGCTGAAGTCCAAGCTCAGGTGGTTCCATTGGTTCAGGCTCTGAGGAGGGTCTAACAATGGCTGGCATTATGGCAGGAATACATGCAAGAATAAGATTCACTTGAACAGACAGAAATGGTCAGACACGCTCTTGTGAGAACTAACTCAAGTCCCAGGAGAACTATTGTAAACCCTTACAAGGGATGCTCCCACAATGACTTAAGGACCTTCCACTAGGTCTCATTTCAGGTCTATACCACCTCCCAATGCTGCCACACTGGAGACCAAGCTTTCAACACATGAACCTATGGAAGAAAAACCACGTCAATATCATAGCACTATATGGGGCTTTCACTTGCTTAGTTGACTTTATTCTCATATATATTATTCTTTGAGGTACTATTGTAAATGGAATTGTTTTCTTAATTTCCCTTTTGGATTGTTTATTGTGAATATATAGCAACTGACTTTTGTGTATTGATTGTGTCTTTCAACTTTGCTGAATCTATTTGGATTTTTAAACATCTTGGGAGTAGAAAACAGTGTAGATTCTGCTTAATGAATTATTATTTAACAGAATGATATGTTCTATAATCTGTATTTTAAAAAATATAATGCTGTGTGGATAAAATACATATAGATTGAAGACAAACTTATAAGTCAAAAAGATTCCATACCAACCACATCTTGTTTTGTTTTTGAAACTCACTAGAAACAAATTGGAATTTAGCCCATCCAGTGACTCTTTCTTGCTTCTTCAATTTTAAATTGTATTAATAAAGAAATATATATTAATGAGCAACAGTTTTTCTAATTTACCAATTTTTTAGCATGTTGTGATTTCACGGATAACTTTTTCTGTGAATTTTCTTGGAGACAGTACATGGATAAAGCATTACACAGATTCTTAGCTTGGCAAAAACTGGGTAAATTTCTGGGTGTCATAAAGAATTGTATGCAATATGTGTGTATAGAAGTACTCATATGTGTCTCTGGGTAATCATTTTTTAGATAACATGCTATCAACCAATAATTGTCAAAGGTCTTTCAAAAATCAAGAGAAAAATTAATTGAATTTAGTATTAACATTGTTCTAAATATACACATGTATGAGTGTTCAAAAGATTAGTTCTTTAATTTTTTTGTATCCATGTGTTTGATAATAGGGAGATGTTCCAGTGACTTCATAGCAGTGATCAACATTAGAAAAAAAATCTAGTGCATTGGTGGTATAATGTGGAAAATACTTGGACTGAATCTTGTCTTGAGTATAAATAGAAGACATTCAAATGGCACAGTCTAGTTTGGATTTAGATATCAAACACTTCAGCAACTTAAAATATGCTACAGTTTTTATTTCCTTTTTTATTTTTAGAGTAACAGGAATGTGTGGGTGGGACATAAAAATGATGATCCATAACTATACTGGGTCTTCTCCAGGCAGATATATATCTTCTGCAAAGGTAAGAGCACTTCTTCAGTTTAGGGATAGGAAAGTAGCATTTTATTTTTTCTCATGCTGACTACAAACAGTGACCACTGGCCACTTGTGGCTATTGAGCACTGGAAATGAGGCTAGATGAGGCTAGTATAACTGCAATGTGGATTTTTAAAAATTAATAAACCATTTTAGCGCAGTTTTAGGTTCTCAGAAAAACTGACCAGAAAGTCCAGAGAATTCTCTAATGCATCCTATTCCACCCCCTACCCTACTGTTGTTCTCTTACATGATGATAGTTCATCTATTACAATCTACAAACCTACACTGGCACGTCATTGTACTGACATTCATAGTTTATATTAGGGTTCACTCTTGGTGTCATGCATTCTATGAGGCAGACATATGATAATATTTATCTGTCACTGTAGCATCATACAGGATAGTTTCACTGCTCTAAATATCCTCTGTACTTTCCTATTCATCCTTATTTTTCCCCAGCATCTGTCAACTCTTATTTTTTCTTTCCCCATAGTTTTGCCTTTTTCCAGATATCATCGAGTTCTAGAGTATGTAGCCCTTTCAGACTGGTTTCTTTTTTTTTTTAATCTTTTTTAGTTGTAGATGGCCACAATATCTTTATTTTATGTATTTATTTTTTATATGGTGCTGAGGATCAAACCTAGTGACTCATGCACGCAAGGCAAGTGCTCTACCACTGAGCTACAGCCCCAGCCCCTCAGACTGGTTTCTTTTACTTAGTACTATGTATTTAAATTTTATCCATGTCTTTTCATGGCTTGATTTACTTTTATTTTTGAATAATATTCCACTATCTGGATGTACCATAGTTTATTTAATCATTCACCTACTGAGCAACATCTTAGTTGCTTTCAAATTTGGCAATTATAGATAAAGCTACAGTTTTTTATATTAACATTATAAGTTTTCCCTGTTCAAATTTTGTGTGGACATAATTTTCAACTCCTTTGGATAAACGCCATGAAACCTGACTGCCAGATCATGTGGAAAGAATATGTTTTGTTTAGTAAGAAACCACCAAACTGTTGTCCAAAGTGGCTGCACACTTCTCATTCCCATTAGTAATGAATGAGAGTTCCTGTTGCTCCACATCCTCAGCAGCACTTGGTGGTGTCAGTGTCCTGAACTTTGGCCATTCTGATAGGTGTTTGGTGGTATCTCAATGTTGTTTTAATGTGCAGTTCCTTAATAATGTGTAAGGTTGAGCATAGTTTCATATGATTACTTGCCATCTGTGTATCTTCTTTAATGAGATGTCTTTTCAGGTCTTTGACCCATTTTGTAATTAGTTGTCATTTTCTTGTTGTTGTGTTTTAAGTTCCTTGAATTTTAGTCCTTTGTCAGATAAGGGGTTTTTTTGCAAATATTCTTTCTGTGGCTTATCTTCACATTATCTGGACATTGTTTTTCACAAAACAGAAGTTTTTAATTCTATTATAGCCCAACTCATCAGTTTGTTATTTAATACATTTTGTCTTTGTTACTATGGATTTAGTGTCCCCACCAAATTTCATGTTGCAATTTAATTCTCATTGTGAAGTATTAAGAGGTTTGAAACTTAACACAATTATGGTATTTGAAGGTAGAATGTTTGGGAGGAAATACAGTTATTGAGTGTATAAGAGTGGGTCCCTAATCTAGTGGGACTGTGGCTTTATAAAACGAGAAACCTTAACTAAGTTGTTCTGTCTTACTATGTGGTACCCTATACACCTAGGGACCTACAAAGAGTCCATACTGGCCAGAAACATTTCACGAGCTATGAACTTCGTTGAATATCTTGAACTTCGTTGTCTTTAGAGTCAAGACTTAAGGAAAACTTTATTCTTTATAAATTCCTCCGTCTTTGGTATTTAGTAATAGCAACCTAAAACGGGTTAAGATAGATGCTTTGTCTAAAATGTCATTGTCATATAAATGGAAAACTAGATTTTGTTTATTATAATCTTCAAGGAGTTTCATGGTTTTGCATTTTACATTTAGGTCTATGATCCAGAGGTACTTTATCACTGAGAAATATCCCAGCTATTTTTTTTAATATTTTATTTTGAGACAGAGTCTCACCAAGTTGCTAAGACTGACCTTGAACTTGCTATCTTCTGCTTCAGCCTTCCTAGTGTCTGGGATTACAGATGTGTGCCACTATGCCTGACTCTAGGATCCTTTTTGAAATAATTTTTTGGAGAAGAGTAAAAGATCCATATCTAGATTAACTTTTTTTTTTTTTTTTGCATTTGGTTGCTAGGTTGTTTTAGCACCATTTGTTAAAATGGGCCCATTTCTGCCTCTTTCTTTGATCAGAGATCAATCTGTCTGTTGTTTTGCTTATACCACACTGCTTGATTACTGAAATGTAAAGTCAACATTGGGTACTGTCAGTTCTACAACTTTGTCCTTGTCTCTCAATATTGAACTATTCTGAGTCTTTTTTTGATCCACATAAGCTTTAGAATTGGCTTACTTATATCCACTAAATAAGTTGCTGGAATTTTGATTTGGCTTGCATTGACTCTGTCTATAGAGTTGGGAATAAGTGAAATTGTGAGGAATACTGAATCTTCCTATTCTTAAACATAGAATCCTCTCCATGTCTTCAGAGTATTGAAGTTTTCCTCATAGAGATCTTATACATTCTGTGTGGAGCTTACACTTAAGTGTTTCATTTTCATCATGTTAAAGTAACCAGTGATGTGTTTTTAACTTTAAATTCCACTAGACCATTGGTGGTATAGAGGAGAGCAATTGACTTTTGTATATTATCCTTGTATGTTGCAAGGTTGTTGCGATCAATTATTAGTTCTAAGAGCTTTTCTGTCAATCTTTTTTGTCTTTTCTTTATAGATAACTATGTCATCTGTGAGCAAAGTTATTTCCTTCTTCATAGTATGTATGCCTTCTGTTTTCCTACCTTACCTAATTGCATTAGCTTGGACCTCCAGGATAACTCAAAAAGGAGAAATAAGAGAGAATATGCTCGCCTTGTTCCTAATCTTAATAGAAAAGTTTCTAGTTTCTCAGCACTTAAGATAATGTTAATTATAGGTTTTTGAAAATATTCTTCATCAAGTTGGGGAGATTTCCCTTATCCCTAACTTTCTGAGAGGTTTTTTTTTTTTTTTTAAATCAGGAGTGGGTATTGAATTTTTCAATTGTTTTCTGCACCTGTTGCTATTAACATGTGGTTTCTCTTTTGTTAGTTGTTGATATAATGAATTACATTTTTTTTTGAATGTTGGACCAGTCTGCATACCTGAAGTAAATCCCACTTGGTTGTGGTATATATATAACTCTTTTTAAACAGTGTTGGATTTTACTGTAGTTTGGATTTTTAATGTTCTGCAAAGGCTCAGGTGTTAAAGACTTGGTTCCTGGTATGTTGCTATTGAGAGGTGGTGGAAACTTTGGGAGATGGGGCCTAGGGGGCTGTCCTTAGATCTTTTGAAGCATGATCTACAAGGGAACTGTGGAACCATGGTTCCTCTTCTTTCACTTCCTGGCCATGAAGTGAGCAGTCTTTCTTTGCCACATGTCCCCACCATAATGTACTGCCTTGTCACCACAGGCCCAAAGCCATTGGACTAAACAATCATGAACTGGAAACTCTAACATTGTGAGCCAAAATAAACCCTTTCTCTGTATAAGTGTATCATCTCAGGTATTTTGCTATAGAGATGGAAAGCTGATAAACACTTGATTTTGTAGCATTTTATTAAGGATTTTTTTTCTTCTATATACCTGAGAGATATTAGTTTGTGTAGTCTTTTATTCTTGTAATGTTGTCTGGTTCTATTGTTAGGACAGTACTGGTCTCATAAAAAGAGGGAGTATTCTCTCTGTTTCTGTCTTCTGGAAGAGATTAATGAGACTTGTTATAATTTCTACCTTAAATGGTAGAATTCAGCAGTGAAGTCCTCTGAGCCTGCACTTTTTCTTTTGGAAAGTTATTAGTTTGTTTCAATCTCTTTTATAGATATAGGCCTATTCAGAATGTCTGTTCTTTCTTGTGTGGGTTATGGCAGATTGTGTTTTTCAAGGTATTGGTACATTTTAAAGGCATTGGTGTGGGGATAAGTTTTTGTAATATTCCTTTGTTACATTTTCAATGTCAATGAGATCTATACTGACAACCCCTTTCTCATTTCTGATATTAATAGTTACCTCTCTTTTCTCCTAGTTGGCTGGGCTAGTGACTTATCTATTTTGCTGATCTTTTCAATGAACCATCTTCAGTTTTGTTGAATTTCTGAATTGATTACCTGCTTTCAACTTCTTTGATTTATCTAATGTTTTGCTCTAATATTTACTATTTCTTTTCTTTCACTGATTTTGAATTTAATTTGCTCTTTATTTTCTAGTTTCATAAGATGGAAGCTTAGGTAGTTAATTTAAATCTTTCTTCTGTCTTGATATATATATTTGATGTTATGAAGATCTCTCTAAGCATCGCTTTTGCCTTATTCCACAAATTTTAACAAATTCTATTTTCATATTTGTCCATTTCAAAAATTGGGAATTTCTTCATGAACTCATGTGTGATTTGGTATGTATTGTTTTATTTCAAGGTATCTTGGGATTTTCTGGTTTTCTTTTCATTGTTAATTTCTAATTTAATCAATATAGTCTAAGTGCAGATATATCATGACTTCTAGTCTTTTAAATTTGTTATGTCTTGTCCATCTTGGTGAATGTTCCCTTTTATTTGGAGAAGAATTTTTAATCTGCTCTCATTGGATGAAGTAGTCAATAGGTGTCAGTTATGTCCAGTTGAGATAGATTTATGGTGCTGTTGAATTCAACTATCCTTATTTTCTGCTTGCTAGGTATGTCCATTTCTGATAAAGGAGGGCTAAAGTCTCCAAATGAAATAGCAGATTAAAATGTTTCTTCTTGCAATCAGATCAATTTTTAACTCACATATTCTGATGCTCTATTATTAAGCACATACTCATTGTGGGTTTTATGTTTTCCTGAAGAATTGGCTCCTTTATTGTTATGTAATTTCTCATTTATTCCTGATAAGTTTTCTTCATCTGAAGTCTCCTCTGCCTACAGGTAATATAGCAGCTTTGACTTTCTTTTGATTAGTATTAGCATAGTATAGCTTCCTCTATCCTTTCCTTTTTAATCTATGATTGTCTGTATATTTAAAGTAGGATGTAGACAGCATAGGGTTAGTCCTGGTTGTTTGATCCACTCTGATAATCATTGTCTTTCAATTGATACATTTAGACCATTGTTGTAATAGTGGTTACAGATATGGTTAAATTAATATCTACCACGTTTGTTTCTGTTTTCTTTCAGTTAATTGTTCCTCTGTTGCTATTTTTGTTTTCCACACTTTTCTGCCTTTTTTGTTTTTAATGAAGCACTTTATATAATTCCATTTTTCTCCTTTATAGAATAAATTATAGGGCTGGGGCTGTAGCTCAGTGATAGAGCGCTTGCCTAGCATGCGTGAGGCACTGGGTTCGATCCTCAGCACCACATATAAATAATAAATGAATAAAATAAAGATCCATCAACAACTAAAAAAATTTTAAAAAAAATATTTAAAAAAAAAGGAATGAATTATATTTCCATAGCACTTTTAGTAGTTGTCCTAGTGTTGCAATATACATTTGCAATTAATCCAACTATTCTTCCTAATAAGACCACAGTGCTTCAGAAGTAATGCTAACATTTCATAATAACAAAATATTCCTAATTCTTCTCTTTTGTCTCTTTATCACATCTTCACTCATTTCATTTATACATAAACATATGTACTTGAACATGTTATTTATTATTTTAAACAACTATTATATGTTAGATCAATTATGAATAATAAACTAAAAGTTTCCTTTACCTTCACTTATTCTTTGTCTAATGTTCTTCCTTTATGTAGACCTAAATTTCTGACCTGGGTGACTTTATTTCTCTTAGAAAATTTTGCCATTTCTCACAAGGCATGTCTCATTTTCTTTTGCAGCAAATTCCCTTCATTTTTGTTTTCTGAGAAAGCTTTATTTCTTCTTCATGTTTAAAGTATAATTTTGCAGGATATAGAACTCTAGGTTGGTGGGGCTTATTTTTCTTAACACTTTAAATATCTTATAACATCCTCTTTTGTCTTGCATGGTTTCTAAGGACATTTCAAATAAGTCTCATCCCCCTGGTTCTTTCAGGATTTTCTTAAGTTTGAATATAATGTACCTAGGTATGATTTTTTTATGATTATTTAATGCTAGTCTGAACTTCTTGCATATCTAATTTGGTGTCTGACATTTACTTGGAAAAATTCTTATTAGTGTTTCAAATATTGCTTCTCTTCCTTTTTCTCTTTCTCTTTATGATTTGTTTTACTTTTTGTAGTTGTTCCAAAATTCTTGTGTATTCTGGGCTTTTTTAGTCCTCTTTCTTTCTACTTATTTTTGAAGGTTCCTTTGTAATAGCCTCAAGTTCAGAGATTCTTTAGCTATGTCCAATCTATTAATAAGCTCATCACAGACACTCTTGGTTTTTGTTAATGTTTTTATTGTCTAACATTTTTTAATTTTTTGGTTTTTCTTAGAATTTCCACCTCTCTGCTTACATTGTCCATCTGTTCATATCTGTTGTTAAGTCCTTTAAGCATGTTGATCATAGTATTTTAGAATTTCTGTTCTAATAGTGCCAACATTTCTGCCGTATGTGATGCCAATTCTGATGGTTGTTCAGTCTCTCTAAACTGTTTTTTTGGCTTTTAATGTGTCTTGTGTATATATATGCATATATATGTGTGGGTGTGTATATACATATATATATTGTTATTGAAAGGTGGAGCTGATATACTGAATACAAGGAATTGTGCTGAATTAGCCTTTAGTAATATAGCAGTAAGCTGTAGGGGAGGGGAGGGTTCTGTAGTCCTTTGATAGGGCCCAATCTCCCAGTGAACCTGTGTCCTGGACTGTGTTCACCAGGCTTCACAAGAGCCTCTCATTCTTCCTCCCACTCCCACCCACATAAGACTAGAGGGGACTGCAGGTAGATTAGGTTCCTGATAAACCCATGCATGTTAGTCTCAGATTAACTAGTTTTCCTTGAGGGCAGGGCTTGTTAAGAAGAGCTGAATGCTCTGGTATATTTAGCAGTGGTTCATTTTCCTCTTCCCTGGCCAGAAGCTGAACGGGAATCTATCTCATTTTCACGGTAAGGACTGTGAAGCCCCTACAAACTGCTAGAATTGTGACTCACAAAAGCTGGACAATCTCTCTGGCTGGGTCCTCTGGAGTTTTTAACTCTTAAAGATGTCCACAATGAGCCTCCAGAAAGTCATCCATCACAGCAAGTGTTCTAATCTAGGCACTGGTTTCAGCAGAAATCTCTGCTCTTGGGCTTCTGCTCATGATGAGTTGTGAATCTCTGAATCCACCAGGCTGTGTTTCTGAGGCAGTAGTATGTCTGGTGATCTTCCTTCTTTGATGGATCTAAGAAAAGTTATTTATTTTTCATTTGGTCTTTTTTTGTTCCTTTAACATGTTCAGACAGAGTGGTAATTTCTAAGCCCCTTATATATTGGACTGGAAATTAGAAGAGCCAGGTCTACAGGCAAACAAGTAATTGGAAATTTGCAAGTCAAATGGTGAATTGAAAACGAGTTTCCATTTTTCTCTTAGATGTATACTTTCTGTAAGGACAAATGAAGCCAAACTAAGGTTAGCATTAACTTCATCACTTTTCTAAATGGCTTCGTTTAAGCGTCATTAGAATGTCCTCCAAAATAAATCTCCAAATTTTCTTCTTCATCCTACTTCTCAGGAACAAACATGGGTGTGCTATCTGATGCAAATATATACCATGAGTTTTAGGACATTCTTGAGAGGAAGATGGCATAAATGACTTGTCGAGTGGGCTTCATGATGGAGAAGAATATCACTTCTAAAAGTCTGTGACATCAAAGGCTATGCATTCCTAAAAGAAAAAAAAATAGTTGAAATACAACTCTACCTTCATAAGAGGCAATACCAAAAGTTTTTAATAGATGAGTATAGAATTTCTGTACTGGAATTGTACATTTTTAATAATGAAAGGCCTTTGACATCTTTGCCTATTTTAGAAACCCTGGTGCTGATCTTTCTCCTTTGATACGTACATTTATGCATCACCAGTGAAAGTAAACATTAAAGTATTCAATAGTGGATCTTTAGTGACACCAGTAAGAAACGATGTTCAAATTACAGATGGAAATCGAGAAGGCTTTGCTTGGTACAAGAGTCTGAGATTCAGGTGTACAAGAGACCCGATATTAGATCCAGAGGGTGTTCTGCACATAATTCTTTGTGACAGGTCCTTCCTAATATGTAATTATTACATAGTATCTGATGGGTATTCATCTGTATTCTCTCCTGAAGTATTTTCCTAGTTTTCTCTATGAGCATTTATTTTAAAGCTTTGGCTTGACTAGGAATACAATTATGGAAACTAATTGAAGCTCAAAACATTTACTTAATATCACTTTCTAGAATATTTCAGAAATCCCACAAAGTGGTTAACCATAACATCTCAATTAGAATTTGAGGGGAACATTATCTGTGATAAGTCACAGTCAGTGTGTGGACTGTGTGCATCTTAAAGAATTTTTTTCATATAACTTTGATTGAAAATTGGAAAAAGAATTAACAATGGCAAACTTAAAAGCTGCTTTTTAGGCAATTTTTTTTTCCAGAAAATAACCACTCCTTGTATGCCATGTCTTTATATTCATTGCATTGAGTTAGAAAACGTGATAAACATGTTGGTGAAAAAAGAAAACTGCTTTTCTGTGTCAAGGTTTCCAAATCCCTGCAAGAATTTCTCTTAGTACTATCTCTGGGCAAGGCTCTTTTGTTAAAATTCTTTTTTTTCTTTTGGTCACTTCTGTAATAATATACTCTATACGTCATCTTACCTTTTTACTCCTACAGTATAAATCAAGGTCTGTAAAATTGCTCAAAACAGAATTTGACTTCCTTGGAATTAAAATCCTCTTTCTCAATGAGAGCCAAGGGTGAAGTGGTGGCACTTAAACTGTCTCTATACAAGAATTTCAAAAATAGGAAAAAAAATTTGCTTTTGAAAATTGCTCTGAACCTTTTATTTCCCTTCAAATTTTAGTGACTAAAATGAAAAAATATGAGTAGAATATGAAAAGCTATAATCAGATATGACTTGAACTTTGGCATTTTATGTCTGTATCCTTTGGAAAGACGTTCTATAATGCTTTCTGGTATTTCAGTATGTATGCAAGAGATATTATGATTCATATGTTCATCTATTATCATGCTCAAAAGAGCCCAGTATTATCTCAAAAGCAAGTTTAGCCAAGTTTTCTTACCAAACCAATTTATATGTGGACACGGGAAGTTCAGATAGGCTACCCAAATTAAAATTAAAACTTCCACTTTGGAATAAGAATCTTCTTAAACTATTTTTAAATGTGATTTCAATTTCCATATCAACAGGATAACAAATTTAATCCTTTTTTTAATGTCCTTTTCCAAATGTACATTGTCTGTCTTGAAAACAGACGTATACTGTGATGCCTTTTATAACAAAGCACAATATCTGTATATTTTATATTTTCATCATATTTTTCTCATATGCAGTGATAGTTTTATACTTAACTGGACATTTTTGCTTTGGAAATTTCCATTCTTTTTCTAATTGGAAAGGTTCTGGCGTAATAGACAAGCATGAATTTCAGATAGAGACCTGAACATTGTAGGTCCACTACAATAAGTTGAACTGGCTTTTTGTCCTAGTTCTGATGTCACATCTTGGTGATTGTCGGTGAGTCTTTTATCTTCCCCTGAGCCAATGCTTCTACATAACTCAAAGGAGTTAATAATTTCATCTCTTGCAGGATTATAAGAGGTAAAGGGCAGGAGTAGATATAAGAAAGAACATGATAAATGATTGTAAATGAAAAGCAAATAAAATAAGCATTGCATAATATTTTGTAGCTATGTAGCTAGGGCATTCTGAAAAACCTCTAGGGAAAGACATGCTTGTAGAAGGCACACCAGAATGAATGGTAAGTTACCATAGAGCCAGTTATCTTGAGAAGAAGGAGGAGCCTGCTGCATAACTCCACCAGGCAAAGTCCTCCATGAGATTGTTGCCTTGGAGCTGTGAAGTATTCATGAGGTCTTCTTGTGGATGATGCCATCGACATACTCAGAATGAAGAATTAATGATTTTCTCACTGGGGTTGGGTCGCTGACTCTCATAAACAGATGTATTCAATTCTAACATTTGTCAGACCCTGCAGGTAAGCAGCAGATGTACGTGCTTAGGATCATGAGAACAATGAGATACATTGTGACTCATTTGTTTTTTAAAAATTTTTGACACTTGGATTTAGTCAGAACAGTAACTGCTTGAGATTTTGCTATAAATTCCAAGACACTAATTCTGACTCTGTGGTTTTCTTTATCTAAAACTTTTTGGGTTTTAACTCTCTCATTAAGGATCAACTTCTCTCCAAGGACCCTGATTAGAAATTTGAGGAAAACATGGAAATTTGAAAATGAGCTTTCAAAGCTGTAGGCTCATTAAGACATTGGTGATTTTGAAAATTAATCTCAGTTCTCATCTATTGAACTAGAACCATTCTAGTTATATCATTCTATATTGTCTGAAATATTTTTCCTTCACGATAATCATTCAAAACAATCCTGATTTCAATCAATGGCCCATAATTTTAAGTCTTTGCCAAGAAAATCTTTCCAGAAACCACTCTCCTGTTTATGAAAGGTGAACAACAGCACAGGTACAGTAGGACAGTAGAGAAAGGACATGTCATTAATTCAGATGCATCATGTAAGTGATCATTAATTATCTTGTGTGGAGAATAAGAAGGAAGGGGAACTATACAATGTCTTATCCCAGTATTTTTTTTTTTTTGGTACCAGGGATTGAACTCAGGGTAACTTGACCACTGAGCCACATCCTCAGCCCTATTTTGTGTTTATGTAGAGACAGGGTCTCACTGAGTTGTTTAGTGCTTCACCATTGCTGAGGCTGGCTTTGAACTCGTGATTCTCCTGTCTCAGCCCCTCATTATCCCAGTATTTTAAAGTAAGGTTAATCCAAGTGTGAGCCATTATGTGACTAAAATCCTTATAATTGTGTCTCACTGAGAAAGTCTGAGATACAGCTTAGGAAACTCATTGACCATGTCACTTAACCATGAAGTTAGGTGAACTATTGAAAATTACTTAAAACTTGAAAATCAAAGATTAGAAAAATTCCCTACATCTTGTTAATGCTTCAAGGGTCCTTTGAGAACAATCACTATTCCTTCCCTACACATATGAACCTTAGTATAGAATTCTAGAATGCTGCTCTGTCCACTGTGGATGTCAGATTAATATCCAGGTGTTAGAAACCAAAACAGTCCTAGTAATAAAATGGTAGGTGTTCATTCACTAAGAAGAAATGGGAGAAGTTTTTCATAAACCCATAGTGAACTATATGAGCATTTTTTTTACAATTATACTAAATTTAAATATAAAATGTAATTATAAATATATATGATATGTAAAATGTAAAATAACAGTAAATGCTTCAGTTTCTTTTTACTAATTTACTTCTTTTTACTTAATTTTACTGAACTACAAAATTGGAAGCATACAATTATATATTATGCATAGTGCATAGAGTTTTCAAAATGTCATTTTGAATTTATAATAATTTATGGATCATACAGCATTTCCCTAAAGTAGCATGTTTAAACATGGAATAAAGACACCAAAAGGACATGCAATGTTTTTAAGGCCAACCATCCTGGAAAGCAGTTCTGGTCCTATTTTGTCTCTTCAGTTCACTGCTAAATGCTGGAACACAACATAACTGGTAACAATAATCCAAACTTTATCCTAGTGAATTATCTTTTAAAAAGAATAAATATCCATCCCAAGCATATAGAACTTTTAGGATGCTCCTCCACAGGTATTTGAAAATGTGTCCCCATTTTCCATTGCCATAAATCTAAAGCCTTTGAATATATTATCTGTTCATTTTTTATTTGATATAAAATAATCTAGTAGTTCACTATTGCAGGAGATTTTTATCCCCCAGGTAACATTTGACAAGGTCAGGGGACAAGATTGATTGTCATGACTCAGGGTAGAGGTGCAAATGATATCTAGTGCAACTGATATCTAGTGGAAGCCAGGGACATGGCTAAACATCTGATAGTGGACAGGCAAGGACTTACAACAAGGAATTATCAGGCCCCGTATGTCAGTCACACCAAGAATGAGTTAAATCTGCAGTCCACGTTGACCTTACCTGTCTTTGCAAAAGAGATGCACTCACTCTGACCTTCTCAGGATGAAGGATTCAAACTAATAGGTTTCAAAAACACACTGGAGCACTTCACACAGGTGCTTGAGTGAACAGTTCCCTCTAAATGGTATTATGGCATTTGACAAATGTGAAATCATTTCCACTTGTCTCTCTGAGAATAAAATATAGACCTAGGAAATGATGGCTTTACTGTTCTAAAGGTCAGGAAGGCCTTGATCATCTCTTTGAATAGAAAAAAATTTACAGATGCTTTGCAACAAGCATAAGCCTAACAAAACAGTCAAAAGTAGTACCTTTTATGTTTTATCTCTTTAACATTTAAACGGTTTCTGAAAGCAAAGGCGAGAGGAATTGGGCTTCAGCTGATAACCATGTCATTTTAAGATTTGTGCCAATGCTAGCATCCTTAGAACCACAATCACGTGGCTTATTTTAGCTTACATTTCAAACTCATGGTAAGAATAGGTATTATGCATTTGGTAAGTGTTTGGGGAATTTTAAAGGTTATTAAGTTCTGAATAACAGAGTCTCTCATGTTTTCCCACCAAGCTTTTCCCAGCAGTTGAATATATCTGGATCTTATTCTGGTCTTTCATTCTTTTTTTAGCTTCCTGAAATGACTCATGTTCAAACACGACGACCCTGGATGATGTTTCTCCTGCAGAACGTTGGATTGATCTTAGGTTGGCTTTCTCTCTTACTCTTGGCTATATATGAACAAAACATTAAAGTATAAATTAAGATTCTCAAAATTCCTCGAAAATGAAGTTACACGGTCTCATTTCATTTCTTTTGTTGTATTCTACAGTGATTAGTAAATTAAGCATTTCTTATCTCAAGTGAAGAATGTGCCTTTGAGTTCATTCACCTGTTAATTTTTAAATGCAGTTTTGGTTTTGAATCTATCTAAAGGTCAGATTGTTATCATTGAAATTTTGGTTTTTATTTCCAACAGTGTGGTAGAACTTATTATGTTTTGTTAGCCATTAGTAAACTCAATTCTAGTGAACTTAAAAAAATACTGTTTCCCTATGAAAGAATATTTACTCATAGTGTTTGAAGTACACAGATGCCTGTTGGGATAAAATCAGCTGTGACCTTTCTGATGTCAGTTATATGTTTTTTTTTTTCTGTGAGATTTTAAAATCAAAAGCAACCTAAATAACAAAGAAATGTAATAAAGTCTATTTTTAACGTGGTGATTTGTATGATCTTCTATTATCAGATGTCAGGTGTCAAGTACCCCCTTACAGAGTTGATATGGTATAGTTCACCGGAGGCATTACTCACTGGCTAAAAAGTGCTCATAAGCTTCGGAAGCCCAAAGGATAATATGTCAGCATTCTTCTTCCAAGTCACCAAAGAAAATCTGCTCCAGGCTGGTAGAATTGGAAACAAAAGATGAAGTTAGAACATTCTTAAAATAACAAAGATTGAGTCAAGGCAATAGATTAATGCTTAAATGCTCACAGATTGTGTAACAGAGAATATTTATGGAAATAATCTTACTGACAAGTGAGATATGTTTTATATTCATTCTGAGGAACAGAATCCTAAACAGGATTGCAGTAGGTACGTTTATGAAATGAATAAGCAACATTACTGATAACCTAGCAAAATTATTAAAATAGAAAATAACCCTGGCTGTAGTCATGTTTTTTCTTGGAACATGAATGCCTAATATTTTTTCCTGTTTTTTTTTTTTTTTTTTTTTAAGGATTATCTTGACAAGGGAAAAAGCCTGTTTTACTGCCAAAATGACTCAAGGCACTCAGTCATATGTCTCTCCCACCTTTTACTCACCAGTGAGTAGATATTCTTTGCCATGGCTCCCAAACACAATCTTTTTCAACCACTTTTCTTTGATTTCCAAAGGAAATATCCTTCTCTCCCAGTTGTCTTTAGGACTTGCTTTTAAAGAAGCATCACTAAATAGTGTAGTTGTTCTCAAAGTTGGGCACCTATCAGGATCAAGTGGAAGACTCGTCCGTAGGAAACACAGGCAACTGGCTTCATTCATCCTTGGAGTTTCTGATTCTGTAGGTCTGGAGTGGGGCCTGAGACCTTGATGTTGATCGGCTTCCAGGCGGTGCTTATGCTACCGGATGGGGCATGACTCTGAGCACCACTACTATGACAGAGGTCAGGTAGGTTGGGCTTCAAGAACAGGTGCACACTCTGTTGCTCAGAAGCTGTGTGCTTTTGAGTAAGGAGGTTAACACTTCTGAAAACTTCAGGCTAAATAGACATGAGTTCCTGAAACTCCCTTCTCTTCACCTGTTGCTATATAGTATCAGATCAGTCCTGGGAGTTGCTAGATGGAGAATCTACAGATAATACTTTGAGTCACATTTACCCTGAAAGATAAGCAGATTTGACAGATAGAGCTTGGCCCTTCTTTTGTTAAGAGGATAAATTGTAACTGAATAGATCCCTTCACGTATAGGTCAACACAGTATGGAGTTCGTTCCTGGTGCCATCTGTGTTTGGGTTTCTATGCTCAGGTTGTGATTTTGTCATTAAGCTTCCATTTATGCCAATTTCATTGAACAGCTCTGATGAGTGTCTTTGCTTCCATTTCAAGTTTAGAGTGGTCTGGGACTGGTTAAATTAAACTTTTTAGAAGGAGCTGCTCCCTCTATAACCTCCAAGTTAGAGTGAATTTGACACTGGTGAGGTGAGGCACTTGGAGGGAGCCAGGTGTCAGAAGGGATGTATATGTGAGACATACTCAGTGTCTTGTAACCTTATTACCAGTGTTCTCTGATTGTCAGCAGAGACCTGGCCACTCAGAGGTAATCCTAAGGAGAGTGTAACATAGTGGCTTCTGAGGGCCCCTTTCTAAGATCCCCATTCTCCTCTTCTTGAACTTATTGCTATTTTTTTTCCTAATCCACACTGAGTTCCAGACAACAAACCACAGACCGAAATAAAATTGCTTGAAAATCTCTATTCCTCAAAATCGAGTGGTAACGATAAAAATAATATCATGGCAACTGTGTGCCTTTCTAGACATGAACAGAGTCCAAATCTGGGATGGTTTATGATCGTGATCCCTTTTGGCAGTATAAGTAATGTGCTACCCATTGATCTCTGAGGTACATGGCATTTTCCTTGCAACCAGATTTTTCAGTAATGTAGAGTGTTTCTATTTCCTAGGCCTAAATTTAGAATTCCACTGTATTTTTACTTGGTGATTGATTTGTTTTTTCATCACTGAACTAGAAATGCTCCTGAAGAAAAATCAAAGAGCAAATCATGCAAAAATCTTATTTGAACATCCATCATCCATTGACAGGGCCGTCTTTAGGGAAAGGGAAATTGGCCCATGTTCTGTGATGCAGAACAGAGCCTAAAAAAATGGCGCCACTACTATCTGCTGATCAGTACCAGAGTCTTCCATGACTATGCTGGTGAATGTGGCCACTCAGACCCTCACCCTTTCAGAACCATATTTATAGGTGAGACTATGGCTGCCCTTCAGAGCCACACTTCTCTAGATGCTGCACATTTACAACTCCTTTTGCCCTTCAAAACTGGAAAGGGGAGGGTCGCCCAATCACTAGGGTAAGCTAGACTAATCATTTGACCTCTTACGTGGTCATTAAGAATTCAGGCTGTAAACTAAAATCCAAGTTCAAAGCCCAGCTACAATGCTGGGAATAACACTTTTTACTTTCCACAAAATAGGGCTAAGAAGAGACCCTACATCATAAGGTTGTGGTGACATCAATATGGGACTACTTATGAGCCCTTAGCATAGTACTTGGAAAATACTAATAGCTCAATAAGTATTAAACCATCATCATCATCATCATCATCATCATCATCATCTCCATCACCATAGTAACTCATATTCCCTTCTTTCAACACAGTTTCACAGTGTACCCCTCAATGCTGTTCCTTTGGTCCAGAAAATCTCTTTTCTTGGTGGAGAATGGAGATCAAACCTTTTTTATGTATTATAATCTTCTATAAAGCCCCCAAACCCGCTCCTTCCAGTCCTTCAAAGCTGTATGCATCATTTTCACCTTGACTCACTTCCAGAGCAGGAGAGATGGGCCCCCTCTGCACTCTGTCCACCCTCCCCAGGCAGGCTTTGTCTGTGACATAATGCCTACACAGTGTGAGCCTCTTTCTCTTATTCTCTCTCACCACAAGTGAAAACCTATCATGTTTCACTTCACTTCTGAAGTTGAATAATGGAACCTGATAGAGAGGAACCTTCCTGAGGTCAGAGTTATTGTCACAACTCAATTTCAACTCAGTGGGGGGCGGGGGAACGACAAAAAGTAGTTCAATTGATTCCCCCTGTTACCAATGCACCTGCTGAGGAAATGAAACCCACCAGGGAAAGATTTCAGCACCAGGAAAGGAAACGGCTTGTGCCTGCTTGAGGCCTGGCTCGTTTAAATAAGGCCAATGTCGCCTGTTCTTTGGGAAAGAGCACCAGGACAGAGAGGTTGCATGTGCCCAAACTAGTGTCCCTCGGCATGAGGGGATAAGCCCCATGTTGTCATGCACTTCTCAAAATCCAGCTGAAATTTAGGAGAAAATATGAGATGCTAGAGATGTTCCTCAACCCAGAGTAGTCTTGCCTCGCATACCATTGCTTCTTTGAATGGCCCGTGAAACGTATTTGCACATCTTTTCCATTTGTACTCACACCCCTGCATCCCGCTGCCTTCTTGGTTTAGAGCCTGAATGCTTAATGACCACAATGATCTTCATTGTAGATTATGAGAAATGGTGAAGAAAGTGCTCAGAGCACCTTGCCATGGATGTACCACTAATTGTGTCCTCAGACCCACATTTTCTCCTCTGAGAGATTAGGTTTGATGATCCCTCATGATCTCACTGAGGACTGGCCTGCGGTTCTCTATAAGGACTCTCCCTCCAACAGAATGGTGTTGCTTGTATCCTCCACCGCATGTCAGGCAGCACATAGCTTAGGGTAGAGTGTACTGCTCTTGCAGAAGTCACTTGTTTAGTAGGGTAGAATTGCAGTAGCCATGATAGAGTAATTCAAATGGTGTCCTCCCAATGTTCTTCTCAAGCCTTGACCTTTGAATGTGATCTTATTTAGAAATAAAGTCATTGCAACTATAATAAAGTTAGGGTGAGCACATGCTGTATTTAGGTGGTGTCCTAGTAAGAAGCTCCACCCACAGAGGGAAGAGATAGCATGAAGACAGAGGCAGAGTAAGCCAAGGAATGCCAAGGATGGTGAGCAACTACCAGAAGCAGGACAAGGAAGACAGGATCCTTCCCTTGAACCCCCAGAGGAACCATGACCCTGATGACACCTCGATTTGGAACTTCAAGTCTCCCGAATTGTGAGAGAACATGTTTGTGTTGTTTTAAGCCACCCAACTGAGTTATTTATTTATATGTTAGTCTTGGGAAACTCATAGTCTCTACAGAAGAACACTCTCAAACATTAATGTCTTGGGGTTCTCATCAGCATAAATATTTGAAGAACTGTATTTTTAAAACCTGGGTTAAGAACTGACTTTAAAGTAGAAAAGTGTCATTAATGGTCCTTCCTTCTTTAGGTTCGTTTGTTCAACAATCTTCAACAATAGACAAACTAGATGAAGATATGGAAAACATGATTTTTAAATTTGTTGATGTCATAAGTCAAGGAGATGGATAAGTATGTCTGTAAAGCAGAATGAAGCTTTGAAAACATGACAATAATATTGGAAGCAATTAAATAATGGATATTAGCACTAAACAAACCTCAAAAGTAAGCCTCCAATTTAAACACCCTTCAACCAGTGAGAATGATGCTGTAGAAGACCAGCTTAAAATATAGGTCTATATTTTAAGCCAAAACTTGTTTCTTTTTTTCTTTGTTAAAGGAATTTTGTATAGGATATCCACAAATGCTACTAAAATTGATGAAAAGAAACCAGAGCCCCACTTTTCTGTTGGCCTCCCCTTGTTTTCCCATAGACATCTATGAGGGATCTCTACTAATACTGCTTAGAAGAATGAAATCCTGCATTATAAATTAATATTTCAAATGCTTATTGCTACAAAAGATGTCTGTGGCTCATTGAGTAAAAATATAATTCTCAATTGAGCATATAATTCCAGTTTTATGAATGTACAGTTTATATCTTATATATTACATGTGTAACACTTATTGAAAAGTTTCTAGAAGACTATACACTAAAACATGCATAATGGGTACTTTCTAAAGGAGATTGCTAGACTTGAGGGAGGGTAAGAACTCACTTGCATGGCAGGTTTTCACAATGAAGAGCAGAGCACAATCCTTTTGTGTGTCTGATTGGGGAGGGAAAAGTGGCCCTTGTGAAATGGGCCAGAACACTGTGTTCTTAACAAAGCTTGCCCTTCAGAGAAACAATTTTCTCAGATTAAACTAGTATTTTATAAGCAACTACCAACCTGGGAAAAAAAAAATACCAACTCCAACCATCCCAAACCTTTCCATGTCATCTAAGATGGAAAAATTAATAGAACTGTGAAGCATTTGTGAAAGCCACAGCCTGAAGTCCCAGGCTCACTAAAGGACTGAACTTTAATCGTAGGATTGTAGAATGCTTTCTTTCCCCACACACTACAAACAGATCAATAGGGCTCTTGTATACTAACAAGAAAATGCAACCTGCAACCAAAAGAACTACACATCTTGCATGTTAGCTTAGAAGAGGTCTCTAGGGAACTCCAAAGACAACATGCAGACCAAAAAGAAACAGGAAATTTTAGCCTCTGACAACAACAGCAACTGCAAACAGGAAACAAAATCCCTCATCAGATAAACATAAAGATCTCACCTGAGGGACTATTTATCTTGTTTCTTTTTTATCCAGCATATCACATTGACTTTCAATACAAAATTACTAGGCAGACTAAAAGACGATAACTACTACTACTACCACCACCACCACTACTCAGTGGTAGAGCATTTGTCCTGTTTGATCCACAGCACTGCAAATAAATGAATAATGAAAAAAAATAGAAGAGACAGAGAAACCATCAGAACTAGTACTAAATGGGGCAGAAATATTGGAATTATCAGAGCAAGGATTGAAAATAGCTTTGATTAATATGATAATGGAAAACGTAGACAACATGCAAGAACAGCTGGGTAATGAGAGTAAAAAAACAGACACTTTAAGAAAGAATCAAAAGGAAATGCTATAAACCTAGAAAAAACAAAAGTGAAGAATATATCTGATGGACCCTTAAGTACACTGGACATGGCCAATGAAAGAATTAGTAAAACTGAAGAAATTACAACAGAAACATCAAAACTAAAATGAAAGGAAAAAATGTCCAAGAGTAATGGAACGATTAGGAAAGGTCAACTACACATAATGGGAATAATAGGGCAACAAAGAAAAAGGAACAGAATATTTGTAATAATAATTTCTTAGAATTCCTGAAAATTAATAGTAGACACCAAATCATATATCCAAGAAGCTTAGAGAATACCAAGCAGGATAAATAACAATAACAACAAAAAATGTATAACTATGTACACTATTTTCAAGATACAGAAAACAAAAAAGGAAGAAAATATCTTGAAAGAAGCCACAGGGAAAGAGTTTTACCTATACAAGAGCAAGGATTAGAATGACAATTATGTTAGATTTCTCTTTAGAAACCATGTAATCAAGAAGAAAGTGGAGTGAAATATTTTAAGTTCTAAAGGATAAAGAACCAACAATTTATAGTTCTGCATTCAATGAAATTGTCCTCAGTTGTGAAGAAAAAATGAAGATTCTCTTAGATAAACAAAAATTAAGATAATTTATTGCCCATAGACTTCACTTGCAAGAAATCTTAAAAAATAATTTTTCAGGAAGAAAATGGCACAGGTAAGAAACTTAGATATACATTAAAAAATGAAAAGCACTAGAGAATGAATAAATCAAGATATAGCAAAATATTTTTCTTATTCTTAATTGATCTAACAGATGACAGTTTATTTAAAATAATAATAGCAGACATATACTCAGTGATTATAGCTTACAGATAATTTGACAACAGTTTATAAGGATGGAAGGAGATGTGGGGAATATTCTATTAAGGTATTGCACTATATGGTAAGTGACAGTATCGTTTGGAAGAGAACTTGGATTAATTTAAATCAAGGATTACCACACCAAAAAAACTGAAAAATGAAGTTTAATTGATATGATGAAAGAAAACATAATAGAAGCATACAAAATATTAAATTTAAACTAAAATATGCAAGAAAAAGAATGGAAGACCAAAGCAAGCAAACCAAACCAAAACAAAACAATCCCCCCAAACAAACAAGAAAAAAACCCCAAATCCAAAAAGCACAATGAACACAAAGCAATAACAAGTATACTAATAACTACTTTAAACACCAATGGTCTAAATACACCAGTTAAAAGAGAGAGATTGACAGAATGGATTATAAAACTAAAACCCAACTACATATTTTCTATAAGACACCTACTTTAAATATAAAGATACAGATGCATTAAATTAAGGGATAATGACACTTCTGAGTATATGTCCCAAAATATCAAAGTCAAAGACTCAAACAGGTATTTGTACTCTGCTGTTCTGAAACATGTATTTGCCTTTGCTAAAAGGTATAAACAACCCAAATTTTCATCAATGGATGAATGGATAAACAAAATATGAACATATGGTAGAATATTATCCATCTTTAAAAATAAATGACATTCTGAGACATTCTACAACATGAAAGAATCTTAAAGACATTATGCTAAGTAAAACTAGACACATCAGGACAAATATTGTATGATTTAACATATATGGGGTATCTATAGGAATCAGAGTCACACAGACATAAAACAGAATGGTGGTTGTTAGGTATCCCATAAAGAAGGCATGAGAAGTTGTCATTCAAAGGGTACAGAGTTTAAGCCTGAGATCATAAAGTTCTGAAGACGGATAGTGTTGATGATTGCACAACAATGTGAATTTACTTAACACAAGTGAACCAAACACTTTAAAGTGGTTAAAATGATAAATTTATATTGTCTATATTTTATTTCAATAAATTTAAACAAAGGGATGGTGAAAGATATTCTATGCTAACATTAGTCAAATAAAAGGTGGAGTAACTATATTAATTTCAGACAAAGCACACTGCTGCAAAAATATCTATCAAGGAAACAGAAGAGCATTACATAATGAGTCAATTATCCCAAATATAATAATTCTTAAAATGTATGTGAATAACAGCAAAGTGGCAAAATATGTGAAGCAAAAACTAATAGAAATGCAAGAAGCAATATATTAATCTATTACTAAAGTTGAATAATTTAACTGCCTTCTATCCATAGATAGGAAAGAAAAGTGGATAGTAATTGACAAATAGCAGGCAGAAAATCAGTAAGGACATAGTTGAAATGAAGAGCATCATCAATCATCTGGATCTAATGACATCTATAGACTGCTTTATCTAAGAACAGAAGAATACACATTCTTCTCAAGTTCACAAGAACAGTCACCAAAACAGATCATATTCTGGGCTGTTAACAAATTTAAAAGAGTAGAAATCATGTTTGCTCCCAGAGTACCATGAAATTAAACTAGAAACCAATAGCAGAAAGATAGCTAGAAAACTCCAAAATAGGTGGAGATAAAACAACACACTTTCAAATAACAGATGGACCAAGGAACTAATCTCAATAGAAACTAAATATATTTTGACCAAATCAAAATGAAAACACAATTTTTTAACCTTGCAAAACCATACCTAGGTGATTTCACTGGTGAGTTCTATTAAACGCAGAGGAAATTAACACAATTCTTTACACTCTCTTCTAGAAGAGAAGCAGAAAATACACTTCCTAACTCATTTTGTGAGCCTGGCATCACTCCAATAAGAAACCAATGTTTCTCATGAACACAGATGCAAAAATCCTCAACAAGCTATGTACAGTGGTGTGCGCCTGTAGTCACAGCTGCTCAAGAGGCTGAGACAAGAGAAGCACTTGAGCCCAGGACACCATCTCAAAAGAAAAAAAAGTCAGCAAATTGAATCCAACAATGTATTTTTAGAAAATTATATGCTCTTACCAAATGGAATTTATCCCAAATATTCAAGACTGATTCAATAGTTGGAAATCAATTAATGTAACTCCTCACATCAGCTAATGAAAAATTATATGATCATATCAATATATGCAGAAAGTGCATTTGACAAAATCCCATACCTATTCCTGTTTAAAAATAAAAACCTTCCACAAGATTGTAATAATAATCTCCTCCACTTTATAGACATCTATGAAAAGCGCCTACAAATACAACCACCCTTAAATAGTGACAAAATTGAAGCTTTCCCCCTAAGATCCAAACAAAAAAAGATGCTCCTGTTGACACTCTTTTCAGCACCATACTAGAAATCCTAGCTAATTCAGTAAGACAAGAGAATAAAATAAAAAATATACAGATTGCAAAGAAAGAAATAAAATTGTCTTTGTTTATAGATAACATTATCTATATAAAAAATCTGAAAAAAATTGATAAAAGATGCCTAGAATTAGTAATTATGGCAAGATTGTAAAATATGAAATTAATAAAAGTTAATTGCTTTCCTATATGTTAGCAATATATAAACGTGGAATTTGAAGTTTAAAACACAGTACCATTTACATTAACACCACCCAAAAGGAAATTCCTAGGAATACAACTATCAAAACAAACAAAACCATCACCAACAAAAAACACATATAAGATTCTTTGAGGAAAAGAAGAAAACACCAATAAGAGGTACCAAAGAACTAAGTAAATAGTGAAATGTTCCATGTCTAAGGAAAACTCAATCTTACCAAGATTTCAGTTCTTCCCACCGTGATATGTAAATTCAATGTAATTCTAATCAGAATTTCAGCAAATTATTTAGTGGATATCAGCAAACTTATCCTAAAGTATACACAGGGAACAAACTAGATCCAGAATAGCCAGTCAATATTGAAGTTAAAGAACAGATTTAGAGGACAGAAACTACCAACTTTAAGTCTTAAAACAAAGATACATTAATTAAGACAAGTATGGTATTGACGCAGCCGCAGAAAAATAAATCAGTGGAACAGAATGGTGAACCTAGAGATAAACTCAAATAAATGGAGTCAAGTGATTATTGACTAATAAAGGCAATTCAATGCAAAGGGGATAGTCTCTCCTGGCACAATGTGGCATCCACTTGCAAAAACAAAACAAATTTAGACACAGACCTTACACTTCACAAAAAGTAACTTAAGGGCTGGGATTGTGGCTCAGTGGTAGAGCGCTTGCCTTGCATGTGAGAGGCACTGGGTTCGATCCTCAGCACCATATATACATAAATGAATAAATAAAGGTCAATCAACAACTAAAAAAATTTTTTTAAAAAGTAACTTAAAATGTATCATAGACCTAAAAGTAAAATGCAAAATTGCAAATGCCCTGGTGGATGACATGAGTAAATCTAGTAACCTCAGGTTGGCTATGACTTATTAGACACAACACAAAAGGCCCAATTCATGAAAAAAGAAGTTGATAATTTGAACTTCATTAAAATTTAAAATGTCTTCTGTGTTATAAACACTGTTAAGAGAATGAAAAGATAAGCAAACCATAGATGAGAACATACATGCAAAACATGTCTGATAAAGGGCTGTTACTCCAAATATACAAAGACCTCTTAAAACTCATCAATATATAACCTGATTTTAAAATGGGTAAAGGATCTAAACAGATACTTCACCCAAGATGATATACAAATGAAAAATGAGCATATGAAAAGGTGCTCAATATCACACTATTGAGGAATTACAGATTAAAACAATGAGATAATACTATATATCTATTAGAATGGCTAAATCCCATACACAGAAAACACCAAATGCTGGCAAGAATAGACACAACAGAGTTTTATTCAGCCTTAAAAAAAGATCAAATCATGTCATTTGCAGGAAAATGGATAGAACTTGAGACCATTACATTAAGTGAAGAAGGCCAGACTCAGAAGATCAGGGGTCATGTGTTTTTTCTCATATGTGGAAGCCAGAGAGAAAAAAATAAATGTTGGAAGATCTCATGAAAATCAAAGGGAGATCAGTAAAATAGAAGAGTGAGATGGGGGAGGGAAGAAGGAGAGGGAAAGTGAAAATTCTGGCCAACAGTATAATAATATTGTTATATTATGCATGTACAAATATGTAACACCACAGCCCACCATTATGCACCCCCCAAAAAGGAAAAATAAAATGAAAAAATTAAAAAGAGATGTGGAGCTAGGTGACCTCCAAGGCCCCGTCAAGTCTGGGAACTGATGCATGTACAGGGGCATTCTGGAGAATGACAATGTACTTGTGTCACAAGGACTCAAACTTTGTACCACCTACAACTCAGGAAAGAGAAGCACTTTCCCAACTATTTTTGGAGCTGTTTTGGATTTGCCAACTATATATGGATATTCTCTTCTCAGATATCCAGGTCACTATCATAGCATTCAGCTAAAGTTTTAAAGTGAACTCTTTTTTTTTTGTCTCTCTTTTCCACCAGACTTTTAGCTCCTTCATGGAAAAATGCTATCTCATATTCATTTTTTGTACTCTCAGTCATTCACATATTTCCCAGAGGTTCTAATAAAAACTTTGAATGAACATCAGATCATATCACTCCTCTATTCAAAGTATTTTCATCTTGACGTCTTCAGGAAAACATCCTTGTTGGTTAACATGAAATAAAGTCTATGATTGTTGCCTTTCTGACTCTCCCATTGCATTTTTCATTCTTCTCCTGCCTTGTGTGTTATGCCCCAACAGGAGGAGATTGCTAGTGTATTTTCCTTGAACACTTGCTGTTTCTCATCTGTGTATATTTGCCAAGGAGGTCCTGTCTGGCATACTTCAGGCATGTCTTCCTCCAGAAGTCCTCTGACTCTCCCAAGTCTCATCAAACCCAGTGGAATCATCTCAACATCTTCTCTGCTCCCACTCGACCTTGACCATAGTACCTGTTGCTCTGTGGTATAGACTCCTTAGTGAACAGGACTGAATGACTCTACAGTGAACTGTATTGCTGGTGTTTTGGGATATTGGTATTCAATAAATTGTATGAGCTATTCAACACTTTAATATAAATAGGCTTTGTGTTCAATGACTTTGCCCAACTGTCAGCTAATGGATGTGTTCTGAGCATAACTACATTAAGGTAGGTGGGACTAAGCTGTGGTGTCCGGTAGGTTAGATGTATTAAATGTATTTTCCACTTAAAATATTTTCAATTTATGGTGGGTTTATCAGCATGTAACTCTATTTTAAGTCACAGTATCTGTAGTCTGTTCACTGATAGTAATATCTGTTGTAGTTCTACCCTCCACAGCCTGAAGTATTTGAAAGAACATGGGTTTTGGAGCTGCCTCTGACATGTACTTGTGTATTAATTTGGGCAAATTCCTTAACTTCTCTGAGACTTAGTTCTCATCTCAAATATAACACTTTCTGCCTTGCAAGGCTGATATGATATATGTAAGGAACCTAAAACATTTCCTGCAAATAATAAACACTCAAAATTTCTAGCTATTGTTATGTTATTACTTCTGTTAATATTTTTATCCACCCAATACTAAAAAATGAGTAAAGCTTAAATTGAGCCCACTAAAAAGCAACAATAATAATATTAGCAACATTTATTGAGCATTGTTTACATTTTGGGTGCTGCTTTATAAGTAATAATCTGTACTATCTCATTCAGTCTTCAAAATAATCCTTACTGCCTGCTTCATGGTGTCATTGTGAGGATCAGTGAGTAAATCCTTATTTCCTAGAATAGTTTCTGGAACATAGTGTTTATTAAATTAGGAAAATGTAAATACTGTTATTTCCCCCATTTATCAGATGGAGAAAGTAACGCACCAAGATTAAGTAACTTGACCAAAGTTATGTCAGTCAAGAAGATGGTGAAGCTGGAACCCAAACCCTGGCAGACTGACTCCTGCTTTCCTCATACTTCAGTGCCATGACAAACTATTCTAGAATTTTCCACAGGTTGTGCCCCAAGCTGGAGATGAAGAGCATGACACACCTGTCCAGTTACCCTGCATTTTTCTTCTTTTACTCATTTCCTTCTATAGAATTTTTTCCCAGTGCCCTAACATCCAACTCTCCCTTTATCTCTGTCTGCTCCGGTGGTCCTTTGTTCTGCAGAAAACAACTCCATTCCACAGGTCTCTTTTTGATCATATAGGGACCCTGAAAACTTACCATTCTCTCTCAAGAGATGTGCAGTTTAAAACAACCCCATTTCCACCAGGTCAGAAATAGTACTGCCTCCCCCACCCCTGTGAGTTTCCTGGAATGTTTCTAATCCCCCCACCACCACCCCTTTGCACAAATCCACACATCATTCCCTGAAAAAACACATAACAGGAAGAACATTCTGGAAAATGTGCATTCGTGTTACATGATTATCCAGGAGAAGTACCGGGACACGTTACCCTTCAGCTGCTCCAGAGGACCAGGCGCTGCCACAAGGCGCTTGCCCTTGGTGCGGTCATTCACGTTTTCTTACGAATAATCTGTATTCCGTGTGTGTGCACAGAAAGCCCTGTTTATGTTCTGAGCCTGCTGTTTTGATATATGTGATAAGAAAATCACTATCATTTGAATCCACAGCTTGAGGGGACTGCTTTGCTCTTCAAGTACGATAAGTTCTTAAACACGAGTGAGATGAAAAACATATTGCGCATCCCTCGGGGACTATTTAAAATGTAAAGTATAAATATTTCTCCTTTGAATGTACTTAACTGAGCAAGCCTGTCTCTGGTTTGTGTCCTTTCAGTCATCACATTGACATTGTGTTTGCTATTCCCTCATTTAGCTGAGTCGAAGTGAGCTGGAGAAGTGAAAATCAACACTTGAGCCGTTTCTGCCCGGAGGAGCCTGTAAAGGTTGCCAAGTCTCCCTTGATCACATAATGCCTTTCAGATAAGGTTAACTCTGCAGTAGGCCAGCCTCGTGTTAGTGTTTTATGGTGACAGATATGCTGGCTCCAGTCCTCCTGTTGCAATGCATCTATTGTGGGGAAAAGCTAACAGGAAGTCAGCCAGCTAGGGGGCATGATCGCCTCTCACAGGCAGGACCTGGGGACTTGGCTGCAGGGCTTAGTGTAGGAGGGCCAACTCAAAACCATCCCCAGACCTCTCCTTCCCCAGCTAGAGGGTTTTAGGAAGTTCTAAAGAACTAGGAGACGCTGGGCACAGTGGCACACTTCTGTAATCCCAGCAGATGGGGAGGCTGAGGCTGAGGCAGGAGGATCACCAGTTCAAAGCCAGCCTCAGCAACAGCAAGGTGCTAAGCAACTCAGTGAGACCCTGTCTTTAAGTAAAACACAAAAAAGGGGCTGGGGATGTGGCTCAGAGTTCCAGTGCCCCTTAGTTCAATCCCCAGTAACCCCCTCCCTCCAAAAAAAAAAAAAAACTAGAAGAGAGATAATATCTTCCATCTACCACCTTCTTCTCTGCCAAGCTCGACTGCTGTACTTCAAGATTGAAATGCTTAATCACTAAACCACCTCTCCAGCTCCCTCCTCCCTTTTTATGTATGTATATTTTTTGAAACAAGGTCTTGCTAAGTTGGTTAGGACCTCACTAAATTGCCAAGGCTGACTTTGAACTTGCGATCCTCCTGCCTCAGCTACCTGAGTGCTGGGATTACAGGGGTATGCCACGGTGCCCAGGTCTGATTCCATTTTTTAAAAAATATTTTTAAAATTTTTAATTGACACATAGAAATTGTACATACTTACGAGGTACTGTGTGAAATTTCAATTCACCTATACAATAATGATCAGAGGGTAATCGACACATCCATCACCTCAAACATTTATTCTCTTTCTCTTTGGGGAACATTCAACATTTTCTCTACTAGCTATCTTGAAATAGATAATTAAATGATGTTGACCAGTTATCCAACTGCTATAGAACATTGAAAATTATTCCTCCTACCCAACTGCACCTCTGTATGTTTCCCATATCCTTTTTGATCAGCCACAGAAAAACTCTACCCAAACCTTCACCCTCTGGCATATGTTCAAGTCAATTGTTCAATTCCACATATTTTGTCTATTTTAAAAGATACTATGTGTTTTACACATAGTATAAAATATATGATACTCATTTTCAAGAAATTTATAATCTGTTAGTGAGATAAAGCAAATATAGCTTTCATGGTGATGCAAGGTTTGTTGAGTGACATCTGATGAATATGGATATTGCTGGGGACCCGGAGGAGGAAGGGAGACCTTTCAGACCACAGTTTCCACTCCAGGGAGCCATCCCTGAACTGTGCATGGACTAAAGTAATGTTGAAGCCATTAGGCAGGAAAGTCTGGTATCAGGAACTCTCAGTGGGAACCCCCCCGGGTTTGAGAATATCTGGTTCATGTGGCATCCTACCTAGCTCCCCATCAAGTTTTAGAACAGTTCCAGAGATGAGGTAACCCACTGGAGCCACATAGCCTCTTGGAGATGGGTGTGGCTTGCCAAAATGCCAATCAGCCTGTTTACTGCAAGACTCCTGCCACACCAGAAGCAAGCACGGAACCAAGATTCCTCCTGCTGAAACCTTATTCCTGCTTTTGAGGCACCCCCCCCCCTTAAATAAGAATCGGAGTCTTTTTTCACTTGTTCAGCTCCCATCAGGACTGGAAGACCCATCAGGTGCACCTCTTTGAATCTAATTTCTGACTCTGTCTTTATTTCTTACTGATTATTTCAGACTTTTTATTTCCCAGGCGGCTCACACCTCCTGAGCAGGAACCCCTCCTGTCGTGGGGCAGGTCACCTCACAATGTTGAGCCCTGTTCTTTGCCATCTTGTTCCTTGCTTATCATACTTATTATATCATCTGGCTTCTTTATCTTAATGCTGGTGTTGTGATAGTTATTCCTGTTTTCAGTTTAACTTTCTTAGATTAGAAATCCAGTTTTGAATCCCTTCTCAAGTGTGCCTTTGTGTTCCCCACACTGTCTAGTTGGAGGACTCATCTTGCACTCTGTCCCAGATCCAGGAAGTCCCCCTACCCCCGCTCCCAGCTATCTAGCTTGATTCACCCCTGCCAGACAGCAAGATCTGGAAGCGGTTTTGAGAAGAGGGATTTGATCTGTCTCTTTAAGAGTAGATGTCTTTTCCAGAGGTAGAAGGAATTTCTAAGTGGTGGGAACGGCTCATGTAAAGGGGCAAAGGCAGGAAACTGAAATAGATTTGGAGCATGTTGAATAGTTGGGCTAAAACACAGGTGTACATAAAGGTGAGTCAAAAATCATAGGTTCCGACAGATAAGTTGATGTAGAACTATGGTGCCTTCAGAAGTCTCGGTTAATAGTTTGAAACTTCATGGATTATTACTCAGCCTTAAAGAAGAATGAAATTATGTCATTTGCCAGTAAAAAGATGGAGCTGGAGAATATCATGTTAAGTGAAATAAGCCAATCTGAAAGAACCAAAGGCTGAAAGTTTTCTCTGATATGTGGTGCTAATTCACAATAAGGGGCTGGGGGCAGAATAGAGGTACTTGGGATTACACAGAGGGGAGTGAAGGGAGGGGAGGGGGCATCAGGATAGGAAGGATAGTAGAATGAATCGGACATTATGACTCTATGTGCATATATGACTACATGACCAGTGTAACTCTACATCACGTACAACTAGAAGAATGAGAAATTATACTCCATCTATGTATACTGTGTCAAAATGCATTCCACTGTCATGTATAATTAATTAAAACAATTTTTTAAAAGCCACACACACAAAAAGAGAGAATACAAAACTTCCCGAGGTTTCTGAGTTATATATATGTCATCAGGTTTTCCCAACAAGAGTTACGCTGCATAGCTTATACTCCTGTGCTGTTGTGCACAGAGCCTCTTTCATACCCCCTCATGCATCTGCTTGGCCACTTTGAGCCCCAGATGTCACCTGCTAGCACATGCTTCTGCTACATTCCAGTCTTCTTCATGTTCTGACCTGGCACTTCTCTATAGCCCTCTATAGATACTCCGTCCTGTGCAGTCCAGACATGCAGGCGCATCAACCCTAAGGGCCATGCTTCCCCAGAAAGGCAGGGAGCATTAATAAAGGCTCCTGTGCAGGATGATTGGCATACCTTATACCCAGCTCCTGGAACTGTCCCAGCAGGAGGGAGCCTGGCTGCCCTCCCCTTCTGTGTCTCATCCTCTGCACTATTCTTCTATCTCCTGGGTTGCTTCTGAAGATAAATACCTTTGAGAAACACCTTGTTTCAAGGTCTGTTTTCCCTTGGGAATCTAGGCTAAGATCCACAGAATTTGTATCTCTGCTCTGGAGCGAGGAGAACAAAAATTTGTAAACAGCATTTTTAATTCATTAGTCTATTAAACTGTGGAATTATTTTTTGCCAAATTCTTATTTGTAGAAATATAGATTTTACACAATCTTTGCTATTTTAACCATTTTAAAATGCGCAATCCAATGGCATTAATTATATTCACACTGTCTTGCTACCAGAACAATCTATGCTTCTAAAATTCTTTCAATATCTTGGCAGAAACTTGGTAGCCATGAAGTAATAACTTCTCTAACCCCTTCTCTCCAGTCTCTGAAGTTTCTAATCTACTTTCCATCTCTATGAATTTGTCTGTTCCAGATATTCTATATGTCTGGTTATTTTAATATATTTGGTTATTTAACTTGCATAAAGTTTTTAAAGTTCTCCCATGCTGTGAGATGCATCAGAGCTTAATTACTTTTATGACTGTATAATATTCTGTTGAATATATAGACATATATTTTTATATATTTACATATATATATTGTTTTTCCATTTATCTGTCCATGAACACTTGGTTACCTTTTACCTTTTCATTGTTGTGACTTCACCCTAATAAATATCAGTATATGAGTACCTGAGTTCCTAAATTCAATCTTTTGGGGGATATGCCTAGGATTAGAATTGCTACACTATATGGAAATACCATGTTTCATTTTTTGAGAAACTTCCAAACTTTTCCACAGCAACCTACATTCAGACCAGCAACGTAGAGGGGTTCCAATTTCTTGACATCTCCACCAACATTTGCTATTTTTCATTTTTTATTTATTATTGTACTCATCCTAGTAAGGATGAAATTATATCTCACTGTCATTTTGATTTGCATTTCTCTAATGACTAAGGATACTAACATCTTTCCATCTGCTTACTGGCCATTTGTATATCTTCTTTGCAAAAATGTCTATTCAAGTCCTTTGCCTACTTTTAAAAATAGACTATTTTTCTCAGAGCAGTTTTATGTTCACAGCAAAGTTTTGCAGGAAGTACAGATTTCCATGTATTCCACCCATAGACAGCCTTATCTCTCATCAATATCCCCTACTAGAGTTACAATTTGTTACAACTGATGAACCTTCATTGATACATCAATATTACCCAGCCTCCATAGTTTATATTGGGTATCTCTATAGTGTAACATTAGTGTTAACATTATAGCACCCTTGGAGATGTACAATCTATGGCTTTGGATAAATAAATAATAAATGGATCTGACATTCTAATATCATGGAGAGTATTTTCAGGACCTTAAAAATTCTCTGTTTATTCATCCCTCCTTCCCCCTAACCTCTGGCAACCACAGATATTTTTAATGTCTCTATAGATATCTTTTCCAGAATGTCATATGGCTGAAATCATACAACCAAAAGATTGACTTCTTTTACATAGTAATATGCATTTGTCTCCTGCATGTCTTTTCACAGCTTGATAGCTCAGTTCTTTTTATTGCAGAATACATGCCATTGTCTGACTCTACTATGGTCTCCTTATCCATTCACCTCCTGAGGAATATCTTGGTTATTACCAAATTTTGGCGGTTCTGGATAAAACTGTTATATGCTTCCCTATCAAGATTTGTGGCTGAATATAAATTTTATGTTCTTTGGAATAAATACCAGGGACCACAATTACTGGATGCTATGGTCCAAGTATATTTAGTTTTATAGGAAACCATCAAATTAACCTTCAAAGTGACCATGCCATTTTGCATTCCCACAAGCACTGAAACAGAGTCCTCAGAGTGCTCACTGGCATGTGGTACTGTCAGTGTTCTGGAGCTTGGTCATTCTAGTAGGGGTAGTGTAGATTCTCATTGCCATCTTAATTTGCATTTCCCTGATGACGTATGATAAGGGGCATCATTTCATATGCTCGTTTGTCATCTGTGTGCCATCTTTGGTGAGGTGTCTGTTAAGATCTTTTGCCCAGTTTTAAACCAGGTTATCTTCTTATTGTTGAGTTTTAAAAGTTCTTAGTATATTTTGGATAAAAGTCCTTTATCAGATAAATTTTTTTGCAGATGCTTTCTCCTACCCCATAGCTTATTTTTTCATTTTCTTGACATGGTCTTCATAGAGCAGAAAAAAATTAATTCTCATTAATTCCAGCTATCAATTCTTTTTTTTTTCATGGGTAGTGCTTTTGGTATTTTATCTAGAATGTCATTACTAATCCCAAGTTCATCTAGATTTTCTCCTATGTTATTTTTTAGGAATTTTATAGTTTTAGATTTTACAATTAGGTGTGTGATCTGTTTGAGTTAGTTTTAAAATTTAAATTTATTTCTAACAAAGATAAACACATTTAATTGTATGTGTCATTAGGGTACCATGTTAGGTTTTGATAACATTTGAGTTAATTTTTGTGCAGTGGATAAGTTCCATGTCTAGATTTGTGTTTTTGCACATCGATGTCACGATATTTCATTACATTTGTTGAAAAGACTGTCTTTGTTCCATTATATTGATTTATTTCTTTGTCAAAGCTTAGTTGACCACATGGCTCTATTTCTGGAACATTATGATCTATTGATCTATTTGTCTATTCTTTTGCCAGTAACATGCTGTTTTGATAACTGTTGTTTTATAGTAAGTATTACAGTTTGCTAGCTTCACTCTAAGATTGAGTCTGGGTCTTTTTGTCTCTCCATATATAATTTCAATCATTTTGTTAGTATCTACTAAATAACTTGCTGGGATTTTGATTTGGCTTTCACTGAACCTATATGTCAATGTGGGAATGACTGACATATTGAGGATATTGAATCTTTCTTTCCTTGAATACAGAATATCTTTCCATTTGTTCAGTTATTCAATATCTTTCATTGGCATTCTGTTGATTTATACCTAAGTGTTTCATTTTGAGGACTGCTAATGGAAATGGTGAAATATTTTTAACTTTAAATTCTACTTTTTCATTAATGGTATAGAGGAAATAAATTGACTTTTGACTTTTGTGTATTATCCTTATATTCTGCAAATTTACTATAGTTACAGGAGACTTTTGTTGATTCTTTCAGATTTTCTTCATAGATGCTCATGTCATTTGTGAACAAGATGGTTTTATTTCTTCTATCTCAATCTGTGTACCTTCTGTTTCCTTTCTTGTCTTATTGCATTGACTTGAACTTCCACTGTGATGTTGAAAAGGGATAGTAGGAATGGACATCCTTACCTTGTTCCTGATATTAGTGGGAGAGCGTATAGTTTTTCTTCATTAAGTATGATGTTAATTGTAGGGTTTTGTGGGGGATTTCATTTTTGTTTTGTAGGTGTTCTGTTAGGAAGTTTTCCCCCATTCCTTTACTTTGTTTTTTTTCAATCATTAATAGGTGTTGGATTTTTTCAAGTGTTTTTTTTTTCTGCATCTATTGATATTTTTGCGTGATTTTTCTTAGTTATTCATTCATTTTTGTAGTCCTGAGGATTGAACCCTGGGGCACTTTAACACTGAGCTACATGTCTGATCCTTTTTGATTTTTATTCTGAAAGAGAGTCTTGCTAAATTGCCCAGGCTATTCTCAAGCTTGTAATCTTCCTGCCTCAGCCTCATGAGTAACTGGGATTATAGGCATGTGCCACAGTGCACAGCTATGATTCTTCTTCTTTAGCTATTGAATTACATTAACTGATTATTGATTTTTTTTTTTTTTTTTTGGTACCAGGGATTGAACTCAGGGGTACTTGACCACTGGGCCACATTCTTAGCCCTATTTTGTGTTTTATGTAGAGACAGAGTCTGAGTTGCTTAGCGCCTCACCCTCACCGGTGCTGAGGCTGACTTTGAACTCGCAATTCTCCTGTCTCAGCCTCCCTCAGTGCTGGGATTACAGGCTTGTGCCACTGTGCCTGGCTTGATTATTGAATTTTAAACCAGTCTTGCATGCCTTGGCTAAAACTCACTTGGTTGTGGTATATAATCGTTAATACAGTGCTGAATTTGCTAATATTTTGTTGACAACTTTTGAGTCTATGATCATGAGAGAGGTTACTCTGTCATTTCTGTTCTTGTAATGTCTGTTAATTTTGTTCTTAGGTTAATGCAGCTTTCCTAGACAGAGTTAGGAAGTATTCCCTTTGCTTCTATCTTTGAAAGAATTATAGAGAGTTGTAATAATTTCTTTGTTAAATGTTTGGTGGAATTTATCTGTGAACAACCTGGGACTGCAGCTTTTGATTTGGCAGGATACTAATTATTGACTCTATTCTTTAATAGATATAGACCTATTCAGATTGTTTCTTTTTGTGTGAATTTTGACATATTGTGCCTTTTAAAGAATTGATGCATTTCATCTAAGTGATCAAATTTATGAGTATAGAGCTGTTCATAATATTCCTTCATAATTTGTTTAATGTCCATGGGCTCTGCAGTGATTTCCCATTTTTAATTCTAATATTAGTAATTTGTATTTTCTCTTTTTTCCTCAGTTAACCTAGGCTAAAGTTTTATCAATTTTATTGATCTTTTCAAAGAACAAGCTTTGAGTTTTATTGATTTTTCTATGCTATAAATTTCCTTTAAGTGCTATTTTCTCTGCACCTTGAATTTTTTGGTAAGTTATATTTTCATTTTTATTTTGTGCAAAATTATTTTAAGTTTCTCTGGAGATTTTTGTTTTGACCCATGTATTAGCTGGAATTGTGTTGTTTAATCTCCAACTTTTACGGCTTTCTAGATATCATTCTATTATTGATTTCTAGTCTAATTCCATTAGAATCTGAGAGCAGATGTTGTCTGGCTTTTTAGATTTATGTTTTATGGTCCCAAATGTGGCCTATCTTGGTGAAAGTTCCGCATGAGTTTGAAAAGAGTGTGTACTCTGCTCTTGGATAAAGTAGTCTTTATATGTCAGTTGTATCCAGTTGATTGATGGTGGTCTTGAGCTCACCTTAGTGAGTTTCTGCCTCCTGGATCTGTCTGTTTTTGACAGATGACTCTTGATGTCTGTGATGCTCTTGTTGGGATTCATCTATTCCTCTTTGCAGATAACCTCACTGGAGGTTTATAAATTTTATTCTTTAAACAATGCTGCTGTAAATAGGCCTCCGGTGATGTGCTGAGATGGAGGAGGAAGAAGAAGGATTTTTTAGCGGTTCTACTGAGGCTGTCTTTCAGTGAGCCTGTGCCCTGGGGCAGTGAACTTCACAGACATTTCTCAGCATTTTTCTCCCCCATTATGTGAGATTGGATGTCTAGACAGAACTATATGTGGGCATTTTATTTCTTCTACTTGGAAGGCCTGAGCGACTGGAATTTGGTATTCCCTCTCCTTGGGGTCAGTCAGCCCAGTGAGTTAGACTTGGTTAACTAGTTCCTCCTAAGGGGATACCTGGGTAAAAAGAGTGTTCTAATATGTTTCAAAATGGGCAATCTCTTTCTCCTTCTCCCTGCATGAAGCAAGAGGGAACTTTTTGCCAACTTTTCCTTACTATAAGAACCTTCTTAAACTCATGGGGGTAAAACTCACAAAAGCACAGGAACCCCAGAGACTTGGTCTCCAGGACATTTTTTTTTTTGTACTTTTATTTTATTTTTTTTTAAATTTAATTATTTTATTTAAATGCGTTTCAAGTTTTTAGCTCAGATTTGCCCACATCCAGCCTCCAGCAATGAATTAGCCACAGCTCAGTGTTGACTGCGCCTGGTATCTGAGGAAGTTTCCACCTGAGGTTTCTACTGGTAATCATGATTCTTTGTATCTGCTTGCTTTTGTTTTGTTTGTTTGTTTCAATTTCCAGAGCGGTGTTTTGCCCTGCAGCCTTACTTTCCTCCTGGATCAAAGAAAGTTGTTGATTTCTTGATCATTCAGCCTTTTACTTATGAAGGATGCAGAGTGGTCACTTCTCAGCTTCTTCAATGGGAACAGGGAGTCCCTCTGCCTATTTTTGCACTGGGTTGTTTCTGTTCTTGAGTTGAGAGTTCTTCGTACATTTTGGATATTGGATTAGTTAGATCTCTCCT
>CM053410.1:22980765-23024242 GCA_028644305.1 Xerus rutilus | reverse complement strand
ACTTTCCTCCTGGATCAAAGAAAGTTGTTGATTTCTTGATCATTCAGCCTTTTACTTATGAAGGATGCAGAGTGGTCACTTCTCAGCTTCTTCAATGGGAACAGGGAGTCCCTCTGCCTATTTTTGCACTGGGTTGTTTCTGTTCTTGAGTTGAGAGTTCTTCGTACATTTTGGATATTGGATTAGTTAGATCTCTCCTCAGATAGACAATTTGCAAATGTTTATACTTTCCGTTCTGTAGGTTGTCTTTTATCTTTCTTGATACTCTCTTTGGATGCATGACAGCTTTTAATTTTGATGAAGTCCAGTTTGTCTCTTTTATCTTTAGTTGCTCATGTTTTTAGTGTTATGTCTAAGAAGCCAAGTTTATGAAAATTTACCTCCAGGTCTTCCTGAATTATTTGTGTTTTTAAACCCTATGTCACAGGCACTTCCCACATATAATCTTACTAAATCCTTGTAGCAATCGTATCTGGTGGTGGTGTCCCCTTTCGATTGATAAGGTTGTCTAAGCTCAAAATAGTAATTTTCCCAAAACTGAACCACTTGTAAATTGATAAGGCAGGGATGTGAACCAGTGTTTCCAAATTCCTGATAGATAGAAATTAGGGGTGGGGTTCAGGAATGAGATGTAATGTGAGAAATCACTGTATGTTTCAGGAATTCCCCAAATCATAAATTATTCCAAAGGTACTTCCAATATTCTTTCACATACCTTATTTAATCTTATAGATATCTAGAAAAGCTTGTCTAATACATAGGAAATATTAAATTTCATATTATTTATGCAATATGATGAATATTCAAAACACTGAGAAATGCCAGCAGACCATATTGGGTGGTATTAATGTGACATTTGGCTCTCCTATAGGGCTAACAACTACAACAAATCTCATGCAGAAATTGCCAAATTAAGGACTTATTTGCTTCTTTGTTATTTTTTAGAACATTCATAGGATTTAAATAAAGCATGCAATGTGTGTAAACTTACACATCATGTATAAGCTTGTTAGTATTTATTTTATGGACCAGGATGACACACTGTTAGTAGCAAAGCCATAAATGCTTTGAAACTTGAAACGTAGCAAAAGCTACAAGTAAGACTGACTAGATTGTGAACACTCCTCCTGTACATGGACTGTTAAGCTTTAGCTTGTTCTGTGGAATTACAGTACTTGTCCCCTTACCCCAATTTCTCAACTAATTTTTCTCAGGATTTGGAAAAACATACAATTTTTTTGAGAATTGTCAAGAAAGAATTCTTCCATAGAAACACTAATTCGTCTCAGGACTGGATTTTTCTCCTCCAAAACCTGTGTTACTCTCACAACCATATTTGGCAGCCTCCCAGGATTGGCTAAGAAGAAAGGTAGCAGGGTGTTTCCCACTAGGAGGTATTTGATGTGACATCTTGAGAGTGATTCTTGGGTGCATTAGCTTCCCATTGTTGCTGTAACAAGTTACCACAAACTTACCAGCTTCAACCAATACAAGTTCATTCTCGTAGCATCCTGAAGGTCAGAATTCCACAATAATAAGTGGCACTGGACTAAAGTGTTGGCAGGACTGGTTCTACCTGGAAGCTCTGTAAACGTGGTATTTTAAAGTAGCCACCTTTATTTCTTGGATTGTGTTCTGTTTTAGTGTTTGTATTGCCATAACAAAACACCACAAATCCAAAACGGGATTTAATAAAGAACAGGATTTATTTTCTCACCATCCAGAAGCGGGGAGTTCAAGATCAAGATGCCAGCAGGTTTGTTTCTCCCAAAAGCCACTGCTTGAGGCCAGGCTCTCCTCACAGCAAGCAAAGCAGACACATAGCTACACCTCAGAATGGCTGAGCAAGCCTCAAACTCAGATATCCCTCTTGACTTTTTTGGCTTTTCCTTCAATTTCTCAAGCTTGAGCTTTAATCATTTACCTTAGTGCTTATCAGCCTTTGCAAAGACCAGTGTTCTTAGGTACCATTTAAGGCATCATTTAAGCTAATGTACTTTAAAAGTTAAACTAGGTTCATATAATTTTTTGCTATTATGCTTTTTTAGGGTAACATAAAAAGTATAATACAGCTGGGTGTGGTGGTGTATGCTTGTAATCACAATTCCTTGTGAAGCACAAATTCAAGGCCAGTCTCAACAAGTTAGTGAGACCGTGTCCAAAAATAAAATAAATAAAGGGCTGGGGATGTAGCTCACTGGTAGAGTATCACTGGGTTCACCTCCTAGTATAGAAAAAAAAAAAGAAGGAGAAGGAGAAAGAGGAGGATGAAGAGGAGGAGGAGATGAGAGTATTCCTCCATTAGCTGCAGTTTTACGTGTAGTCAACCAAGGTCTGAAAATATTATATGGAAAATTCCAGACATAAATAATTCATAAGTTTTAAATTTTATATCTTTCTGAACAACATAATAAAATCTTGTACCATCTTGCTCCATTCTGCTTGGAATGTGAATTATCCCTTTGTCCAGTGTATCTACACTGTATATGCTACCCACCAGATAATCACCTATTAACCATCAGTTATCAGATCAACTGCCATGGTATCACAATACTTGTATTCAAGTAACCTCTGTTTTACTAAGTAATTACTCTAAAGCATAAAAGTAGTGGTGCTGGCAATTCAGATATGCCAAAGAGAATCTGCAAAGTGTTTCCTTTAAGTATCATTTCATATCATCACAGAAGAGGTAAGTGAAACACAGTAAGGTATTTTGAGAGAGAGATACTACATTCACATAACTCTTAGATTATGTAATTATTATTTTAAAGTTGTTTGTCTTATACTGTGTCTAATTTGTAAACTTTAAGTATATATGCCATAAAAAAATGTAGTCTATTTAGGATTCAATACTGAGTAGTTCAGGCATCCACTGTGGGTCTTAGAACATATCCCTTTTGGATATGTGCTCAGAGAGAAAAGGAGTAGGCCGGGGGAAAGGCATCTGAAAGAGCAAGTCCAGGTTAGTGGTTAAGAGATTCAATGTGGGAGACAGACACAGATTCAGATCCTAGCTCTGCCACTGTACAGCCCATGTGATTTGTAGTCATTTCACTTAACTCCTGAAGCATTAGGTTCACTGCCCATGACACAGAAGGATAGGGCTTGAGAAGCTCTGGAAAATGGAAATAATCACAGTAATACTAGGGCAGGGACTCAATGAAAGAATATATTTGTAGTAATCAGAATGATGTCCACCTAAAGATAGATTCCCACATCCTAATCTAGGAGTCTGTCAATGTTACCTTTTATGTCAAAAAACATTCTGCACACTGACTAAGGCTCAGAACTTTGGGGAGATGGCAAATGGGAATTAAGTTTGCAGATAGAGTCATGATTCCTAATCAGCTGATCTTAAATAAGGAGAAATATTGGATCACTTGTTTGAATTGAGTGAGATCAGAAGGGTCTTTAAAAGTGGCGGAGGGACGTAGAAGAGGGCAGGGGGTATGAGAGGGACTTAGCCTGCCATTGCTGACTTGGAAGACAGAAGGGGCCTTGAGGAGAGAAATAGGGATGGCCTCTAGAAGCTGGAAAAAGAAGAAAATAGAGGCTCCTCTAATTAAAGCTTCCAAGAAACACTAGATCATAATAAAGATCCTAATGAAGTTCCCGGTACATAGTAAATTATCAATAAACAAATACATGTTGGTCATGCACCATAGATGGGGGAAGAGAAAGCTGAATACTTCTAAAACATGTACTATTTCACAAATTTATCCAGACTCCACAGAGGCCTACTGATTCACAGAGCTGGGTTTAAAACCTAAAATAGTTCTTTCTCTTAATAATTTATGGCCAGATTCAGGATTACCATATCTATTTTCACCCCTGTCATTCTGCCTGAAAAGCACTTGAAAATACTTTAATAAAATACATGTATATACACCCTAGAATGCATAGGTATTAAAAATCAAGTCGTTCCTGGGTGCAGCAGCTCCAGGTAGATGTAAGCCTGTCTTTCTGGTTACCACCATTCCAGAGCACCCTGCCATCACCTCTCACACTAGCGATGCCAGCAGCCTTCCAACAGATGTCTTTGATGTCAGGGGCTCCTGCCTTCCATCCATCTTCTACACCATCCGAATGGTGGGTTTTTAAAATTAAAGTATTATATTTATAAGAAGTATTTGGGTTCCTTTTGATACAATTATATATACAATGAATTTGATGTCAATCCTATTCCCCTTCCCTTTCCTCCCCTTCTTCCTCCCCCTTGTCTCCCTCATCTATTCTACTGATCTTCTTTTCACTCCTTCATATATTTATTTTGGAATGGTACTTTCTACGTATACAAAAAGGAGAGATTCCCTTTGATACAGTTATATATTATATAACATGATTCTGTTAGATTCCGTTCATATTTCTTTTCCTATCTCTTCCCGCCTCCCTCCTATTTCTCCGGATCTTCCCTATATCTTTATGATATCTGATGCCCTCCCCAACCCCACAGCCTTCTTTTGTTTATTTTTCTTTAGTTTCCACATATGAGAGAAAACATTTGACCCTTGGTTTTCTGAGTCTGCCTTCTTTTTTTGGTACTAGAATTGAACCAGTTTTTACCACTGAGCTACATCCCAGCCCTTTTTTGTTAATTTTTATTTTGAGGCAGGTTCTCACTGAATTGCTGCTGAGCCTGGCTTTGAACTTATGATTCTCCTGCCTCACTCTCTCAAGTCACCTCCCCCCACCCCCCGGGACCTTTTATTTTAAGCAAAAATATGGGCATGTGACCCTCATTATAAAGCCTTCAATGATTTTCTATCACTTCTAGGAAAAAGTTCCAAATTCCTGAGGTATTTTCAAGGGTCTTTGCAGCCCATTTCCAAACGACTTACTTTCTAGCTTGAGTTTCACAGCTGCCTGCTTGAGCTTTGTGCTCTGAGCCACCAGGACCACACCACAATTTCTAAATACACATTGCACCTACTGCCTCCTTGCTTTTGCCATGTCACTCACTCCTCCCCAAATGCCTTTCTCAGACATCATGGCAATCTGAGTCTTACCCAACGCTGTCTGCAACCTTTATAGTTGACCTCAGCTGAAAGCAGTCTCTCCTCTGAGTTCATGGAGCATGCTGCATTGTTCATCTACTGTCTTCCATGAGGGTGATTTTCACAGGGAGCTTCTCTCTACTACAGATCTATAAATGAAGGGGGGAAAGGGCAGGAGGTGGAGGTGGAGAGTCAATATCTTATACTCTGATGAATCCCATGCAGCATCTAGAATTGTATCTTTCCATACGGGAGCCACTACTACACATGGCTATGTAGATTTAAATCAATTGCAATTAAAACAAATTTAAAATTCCTTAATCATAAGTCGTCTTACAAGTGCTTAATAGTCATGCGTAGTTGGTGAGCACCACACAGATGGATGTTTCCACCATTACAGAAAGTTCTATTGGTTAGTGCTGATGGAGAACACAGGAAATGATCAATAAATAACTGAGAAGAAAAGAAAGGAGGAAGGGAGAAAGGAGGAGAGACTTGCTAGTCAGCCTCACATTACTGTAACCAAAATACCTGATAAGAACAACTTAAAAGAGGGAGAGTTTATTTGGGCTCATGTTTCCAGAGGTTTATCCGTGGTAGGTCAAGTCCATTTTTCTGGGCTCAAGGTGATACAGAACATCATGGCAGAAAGGTGTGTTGGAGGAAAGATGACTGGCCAGGAAGCAGAGAGAGGGAAGGGGGCAAGGGGTCAGGCAGATGCACCCTTCCACGACATGACCCCAGTGACCCACCTCCTCCAATCACACCCTCACCTGCCTATAGTTACCACCTAGTTAGTCCATTCAAACTAGGATGGACCGGTTAGGTTACAGCTCTCATAACTTAATCATTTCACTTCAAAATATTCCTTCTTTAATACAGGAACTTTGGTGAGACACCTCATATCCAAGCCATAACAAGAGGGAATATGAATATAACTCCAAAGAGATATCAGGAAACATTGTCTAAGACTTGCAAATGAGCATAAGGAATTACTTAGTGTCCTGTGTTTCTTTGCTAACTTTTCATTATCCAACATGGTAGGGGAAGGAGCTGACTTGTAGAAAAGTGTTGGGAAGCAATGCAAATAGATTTTGTTGCACTAGAGAAATAATTTATTTGCCCCTGGTATAAAAGATAATCTCAAATGTTACATTTTATAGCCCTACAGGATATGAACATTTTTTAACAATTTTTTAATTTGCTCTGATTAGTTATATAAGCAGAATGCATTTCAACTCATTATACACAAATTTAACAAATTTTTAACTAAAAGAAGTGTGTAATTTATAATCTGTTCTTCAAAGTCTTTTGGGGGTAGGTCTTCATATCTTATTGGTTCTTACAATGATTACCAAGTTGGATAAAATCTCACACACATGTTCATTTTTTATATGCATGTTTTTGGCACTACAAGAACTATTCCTGAGGAATTTTGAAGGTTGTGGGAAGATGTTGAGGTAGATTCACGTGGAAGCTAGATAAAATGCCTGGCTTGAGAAGGGCATTTCAGGGCCTGTATTTGGCTCCCAGAGTGAATGTCAAAAATCAGTAGATTTTTAACTTTGTGACCTCCTGTTTGTTTAGGTTCTTTCATACTCTGCTGTGTTTTGGTTTTTGTCTTTTTTTTTTTTTTTCTTGTTTTTGAGTGGTTTCGGTCCTTGTTCATGGAAGCCACTAAGTTATTTCTTGTCTGTTCTAGCAGTGGGATTCAGTTGTGTGGTCTAGTTGGTGATCTGTGCCAGATGCCTGGTTCAAGGGAATGAGAGCCATGTTTTCAATTCTTTAAAAATTGCACTATAGCAGGCCAAAGCCAATGACAAATGGAGGAATCTCCTTTCACAGAGGTCCTTTTTGAGATGCTGGTCCCCAAGCACCCAAATATGAGAGTTTGAAGTCATTTTGGAAGGAAGAAAATTGCTTTTCAAAATCTATAATGAAAGAGTTTCCAAGAGAGCGAATTGACAAACCAACAGAAAAAAGTAATGTAAAGATGAAAATGTGCTTTGCAGTCCCAAAGTATGCAAGACAGAAGACATTACTGAGTAGGAGATAGAAAGCAGAAGCTCTCTGATTTTAGTCTTTGGGGTGAGATATTAAAAAAAAAAAAAAAAAGGAAAAGTCCTTAAACAGATTCCCATGGGGTCAAGATAGAAGTTTGTTACTTTAACACTATACTTTCAAAATGTTAAAAGAGGAAATAAAGGATAAGAAATAAAGTGAATACAGCCAGAACAAAGATTTCTCTGATGGATAGAAAAAAAATAAGAACAAATATAATGATGTGTGGAGGAGGAAAAGGTCATTCTCTAACCTCTTAGATTCTTTTCGTAGGGGCTTGCAAAGTAAAATAACAAAAGACATTAACAGAAGAAAAAGTACACATATTTTATTAATATTTATACTGTGCATGTTCACAGGAGTAAAACTCAAAGGAGCAGACTTTATAGGTCGTTCTAATAAAGCAAATGTGGTTAGCACTTTAAAAGACAATAAAGCATGAGGAAAGAGCTAGGAAATATAGATGGGGTATTAAAGAAAGATAAGAGTTATTTTAATAAGATCTGTTATACAAATTTGTCTTGGTGTTTACTGCATGTCTCTAGGGGTAAGGATCGCACTTCTGCTTCTGGTATTGGGCTGGGTGGTGGGATGCCTGCATGAGGGGAAATTGATGTTCTACACTTAAGTGGATCAGGGAAGGAAAAAGAACTCTCCCTACATATCTTGATTCTCAAATTCCTTCAGCTCTAAACAGAATGTGCCAAAGTGCCATGTGTTGGGGTGACATAATCTAACCCCCTTCAGTGGCTTTCTGTATCTGTAGTAGGTTGTGATAAGCAGATCCTGAAGAAAGCTGTCATTCATTCATGTATTCATTCATTCCATACACATTTATTGAGTTCTATAAGGCACTCGGTCAGGAGCTCAAAATAGAGATATTTCTCTGCTCTCAAAGGTATTCCAGGGGCTGGGGTTGAGGCTCAGCGGTTGAGCGCTTGCCTCGCATACGTGAGGCACTGGGTTCCATCCTCAGCACCACATAAAATAAATAAAGATATAAAAAAATAATAGCACATCATTTAAAAAAATCTTTTAAAAAAAAAAAGGTATTTCAGATGCTGGGGGTCAGATACAGAAGCAGATTAAGTAAATTCAGCACCAAGAGACTGTGCAACGTAGGCACATGTGTGATACAAAAGAACACAATAGGATAAATTGCCAATTTTATCTGAGAATAAATATAACACAATACTGAAAATATGAGTGTTGCGGTTATTTTCCACGGCATCTGAGCAACTCTGACTGTAAACATGAAATCAGAGTCACAGTGACTCAGTAGCGATTACTCTCAAATGACAGAGTTGGCTAGCAAATTAGTATTCACTGGAAGCTATGTTCAATAAACAATTCACTTGGAGATGTTACTTGGGTTAAAAACGTGTATCTTTGAAAGTTTCACCAGTAGCTTATTTTCTTTAAAAATAAATCAACAACATTATAATAATTATACCCATATCCAATAATCTACCCCCATAAGTATACCTACATATGTATATGTATTTTATAAAATGTATGTATTTTACAGTGGAATCTGCAAAGCCCATTTCAGATTCTATTGTGTTGATATCTACTGAATACTTGGGTCTGACTGACTTTTAACTTAGTCTGAGAGCCTTTTGATAAAATGTTTGCATTGAATTTGCTGTAGTGACATCTGTTCACTGTGTGAGGATGTGCTAGCTGGATTTGTTTGGTGAACTCTATGCCTCTGGTCAATCTTATTCTTAGAAGTTAACCAATAGCTTGCATGTAGAGTCTCACAAGAACTCATACTTACGTAATAGCCTTTTCTCAACTAGCTCAACATATCTACATTCTGCTCTTGATGACTTTCTACAAACCTATTTCTACCAACCTATTATATCTGATCTCAAATCTGCTACAAATAAACTTTACCTTTCTTAAGCTGTCAGTCACAGGCAGGATCTCTGTGAATTAAATCAGTTGCCCCGGGCAACGCTGAAGTATGTTGAGTTTCGAGGAAATCAGCATGGCTCTTTGAAGTAAACAGGAATAATTTTCCATTCTTCTTAAGAATACTTTGTGCCAATAAAAAAAAATCAAACCTCAGTGTGAGGATAATATAAACGTGTTGATCTTCAGTTACAATCTAACTGAATGCAGCTAGGGCCAGAAGAAAGGTTCTTTTGTATGGAATTCCTTCTTGTGTCTTTGGGTGGGCTACAGTGTGTGGGGGGGGTGGGGGCCAAACCGCAACACACAATCAAGGCGGTTGTGCAGGTGGCCCTGATAGGCGAGGACAGCTGTAAATGGCCATTTATTTTGAAAGCCAAGCTGTTCACTTCTGTGTTCAGGGAACATACTAATTATTTGAAATTACTTCTGAAAATCTTATCTCTCATTTCATCTTTTTCTCTTTTAAAAGCTAGGTTCATTTTAACTAGTACAATTTATAAAAGGATTTCTACAATTAATTTTTAACAGGTGCCATTTATTTTTTTTCTGGAACTTTTTTGGCAGTCTGCTCTGTGATTGTTTTTGAACATTGAGTTCACCCTCTCGACCTACCCGTCAGTTTACAGACAACCAGAGGGCCAGGAGAATGTGGGCTTCCAGGGCCTGCAAGGATTCAGACAGGGCCCAAGGATTCTAATTACAAATCTCAGTTCAAGAGGGCTAACTGTTCCTTCTGGAGACTTTTGTTGAATCCACTGTACATACTCTTTTTACCACATTTAGTTTTGATTAGGATGCTTGGGACCTAAAGACATACATCTTTAGTGGCTTACACTTGGAACCACTGTTTCTTTTCTCAGTCCTCCATCCCCAGGAGCCAAGAGGATCTGCTGATTCGCCCTTCCTCCTTTCACTGGGTCTTCTCATCCTTACTTCCCTTCTCTTCCTGATCCTGTAGCACATTCACCATCAGCCTCAAGGACTACAATGGATACTAAAGTGTGGCTACCTCTATGTCCAACCTCACCCAATCAGTTCATCCTACTTAGTGTCAGCAAGTAATAAGCTGTGTTAAAAACTGTTAACTTAATATAACATGCATTTATGAATATATTAAAATGAACCCCACTATCATGTATAACTATACTGCACTAATAATTTTATTAAAGAAAGTATGAGCAGGAAGCTAGGCTAAGGTGAAAAATAAAATGATCAATGGCTCCCTGAACTTAAAACAGGATCACAATCCTTGAGGGATTTGGTAGTAGATTTTCAGGATTCTGTGAATTCCTCTATAAATATTTTCTAAACTTGATGTCTTTATTTTGATGAAAAGGTCTAAATTTCACATATATACTAAATCCTATGTGTGCTTGTAATGGGAGTATGGACAGGAAACTTCAGCATCCACATTTGTTTTTTTGTTTATATGTGCCCTAAAGAGCCACTTAAAAAAATGCAATTTTTCTTGAATTCATGGTTAGCGCCATTAGGGACTTGAAGCTGAGGGTCACATGGAGTGAGGGTTGGAAGGAGGCTCTTGAGACAAGCAGTGGTCACTTTCAAAACTGAGCCCCCTTTTACAGTGTCCTATGGGGATTGAATATAATCATGCCCAGTGGTAGGTGGTGTTTAAAAACAGTCTCCCACGTTAAAAGCCTCCATTGATTGGGTGTTGATTTTATTAGCACCGCACACTACAGTGTGGATCTGCGCGCTTCCGGCCATGAGCTGGTCCTTTGGTTTTCTCAAAATTCCACGAGTCCGGGAGTCTGTCGAGAGCTCTGCAGTTGATGCTTTATAAGTGCAGAGTTTTATTAAATGCTTCCCCAACTGCTGCTCCTCGGTACTTCCTCCCACTCTCGCTCGTTATCTGTTCTCAGAGTCTGGTGACTAAGTTTTTTGAATTATAAGGTACGCTCTTCAGCGGAACAGTCACCCTCCCCCGTTTTCGGGCTCCTTGTGGCTGTGCTCCAGCTCCGGATCACCACGTTTCTTCTCTCGTTTCCTTCTGGCTTGAAGAAATCTGATGTTTTCATTGTCTCTTCCCGGGAACACTTGAGACTTCAACTCGAAGAAGAGGGTAGAGATGAGAAGCACTGCCTGGTTCTTTGAGGAGGGCTGTATAGACGTGTTTATCCTTTAGCAGGGATTTCCTTCTCATTTGCTATTTCTTGTTATCTTGCCCTTCCCCTCCGCCTGCCTTCTTGTTCTTTCTACCCAGCTCCCTCTCCGTCTGCCTTCTGCTCAAGCACACAGTCACATGTACACTGCACATTAGTGTCTAATAAGTCATAGAGGTGATTTTTATTTTTATTTTTTTTGGTACCAGGGATTGCAAGGATTGAACCCAGGGGCACTTAATCTTGAGCCACATTCCCAGCCCTTTTTTATATTTTATTTAGAGACAGAGTCTCGCTGAGTTGCTTAGGGCCTTGCTAAATTGCTGAGGCTGGCTTTGAACTTGCAATCCTCCTGCTTCAGCCTCCTGAGCTGCTGGGATCACAGGCATGCGCCACCATGCTCTGCACAGAGGTGATTTTTGGTGCCCAGTTATTTATCTACATAACAATACCTGAAGAAAGTAAAAGCAATTATGAGACCTAGAGACTGTGCCAGGTACTCTGCTCTTAACTCTTGCTGTTTAGGCAGAGGGGGAGATTTCTGGCTTCTGCATATAAATGAGCTCCACCTCTCAAAGAATCTAACACCTTTTGTAGTTGACACTTTGGGATTTTCAACCCTGGGAAAAGGACTCACTGTGCTCATTTTGGTTCAAATGCAAAATGCTGGAGAATGGCATGCTGGCTTTACTTGAGTCAGATGTCCACATTGAAACACACCAGCTGGGACCAGGGACGGGGGCATTTTTTATTAACATGGTAGTTCCCATATGGACCTGGGCAAAGACAGGCACAGATTGAAAGGAAAGAAGAGGTTCCAGACAGATCTTCTGAGGTAGCCATTTCATATATGCTATAGTGTCTGACAATTTCAACGATCATGTGAGGTCAACATTACTATTTCCACTTTGCAAATAAAGAAAAACTGTTGGAGAAGGTAAGCCACACAGGTGATAAGTGGTTGGTTAGATCCAGTTCTTAATCCAACTGTCCCATTTCCACTGTGACATGACACACAGCACTGTTTGGATGGATACGAACACTGAATTGCTTTAGTCAAACAAAAGAATTCTTAACCGATTGTTATTCAGTATCACACACCAAATGTTGGTCATCACTTATTTAATTGTTGGTTATGTTTATAAATCCCAACAATGTGATGTTAGAGCTATAAGGGATTTGAGGACATGATCCTCTCTACCCTAAACCCTATTAGAAGCCCAGCTGCCTTCATTCTCCACCTAGGCAACCTGATGCCCTATTCCCTAAGCTCTCAGTCCTTAGACCATATGAATCCTGTTCCTCATTCTCACCTTTAACTCCTGGGTCCACACTCCAGTTATTGTACCATTTGACCTGGCTCTTTTACAATATTTTATATCCAGAGGTTATACTCTCTGACTGTGCTTTCCCTGCATTTCAGCTTTCTCAGCATTTCCAGTAGCCATCATGGTTTCGTTGAGGTACCCAATCTCTCAACCACCCTCCCTGACTTCCCTCATGTTCTCTCTTTCCTCTCTTCTCAGACAAGAATAAATAAATGCATCTTCATGTCAACTCGACATGAACCTTTTAAATCTATGTCACAGCATGACATTTCACCACTCAAAAAACCCTCCAGTGCTTCCCATCTCAATAAAACACAAGCCCTCACCGTTGTATCCAGGACACTCCAAGATCCGACCTTCCTTCTCAAGCCCAATCTCTCCATTCCTCTGTCCTCCTGGATGTGCCAAGCTTGCTTGCTGTATGTAATTCACTTCCTTTACCTGGAAAACACATCCTCCAAAGGGTCCTATGGATCACTCGTTCTTTGTTTTGCTCACATCACACCTTTTCAGTGAATTTTAGGAAGTCCTATATCAGTTACTGAAACATGAAGGATAACTTCTTGGCTTCTAGAAAACAATCATGGAGGACATTTTCCTATGATATTAATTTGAGATCCCAGGTCCTAGGAAAATTTCAAGGCAAAGAGATTGCCTTAGAATGGCTCTCCCTCCCGTTCTGCCTTCTAAGGATTCCTTTCCTCATTCTGGAAGCTTTTTGTAAAGAAGAAGGCATGTGGATACATCTGGGACTAGTCAGATCCTCATGGGTCTTCCTGCTTCCTGGTTGGCCATATTCAAACCTGCCTTTCCATCTTGTTCTCTGCCACCTCCACCCTCCTATTATAAGCTTTTTTTTTTTTTTCAGAACAACTGAATTTGCTGAGTGTACTTAGCCTTTAGATACTATTGACACAAAGTTTGTTATGTTTATTCCACTGACAAGCTGTTTGCATCTTAAAAGATAATCTTATTGATCCAAACAAATATTGAATTGTTAGATTGCATAGGGAAGCTGTTTTTGATGAAGGGAATCTTTGACGGGCCTGGGCCTCCTTTGCAACACTATCTAATGCTGTGAAAACAGCAGCAGCAAGTGGATTCCTTACTGTTGAGAGGTGGTCAAATTTTGATGTGTGAGGAATGCTATTAAAAATGCTATAACATTGTTGGCATCTTGAGATTTTTAAGAGAAATAATGCCCTAAGTAACATTATTCAATCTTGCATTTTACATCTATATTTTTTTCAAATATCATTTGTTGGTAAGGTCAATATTGTAACATTCAAGTAGAGTCCTAATACCCCATTGTTTTTGGCTGAGACCCTTCTGTAATTTTGAAGTATAGAGTTCGATGATCATGACCTTAAGGATATGTTCTGTTTTTAAAGAAAATATCTAACCATGGAGCAAGACAGTTTATCACAGGCACTTAATTTCATGTGGAAACCCAGCTGTTATTCTCTCTGGAATTTTTAGCAATGATTAAGGAAAGTAAAGTGGTAGAATTGGAACCTAAGCTCTAGTTCATGGGCCAAAACTGTTTCCAGAAGAAAGATTTCAGATGGGCTGAAAAGAAAGCTCAAAACATGGCGGAGAGCTCCAGAGCAACCCGCCAAGACACACAGAGCACTTCAAACAAAGCCCAGCCTCATCCTTGAGCAGTCTTTAGTTGGCCAACTGCCACAGGAAGATATGTGGAACTCCCGGGAAGTGTGCCCAACTCAAGAGTTCAAAGCTTCCTGTTTGAACAGACTCTGAGTACCAACAGATAAAAGGCCATCCTCATTTTAGAAAAGACTGGGGGTGTTCTGCTTAGCAGCCTGATGTCAAAACGTTTCAGAATGTGCTGGTCTCCCTGTACCTACTATCCATGTCAATTGCCTTTAATCATCCACTTCACCCAGGCTGTATTTTGGGTGGCCTTAGCAAAATATAATAGCTTTAGAAATTACAGAGTAGATAGAACAAAGGTTTTATGTAGAAAGGAACAGTTGTATATAAATTTCCATAATGTTAAGTTACCCCAAATGATAGGATTCTGACTCCATGTGTATGCAGATTTCAGATTACTGGTTTTGAATGCATCAGGTTTTGTGGAGGCAGACTGAAACCTCTTTATTCACGTTGAAACTGGTATCATAAGATATTCCCCCTAACTTGCCATCTTCCTTTAAAGATGAACAAAATACAATAATGATTTCTTATCAGTGTTTGGTTTTAAATTTCTGCACCAACATCAGGGTAATAAGGGAAGAAATCAGAATGGTTCTTTGCTTATCTATGAGGATGAAAGTATATATGAGACAACAGAATGCTTTGTCCTTTAAGAAAAGGGATTGTGTAAGCCCTTTGAGGGAAATGACTGCTTTTTGGATGGGTTTTCCAGAACCTAGTACAGAGCCTGGCAATGAAAGGATGGAAGGAAGTGAACTTACAGATTCATACTTTAGAAGGTATAACCATTTTGCGTCTACAAGAGGAGATACTATGATATTTTAAAACTGTATTGGAAAGGCTATATATTTGCAAAGTTCAGAAAAAATCACTTATGGAGAAACTGTCTGGAAACTGTAAGAACTGGTTAGAACTGGTTATGGATTGGGAAAAGACAAAAAGTAAAGTAATAAAAGAAACACAATATAGTTTTAGTCATGGTCCATTAAAGCCATATAAGAAATGCAAAATTGGAGAATAGTCCCATAGTCTCTTCCCCAGTGTCACTTATTGCATTTAGCCAATACTAGGAGTCCTTTCAAATTTCTGTTTCTTTTCCTAGTTGCATCAAACCCAAAGCATTTTATTCACTTTTCAAAAACTTCAACCTCTGTTGGTGGTTTTCTAATGAGAGTGGATCAGCATGCATTGGCTGCCTGCTCTGAGCTCAGCACTGTGCTAGATGTTGGATACATTATACTGCATACCAAATCTTGAGACTCAAAAAGAATATTATCCAACTAGGGAAATAGAACGAACACAGTACTAAGTACTACAGAAACTCATAAAAGAGCGTATCCATAATAGCTGGGCTACACCAAACTAGAGCCGGGAGTGGTCAATGAGGAGTCAGGCAAGAGGACGAGGAGTTGTGGTGAGGATGTATCTGGTGCAGTCGAGAGGGTAGTGCGGCTGTCTGAGATGCGAGCTGCGCATGCGCTGAAGCAACACGAATGGTTGACCCATGTTGGTTCATGGATCCCAGGGAGAAGTTGACTTGGCAGCTCAGGAATGCAGCGAACAGGGCTCAGACTAGGGAGCTGAAAACAGGAATGGAGAATAAGGTTAGGTGCGTGAAATATGAAAGGAGATTAAACAGAGAATCCTGTATAACAAATAAAAGTACTGTTCATTATTTCTTTTTGTATTTCCTTCTCCCTAAAAGTTTATGCTGCATAAATCCTGTAAATAAATAAAATAAATCTTCTGAATTGCTGAATATTGCTAAAATTACATCCTTTTCGACCAAGCTTCTCACTGCAGCATGATGTAACAAAAATAGGATGAGTATAAACCGGGCGTGGTGGTGCACGCCTGTAATCCCAGCACTTAGGGAGGCTGAAACAGGAGAATCGCAAATTCAAAGCCAGCCTCAACAAAGGCGAGGCGCTAAGCAACTCAGTGAGACCCTGTCTCTACATAAAACACAAAATAGGGCTGGGGATGTGGCTCAGTGGTTGAGTTCAATCCTCAGTACCAAAAAAAAAGGGGGGGGGGACAAGTATAAATGACATATAAAGTCAAAGAAACCTATATGCCAACCTGAGCTCCCGGTGGTGTAACCTGAGGCTGGCTAGTTTTCTTTGGTGAGTTGACTTTTTACCACCTGCAATTGGAAGAAGAGAACTCTCCCTGAGATAATTGTGAGAAATCAGTATTTTGGATAGACAGCTCTTCTTGTTTTCCTTCAGAAAGTTCATGAAAACCTGGAGAACCTCCTAGATAGAGCTCAGCCCCAAGTTACACACCATAGATTGCCACATACCAGATGCAGATTTTACGGGAGGCATTTGCCCTCAGAGTTGCAATGTTATCATCACACCACTAAAGTAATCTGTACAAATATTTCACCCTAGCCCTACCATACAGACTTAATATTTTGCCTGTCCCACTCTATATCTTAGAGTTTGTAATTAAAAAAAAAAAGTGAAGGAGCACACATCTCTCACCTACTGGTGAATACAGTCCTTGGTTCCTAGTGGCTTTTCTTTTTACCAGGCATTTCTATCAGAATGTCTCTGTATTTGCTGCAATTATCTTATAAATGAACTATCATTTCACTTCATGAGTTTTATTTTTCTGTACAAAAATAGAAAGCTTAAATTCTGCAATAACAAGTTGAATGTTTAGCTTATTACATTCTGGAAATACATCAAATAGCAGGAATTTAATGTGCAAGAAACATTGCGTTTGAATTTTTTTTTTTTTTTTTTTTTTTGGCTTTCTGATTGTCATTATTTCAATTACCAGCCTGGCTGTATGTCTCCCCCTCACCCACCCACAGGCTGAGTGGGGAAGACAGCCTGTTGTAAGGGTGTTTGGGGTGGGAGGGAGAAGTCCCTTTTCACTTTATAAGTTCTCTTTATTAAAGGCAATGCACAAAGCATATGATTTAGAAAGGGAATCACAAGTCAGACAAGATCTTGATATGGAAAACTGAAGTTCTAGGTGGGGGAAAGAGAGGGAGGAAGGGAGGAAAGAAAGAAGGAAGAGAGGGAAGGAAGGCCAATGCCTGGGGACTTCCAAGATCCATGTAACTAGTTTGGTTTTATTTACCTAAGTTAAAAAAGAACAGAATTTTATTGAAGACTCACTATGTGCTAAGGGCTGGGAATTCCAATGATATTCTCAGAGAGTGAATGCTTGAATAAGCAAAAGAAAATGCTTCAGTGTTCAAAACTGACAGTTTTGTTCAGATTGCTGAGGAGGATAGAATACTGCTTATGTAGGAAAATTGTCTTTATGGGGGAAAATACTTAATAGGCCCTTAGATTCAAGAAAAAGTTTCAGTGCTGGTCTGGCTGAGAAAGGTGGAGAGATTGATCTCCTGGTAGAGAAGAGAAGGAAAATGTATGGACCAAAGGCTGGAGGAGATGACCGAAAGGTGACTTATGAGGACATCTCTTTACTGCAGATGACTAGGGTGTTCAAAGTGAAGTGACAGTTTCCATTCCAAGTTCTCTTCTGCTTTATTTGTTTGTGTGTTATCATCCATTATTGTTCCATTCTTGTAAAAATCCTAAAACTTCAATAAACTTTGTTAAAAATAACAACTTTCTCTGGAAAGTAAAAGAGGCAAAGATAGGAAGAGAAATGATGAGAGATGTATTAATGAGCAAAAACTATTGCTGAATCTCCAACACACTTCCATGTTATCTCTGCCTTTGAACTCTTTTATAACTCTGTAGGGTAGAACTACAGAAGCAATGTAAATGATTATTGTTAATAAAAGTGCAAATTGTGTGGAGATATTGGTGACCATTTCCGGGCGTATTAGTCATTTTGCTTTGATCTGTACGTTCTCTTTATCATATATGTTTGTATTATTGTTAAAATTTTCATTTGATGCAGTGGTAACATCTTAGTAGTTCCCTCATTAAAATGTTAAGAAAAATGTTGCCATTGTTCTTTTTACATTTACAAGGCAATATGATTTACATTTTTAAGTCATTCTTCAACAAAGGAGAAGGAATATTAAAAGGAAAATGGAAGCCAAATTATGAGACAATCTGTATAAACTGTGAATACCAGAAAAAGGTAAATAAGAAGGAATTGAGAACACATTAGGAGTTTAAACTCACAGGAAGAAATGACCATGAAAACAACTGTATCTGGAAAAACTAGAGTTCTTAGGTGTACATACTGGAGTTGTCACAAAGGATAGATGTCTTAAGAATTTTACTTGGCTATTAAAAGAAAAAATAATCCAATAAAAATGAAAGAAATAGATACTAACAAATAAATGGGTAAGCAAATGATTATAACACAAGGTGGTAATTTACAGATTGGCAATATTTACAAATTTCATGAAATCATAATAAGAGCCCCTAAATCTACTGATTATATCACCCAAATTTTGACTTAATTTTATTAGTACTTAAAAATTAAATGAAAATTTTAGAAATAAAATAATAAATATGTCTCTCTCCACATCTATCTCTTTGTGTATCCATCTATGCCTCATCCATTCCTGCATTCTTTCCTTCCTTCCTATTGGTGCCTTTCTTCTCAGAACATTTCTCCCCCCTTCATAGATTGATGGACAGACCACTAATGCTCTGCAGTCACAGTCCAAAATCATCATTGTAACTGAGAACCCCTTCTCTGCCTAATATTCAAAGATTCTTTTTGAAATAAAATAGCAGTATCTTTCCTATGTCAAAGAGAAAAAGATGCTCCTTCTTCCAAATAAAAGCTGCCCTCTGAACTGACACTGTAGAAAAGAAAGACAAGGATAGTTTTGTTTTCCAAGGTGTTTCAATTTTTCAGTGAAGGCCAGTTTAAAGAAGGAGAGGCTAGTGAATTATTCTGTGCATTAAAACCTCAGGTGTTCTCTCAGTCTGCAGTGCTATCTCCTCCTATTTGTGCAGCCTCTCTGGGAATTATTAACCCAGATTATGTCACCCCAAATATAACCCAAGGGGCAAATTTATGAAGACCTGCTAGAGAGATGATGGCAATAAAGACCAAAATCATAGGTACTCTTGTGGCCAGGTAGAAAGAACAAATGTGAAATCAAACAGAGGTGCCTTTTCTACCCAGCCACGTGCTTTGCTGGCCGTTTAAACTGCACTAAATTCCCTAACTTCTCTAGAGATTTCTCACATATGAAATGCAAAGATAAAAGTGCTAACTTTAAAGATTTATTGATGGATAGTTAAAGACAAGATAATACCCAGAACTTGGCCTATGGGAGATGTTCCATGTTATTTTCACTTCTTTGTTTGGCCTGCTCAATAGAATATTCCAGATCTGAGTTCTTACAAAGGAATTTTAGATAAAGGTTGAAATATGTACATCCCCTCTAAAATTCATGTTGAATCTTAGTCTTCAGTATGATGATATGAAGACATGGGGCCTCATGGGATTAAGGCCTTTATAAAAGGACATGAGGGGGTGGTTTCTTTCTTTTCTTTCTGCTGTGTGAGGATACCACGTTCAAGGAGCCATGTTGGAAGCAGAGACCAGCCTTCACCAGATACTGAATCCGCTGACACTCTGAACCTAAATGACGCAGCCTCTAGAAATGTAAGTAATAAATTTGTCTTCATAAATTTTCAGTTATTTTGTTATAGCAACACGAATGGACCAAAATAATGAGATTTCCAAACAATAATATTTCAAAGGACGTAAGAAAAAAAGGATTTGGGGCTTAGGTCTTCCTGTCTTTGTCATTAGGTTTACACCCAGGAACAAATGCATGGCTCTCAGTGGCAAAGGACTGGGTTTTATTTCTAACTGTTGCCTAGACTATGGCAACAAAAGCATCCTGATCTATCAAGTCTGCCCTCCATTGGTTACTGACCAACTCACTGGCAGGGGAGCCAGGCTGCTAGAATTCTAACCTATGAGCAGCTGTGCCAAAGAGCCACGGGTGGATGAGGAGGCAAGCACTATCTTGTGTTCTCATGACTCAAACCCAGGACATTTTGAATTGGTTGGTAGCAGGTAGATTCAGCTTCAAAGACTCTGTCACCCCCGCAACTAGTCATTTCACTCCTACCCGCAAAATTGCCTTTAGCAGGGAATCAAGCCTCCTCCTGCAGAGATGACTCAGCTGTGAATCCTCCTGGAATGTTGATTTACATCACACAAAGGCATGGCCCTGGTGACATCCCTTTCCTCCTTATAGCACCATCTGCACACACACTGCTTTTTAAGAAACTGGCATCCCACAGCCCAAGCTAGGAAAAGAATTTCCAGAATGTCCACAAAAAAGTTATATTTTAAAAGCATCTTCAGGCATGGACAGGAGCACTCAGTGATACCACATTCGTTGTGAGGTCTTTTCAATCTCTATTTCAGAGGGGTAAGAAGAGACGGAGCTGAACTGAAGCTGTGAGGGCCTCCTGATTGTGGAAGGCAAAGATCATTTACAAAGATATTTTAGCACCTCCATTGCTAAAGCTGGGATGATCCACCATGCAGTAAAGTATTGTGTGAATATGCCATACACTGGGCTAAGCCTGTACAGCCCTTTGTTCATTTATCCATATAGTAACCTGCATGTGAAATAGCATATGCCTTTTAGACTGGGAACTGAAGCCCAGCAATGTTAATTAACATACCTCAGGTCACACAGCTAAAAAGTTCTAAGCACATCAAATTACTTTTAATTTACTTTGCTTAAGCTGATAAGGATCAAGATGTGCCAATGCGTCTTAATAATGCAACATTCATCATTTTGTTACTTGCTTAATTCTTCTTCATTAAGTAGGAAGAATGTATTATTAGCATGAGTATTTTATTCCGATTTTCTTGTAAATAGCTAAAAATAGAAAGTACCTTAAACTGGAAAAAAATAAGCAAATTATGAAGGATAAGAGAAGGCAATTCAATTTAAAAATCCAAGATTGACCAAAAAAAAAAAAAAAAAAGATGAACTTAGGCGATTGGGCGATTGTTACATGGAATAAATGTGAATGTGACCTTCTGGCTCTTCATTGTCACTGTTCCAACAGCTAGATACTTTCTCTCCCCTACCACCTCCAAATGACAGATTTGTTTTCTGTAAGTGTATTATTATACTCAGTTATTCTCACAGTTAAGCTGCTACAGGGTGACCTTCTTCCCTTCCAAATTTATAGTAGCACCACACTGAGTTTGTCAACAGGGAGAATTAGTTACTTTGCTAAAATATTCTCAACTTCACAGAAGGATCACCAGTAGTTATTTTTATTTATTATTTTTTACATAACTCTATAAAGCCAGATGACCAAAAGGAGGCAAATTAAAACAACTGGGCAAGGCTTTATTGGAAATACAAGCTCTGGGGCTGAACTCTCCCGTCCATCAGAGTGTGAATGGGAGAATCGCGCATGTGTTCCGGGGTACAGAAAATTTTAAAAGGCCCGGTCAGGAAGGGGAGGGCTTAAGGCAGGAAGAGAAGGTCAGAGTCCTTCCTAGATGAGTCAGGAAAAGCCCGCTGATTGACAGGAGGTGCCTCTACTGCTGAGGTCAGGTCTGGCTGGCCACCCCTAACTGGACACGCTGAACTGACCTAACAGGCTCTTGAGCCAATGTAGGATATTCACTCTAAAGTATAATACAAGCTCTCAGAGGCCTGCAGGTAGTTCATATAGAATTAGGAATGAAGAGATCTTGTTTTTTGATCACACATAGGTGGCCTGCACAAGTCAATTAGACTAGACTGAGATTTGCTTCTCCTGGCAAGATCTTTTCAGTCTTGCATACATATTAGGCATCATAAGCTAGACTCAGGCCAAGAAAGACTGTGCAAAAGCACCGTTCCTCTTCAGTGATCCTGTTCCAACAACCCCATGTCCACCCGTGAGAGACATTTTCCAGAATGCACATACCGCCCAACGGTATAAGGATCCTCAAGAAGCATTTGAACAACCACCTAACTTGAATTGCTGATAGGCTGGAGCTAATGCTGTTCCAGTCTGTTTTCTAAGAAGGGATTCTTTGCCAGACGCAGGTCACTTACAAAGCTTGGATGCTGCTAGGACTAGGCAGCAATCACCTCCCAGCTTGCAGTGTATGATACTCAAAGGTTGAAGGTGCACAGTCCAAGTCTAGCAATATTTTAAACACTCCAAAATAATGGTATCATTTGGCTTTAAGTACTATTTGTTCTTTGTTACAAAGCATTACACTTGTGATCACAGAAATATGCTGAATGGGGTTATTTTAAAAAGAAGAAAGAAAGAAAGAGAAATAAGGTGTAAGATTCTGGAGCATAGGTCTTTCACAAGTAAGGTGAGTCAATTATTCCTAAGTAGCAGCTAGCCGGCTGTGTTGGTGCAGCACAAAAGTTGCTCTGACCAGTATAAAGAGGTGACCATCCTTTGTCCGTGGTCTGCTGGTGAATATTTTAAGTCACTGAAATATAGACAGTTACTATAGGTAATATATTTCTCAAATTATTCAACTCTGAAAGGAACTAAAAATTTTCAGAAAAATCACATAATTGAGCTGAACCCTGGTGCTCCCCTTTGTAAAAACATAATATTGACCTCCTAGCTGCCTTACAGACATGTTAAGAGCTTTCCTTTTACAAAATATTTTGTGTCTTTCAGAGAGATAATAAGCTCTGGCAAATGCAAAGAGATTGTTTTGTTGTTATTGTTTTTCTTTTGACATATCAGCAAAATAGTCTCTTTTCCAGCAGCCAGTATCTATTTGCCTGTGTGAATTTTAACAGATTTTAAGGTCTTATTCTCTTTATGTCTTACTCCTTTTAAATTAATTTCCTTGTTTATGATATTTTGTAATCAAGAATAGCAGAACTGAATTAAAATATGAACACTGTTTGACTCAACTAACAAATGGAAACAGAGATAATAATTGTGTCCCCCAGAAATGGTCTCTGGACCCAGGTGCTATTTCTGACAGGTTATCATTTTCTTGGGGTTGTTGGAGATCCACTCCTTACTTTTTCCTTGAATAAATGGTTTTCTACTGTAATAAATAAGTGAATCCTCAGTTTCAAGCCAATACAAACACACTAAATTGCATAACTTTTTAAAAAATTTATTTATTTTAATTAGGTATGCATGACAGCGGAATGTATTTTGATTCATTGTACACAAATGGAGCACAAATTTTCGTTTCTCTGGTTGTACACAATGTAGAGTTACACCACATGTGCAGTCATACATGTACCTAGGGCAATGATGTGCATCTCATTCCACCATCTTTCCTGGCCCCATGCCCCCTCCCTTCCTTTGAACAAAGTTCCTCCATTCTTCCCACATCCCCACCCCCTCAATATGGATCAGCATCTACTTATCAGAGAGAAGATTTGGCCTTTGGTTTTTTTTGGGATTGGCTTACTTTCCTTAGCATGATATTCTCCAACTCCATCTATTTACCTGCAAATGCCATAATTTTATTCCCTTTTAATGCTGAGTAATATTCCATTTGTATGGAGATTCCTTAGACTACTTGGAATGGAACCACCATTTGACCTATCTATCTCTCCTCGGTCTATACCCAAAGGACTTAAAAATGACATACTACAGTGATGCAGCCACTTCAATGTTTATAGCAGCTCAATCCACAATAGCTAAACTGTGGAACCAACCTAGAAGCCCTTCAGTTGATGAATGGATAAAGAAACTGTGGTACATATATGTAATTTATTTTTCTTGAAGCAAGAGTTCCATTTGAAAAGTCCCAGAGTCTTTTGGAGTCCAGCGAAACAGGATCTCAGATATCATCGATGCATCAGTGTTCTAGTCAGCTTTTTCACTGCTGTAACTAAAGGATCCAACCAGAACAACTGTAAAGGAGGAAAAGTTTATTTGAGGGCTCATGGTTTCAGAGGTCTCAGTTCATGGGCAGCAGGCTCCATTCCTCAGGGTTCAGATGAAGCTGAACATCATGGTGGAAAAGTATAGCAGAGGGAAGCAGCTCGCATGATGATTAGAAAGCAGAGAGAGACCCCACTCACCAGATACAAAATGTATACCCCAAGACCATGTCCCCAGAAACCTGACTTCCTCCAGCCACACCCTATCTGCCTTCAATTACCACTCAGTTACCCCAAGCAGGGGGTTAATTCAATGATTGGATTAAGGTTGTTATAATCCAATCATTTCTCCTCTAAACTTTCTTGCATTGTCTCACACATAAGCTTCTCAGGGACATCTCACATCCAAACCATAACAATCAGAAACATGAAGATTAACCACTGTTTTATTTTTTTTTATGCCTAAATATCTATATCTTACCAAGAGCAATTTTCCTCTGCCAGATATAGAACTCTTATTGTCTTTTTCTTGACACATATTTGTTAACACAGAGACAACTGTGATGAATCATTATAATAAACATAATTATATTTTCATATTCATAATAATAGCTACCGTAGTGAGGTCTTAACAGTGGGCAACCTTTTGCATGGATTAATCCATTTAATCCTCAGAAGAACCTGTGAAGTTAGTGTTACCCCATTTCACAGCAAGGAAACGTGACCTGGATGCTCAGGAAGTAGCAGGGCTATTTGAAAGTATTTATACAAATATTTAAGTGGGGTGTGTGTGTGGGGGGCGTGTTTTAGTCTTCAGTGATCCCATGTAAAAAGGCAGCAAGATGTTTGTCAGTTTTTTGCATGTTATTCTCTTTCACATCTATTATGGGACCACAAATCAAGTCAAGGCAGTTGATGGCATTTCTGTTGTTACCCTCCCTGATGGACACAGAAAGATCTCATGGGCTTGTTGAATTTCTTCATTGATTTTTTTATAGGACCCTTCTGATTTGATTCATCCTCAGGGCTCAGCTTACTTCTTTAGGTTATGTTTATCTGTGTTTTTTTGTGACCATTTTTTAAAAATTTCTTTATTTCCCAAATGTCTTATGTGGTGTAAATACTGCTGGTAATACATGAGGTAGTTCTAAGTGAAACACAGGAGCATATTTTTTAATAGTTTTAGTGTTATGTTGTTTACTACAATAAAAAAAAGCACATAAAATCTGTGATATCACAAATAAATATATCACAAAGCTTAATTTATTTGTACATTAAAAATATTAAATAACTGACATTAGAATTGAGAAGTTCATACATTACTTCTGGAGATGAAATGTTGGGGACTACCACGTACTGTAGGACATTTTTAGGTTTTTAAAGTGTTGTCCATTTCTATTACATATAAATTTTGTTCTGCAAACAAGGTCATTTTCATTGTTAATGCTTAATAACTTCAGTGTGTTTATCCCTATGCAAAAGCAGTAGCTACCTCAGTTCTTTCATTTTTACAACACCGTGAGGTGGATACATTATAAATCCATTATTTGTTCTTCTTGTTACCATTTTTGTTTTTGAAGTTCTGGAGGATGAACCCAGGGCCCCATGCATACTAGGCAGGCATTACACCACCGGGCAACACCTCCAGCCTCTCTTATAATTCCATTTTATGGAGGAGAAAACTGAGGCTTAGAGAGAGGTCAAGGATTCTGCTCTAAGACATGCTGTTGGTTAAGAGTAGAGCTGAGTTTAAAAACCAGTTTTTGTGCAATTCCAAATTCATATTCTTACCACTTGTACTGATTCTGCATTTAAGACAATATTCAGGGTCAGAAATTATCCACAGATATTGTGCTACCTGCAACTATGCTTGACTACTTTGACTTTCCAGTAAAAATTTAGAAAGCAGGGATAAAATTTTTTAAACCAAAAATATTTTTTTCTTTTTTGGAAGAATATGAAATAAATATTGAGAGCAGAGTAACACCGTGACCTTTTCAGGAGCAAGCAGAATTTGTAAAGCATTAACATAATTATTCTTTGTGTTTTCATCCTTTAGAGATAATGCTTCTTGGGAAAAGAAAAACATTCTAGCACCTTCTTTGCTTCAACACACACATACACATACACATATGCACATGTGTGCATGCACATGCTCACACACACACACACGCATGCATGCACACACTGTTTTTTTAATATGTCAAGCCAAAGCTCTGTTTGGGGCAGCCTGGTTTTGTAAGCATCACTGATTTGAAGCATAGCAGATTTAGGGGGCATGACTGCCTCTGGGGTCATAGTCAATTTGAGGAGCATTTGCTGATTTTGTGCAACGCATTCATTCTGCCTATTCTTCCATTCCCTTGCTTGAACTAAGGCCATCAGATTCCTTCCATACTAGGAAAAAAGGGCAATACATCAACCTGTTCAATCTACTGTTCTACTCTTGGTTTAGGAAACAAAGTGAAACAAAATATCTAAAGCCAGATTGACATCATTTCAAATCCTTTCTTTTTGCTTTTTTTTCTTTCTTTTCTTCTTTTTTTATTTTTTGCACTGGGGATTGAGCCCAGGGGCCCTTAACCATTGAGCCACATCCCCCAGCCTTTTTTTGTATTCTATTTAGAGTCAGGATCTCAGTGAGTTGCTTAGGGCCTCACTAAGTTGCTGAGGCTGGCTTTGACCTCGTGATCCTCCTGCCTCAGCCTCCTGAGCCGCTGGATTGCAGGTGTCCTTTTCATTTTTACCAGAGTGAAATCTGCTTTATCTTTGGTTGATGGACTCTGGAGATTCGTTTGGATTTTTGGTACATGGCATTCTCAATTATTAAAGTAAGTTTATTATAGTGATTATGGGAAGTAAACTCCATCTTATTTTCCCAAATCATTACCTTTCTTGATTTCAATCGGAAGCTGGAATTCTGAGTTCCTCTTGAGTAGGTAGTGAGTGGCCTAATCTTTTCAGTCTTAGTCTACATATACTTTCAATATTGGAGTGAAGCACTTTTAAATTACATTTATTCTAATGTTTCACTCCTAAGTTTGCAGAATTTCCTCAAGGCACAATGAATGACAATATTACGTACTTCTTAAGGTTAGGCCCTTCGTAAGGAATCAAGAAATGTTGCTGGAATTAATTTTTTAGAAATATATCAGAGATAGGAAGAGCCTGAAGGAGGAGAAGAGTGACAATGGATTCCTTGGTCTTTATTATCTGTGCCTGTGTGTGTGTGTGTGTGTGTATGCACCTGCATATTGGGGATAAAACCCAGGGCCTCCTGCAAACTATGCAGCTGTTCTACCATGAGCTACACTTCAGCTCCAGCTGTTTTCTATATACTCATTAGAGGTGCTAAACTAGACAGCTCCTTGAGGACAGGTACATATAAGGCTGGCAGGGTGCCTAAGACATTAGTAAATAAGAAATATGCATTTATTATATTGAGTATGTTAAGGAGTTCTCTAAAACACCATTGCCCATAATGTCAAATTTTTTAAACATTTCCATAAGAATTAAAGGAGGTAGTTAAAAAAGAAAAGAAAAGAATCATTAGAAATTATCAAAAATTAATAATACTCCCAGTCACACCGTTGTTTTTAGAATGACCTTTGGTAGTTTCTTCCCAAAAGAATGATCAGAATACTTCCACATGGTGTGAAGCATGAAATGGGCATCTCTGGTCTTGAGGATGACTGCAGCCATGATTTGTGTTTTCTTCTCCACTGTCAAAAATAGGGTTAAGCTCTTATGTTCATGGCAGGGAAGATAAACGACCTTTGTCTTTCCCTTTGTCTGAAACGCATTAAATATTTTAGGAGTGTTTGAAGCGACTTTATCTATTTTTGGTTCTGCTTTCCTGAGGGTAGAATTGCTTCTTAGGACCTGAGGAATGTGTTTTGTTAAAAAGCCATATCACAATACTTTAATTTGTGATAGATGTTTTTTGTGCATTCCTTGGTCCTAAGGGACCGGGATCACTTTGGGAAAGTAATGCACTGCCCCTGACTTGGGCATTCCGCCAGAAACTGGGGATTCTCTTTCTTGAACATCCTACTGAACATATGAAAGCTCACTGTCACCATGGGTCAAAATTACTTTTTAAGAAAAATGAGTGAACACTATGTATTCTGCACCAGGCAAATAATAGTAACCTAAATCTCCCTTCCTCTCCAACCAGCTCTTGCTATCTGTGTATTTTCTAGTCATCTTCATAATATTTCCATAATCTGTTACACTGCCCTCTGCTGTCCTGGTTTGTGCTTGCTGTTAAAATGAAAAACTTAAGATACTAGAAGGGATACCTTTTTTACTGAATGTGACCACTGATTAGAGCTCTTTTAATAAAACCTACAAGCCTATCGATCAAAGAATGTCATGTGTGCAATACTTACAAGCCCTTACTCTTTGCCAGGCAATATAAGCACTACCAACACATTACATATTCTGCTCTAAAGAAGTTTCCAGCCTAGCAGAAGGGATGGTCTGAAGGCTTATAATCATACAAAGAGGTAAAATTACTCACATTTGGGTAATGACAACATTGATGCTCTTCCTGATTGTAACTATAGTGTTACCCATTCTGTTGGTATATGAAATGGCTGTGTCCTAGCATTATGTTCTTGCCAAAAATATTTATCATCCTAAAATTGGTGGCAATCCATGTTCCCTTAGGTGTGGGTAGAGTCCATGATCTGTCAGGGAGCTTAATGCTTAAGGATGTTTGTTCAACAACTTGGACATGTGGATAAAATATGGTGAATTATTAGATCCCATTTTGTAGCCCACAGTAGAAGAGACATTCTAAAGCATTAAGATGTGTCTAGAACAGCAACTCAATGTTTGCTTCTGTTTTTGTTCTTTTGTTTTTTGTTTTGTTTGTTTGTTTTTGATACCAGGGAATGAATTCAGGGGAACTCGACCACTGAGCCACATCCCCAGACCTACTTTGTGTTTTATGTAGAGACGAGTTGCTTAGCGCCTCCCCGTTGCTGAGGCTGGCTTTGAACTCACAATTCTCCTGTCTCAGCCTCCCAAAGTGCTGGGATTACAGGTGTGTGCCACTGTGCCCAGCTAACCCAATGTTTTTTTGTTTTGTTTTGTTTTTTAGTTGTAGATGGACATAAATATCTTTATTTTTTTTATGTGATGCTGAGGATCGAACCCAGTGCCTCATGCATGTGAGGCAAGTACTCTACCACTGAGCTACAACCCCAGCCCACCCAAAGTTTTAGTACATTTGTAATTCTGTACATTCTGACCAAGAGTGCTTGTTTGAACAAACAGTGTTGGCAATGTAATCTGGTTGGTTAAAAATCACAGAATGGCAAATTAATCATTTGCAATTATATTAAAAAATAGGGCCATAATTTAACCCAAAAGTCTTTGAGATAAATCTAGGAATACAAGTGATGTGAGGTCAGGGTAACGGTTGAGACTGGGAAAGTAAACAAAGATCTGAGATGGTTATTTGGAAGAGTTTTTATCTTAACCAAATTTTGCAGGGTTGGAGCTGTAAGATCAGAATCCCAGGGAGGAGTTATTTCCTCTTTGTTTTTTTTTTTTTTTCTGTAGTTACATTTACTATTTTGTTATAAAGGATATAAAAAAAATATTTCCTGGTTATTTCACTTTTCTGAAGTTGGGGTGTCTTGGTCTAAAAGCATTGGTTAACTAAGCCAAAGAAACAATAGAGATTTCCACTAAATTGTGTCTGTTCTATAATAGAATTCAGTTTTTCAAATCTTCAACTTAACTATAAAAATAAGATTGAAGGATTATTTTTTCTTACTAATCATTTGCATTAATCATATCTTAGTTCAACCTACTTTTTTTCTCATACCTGAGTAGAATACACCTGCTTCATTACCGTGATTTTTTTTCTTATTTAGTTTTGCATATCCATGGCTCCAAGATCTCTATATTTCCATTAAAATTTCATGTCAGATTTTCTCCCACAATTCTGGAATTTTCTTAAGCAAATATTCAATGACTTCTAGTTTTATAAAAGAAGATATTAATGTGTCTGTTAACATCCTTACTTAGTTCTCTGAGTTCTACAATTTTTCTGTTGTGCTCCTTAGGACGTTCATTTATCATCTCCCTTACTAGAGTGAATACATTTTTCAACTTGGGTGCTGAAAAAATATTCCAGAAACCTTAATGACAGATGAAATTAAATTGCTCTTAATTTATTTAAACTCTAAAATGTTCATCTAAAACCAGACTTCAATCATAGGACCAGTGAAGAAAGTATCTGAAGACTCCACTTTCAGAAATAGCCAGCGTTAACAAGGGGAATGAGGCCTTTTTTGGACATGTAGTGGAGACTCAAGTGCAGGTCCTTGGACATTCTCTGATAAGGTGAAGATGACTAAACATTTGTTTGGATTGATTTAACAAAAGAAGCAAGGAAGCAGAGTATTCAGAAATTATCTACAGGATAGGAATGAAGACAAATTTTTGCGTGTGCGTGCTTTGCAAATATCTCTGTTTCTGTTTCTAGTAAAATAAATATGTTCCAACACCTGGGTTTATTTATGACTGTAGCCCCTTCATCAATCTACTCAAGTTTTAAAAATTCTCTTATGGCGTCAGATTTTTTATTAATTATCTGCTTCTATCACTGATTATTTCTTTAAATTTTGCTATGGGTCTTCTTTCTTACAAAAAACACCTATGAAGTGAGACTCTTAATCTTTCTCATTCAATTAAATATCCAAAGTGTACCTAGTCACTGAGCTGGAATACAAAGCAGAGACAAAGGCAAGTAGATTGTGCCCATTTAAATCATAGCTTTGCCACTGCCCAGAGTTTTTGATCTTTGGACAATAAGTGTGAGAGCCTTGATTTGTTAATACTTAGTAGAGAGTTGTTACAAGGATTGCATATAAAGTCTCAATATGGTACTTGGCCCTTTGTAAAGGCTATTTATTATTATTAACATTGTTATGGTTTCCTTGTCTCTGCTTACTCATTCTGAACCTGATCTTCCAAGTCATCTCATCTATCATCTCCACATCTAAGTCAACTCTTATTTTTGGTAAACGTGTTCAAGGGTCAAAATGTGATAGTGACTCTAGGCACTTATCTTTGCAAGAACATTTGCATATCAAGCACAGCTTCTCTTACTCATTGTTTATTCTTCCCTAGTTTAGAACTTTTACTATCTCTTTTTTCACTACTGGGAAAATCTCTTCAATTCCTTCTACTAGATTCTCTGTTTCCAATTTGTTGCCAAATTTAACATAGATCTGGCCATTAATTTCCTGCTTAAAAATGGATACAGCTCCGGGCTGGGGCTGTAGCTCAGAGGTAGAGCACCTGCCTAGCATGCATGAGGCACTGAGTTCGATCCTCAGCATCACGTATAAATAATAAATGAATAAAATAAAGATCCATCAACAAATAAAAAAAAATTAAAAAAAAATGGATACAGCTCTTCGTTGTCTATAAGATATAATTCAAGCCATTGAATGTTCCCTACCCAGTTGTTCACCTCTGGTTACAGGATATGTTTCTATCTTCTACACACCAATACCTTTCCCGCACAAAACCCTTCGTCAATCCCAGTCAGTACACCCAAATACACCAAGTTACTGTGAGGCTGTTCTTCGCTCAGGGTTTCATTAAAAAACAATGCAAATTGACCTCAAAAAGTATGGATTACAATGTTGTTCTTTACTATAATTTTCTGGTAGAAAAAGAAAACACTTTGCATAAATGAGAGAAACTTTTTCTCTCTGAAGTTGCAGGGTTCATGGACATGCTCAGTGACTCCCCAGATTCTTCTTGAATTTTGTTTTGGCTCTGTGGATAGCATCACCTCCAGCCTCTGGATACCTTCCTCATCTTAGGTCATTCTAGCTTCTCCACACTTCTTGAAATCAGGAATTATAACCAGTCCATATAACAGAGTAAGCAGAAAACAACCAACCAAAAAAAAAAAAAAAAGATGGTAAAAGAAAGAGCCTTGAGTTCTTGAGTCCTCTTTGTCACTGCTGAGAGTTGACTCTAAGATAAGAGAGTTTGCAAAGATAAGAAGCAGGGAAACCTGTTAGGAGATTAATGGAGTGATTCAGAAGAGATGATGGTTGGTAGGTCCAGGCTGGTGGAAATCCAGATGGCAAAAACAATTCCGGGCGTACATTCAGGAATAGAGCCAATAGGAATTTGAGAAAGAGAAGTCCATGATGATGCTTGGTATTTGGGCCTCAACAACCAGAAGAAATTTGTATCAACTGATAAAAGACATTGAATGAAGTAAGTTTGAGTATGTCAGAATCTCAGTTTGGGACATAGATATATCAAAGTACATATATCTAAGTAGATATATCAAACAGACGTTGAGTATGTAAATGAGAGTATGGGAGACTAGCCTAAACTGCGGACAAAAACTTGGGTATCATTCACATGTAGATGGTACTTAAAGTCAGGAAACTGGGTGGAAGGATCTCAAGAACAAAGGCAAATGGAAAAGAAGAGGAATAAAAACTAGAGCCCTAGAGCCCAACATCCTCCACCTTTAACTGGTCAGGACACAGGGCAGAATTAGCAAAGGAGACTGAGGAGCCACCAGTAAGGTGTGAGGAACTCCTAGAAGCCAAGTGAAGCAACCATAAGATGAGGACTAAGACAGAAGAGAAAGTTCTGTAGAATGGTAGGAGAAAAGACCTAGTTAAAATGATCAGGAGAGAAGTTGGAAAATATGCATATAAATAGCCCTTTCAAAGGAATTTTGTTAAGAGGAACAGAGAAATCTTTGCAAACTTGGATTAGAGAAATAGACTGAGGGGAGCTCATTGATTTGTTTCCTTGTTCCTTTTTAAGAGGAAAGCATGTTTGTGTACTGATGGGATTTATAGGGGGTGGGGGGTAGATGGGAAAAGTTCTGGATCAACATTGTCAAGCCGGTAAGAAGACATAGGATTTATTGCATAAGCACTAGTTTTATTAGTGGATCTATATTAACAGGACCAAGAGTGATCTTTGTTTTCCTTAACTAGCACAATGCTTTGTTCAGGACTGATTTTCAGCCCATATTTAATTGTTGTCTCTTTCATTCATATAAAGAAGGAAAGAATAAGTCAGGTGTGGTGGTGCATAGGTGTAATCCCAGCCACTTGGGAGGCTGAGGCAGGTGGATCACAAGTTGAAAGCCAGCATCAGCAACTTAGCAAGACCCTAAGCAACTTAGTGAGATGCTGTCTCAAAACAAAAAAAATAAAAGGGGCCAGGTATGTTACTCAGTGGTTAAGCACCCCTGTGTTCAATCCCTGGTACAAAATGAAAGAGAGAGAGAGAAAGAAAGAGGGAGACGGAGAGAGAGAGAAGGAGGATAGAATACTTACTCTTAGAATTTCTTTTTTCCCTCTTGTCTATTCAGTTCATTCCATGAGTTCACTGAACCATTTCATAAGGAGAGAAGAAAGCGGTAACAAGGAGAGAGAGATGGAGGGAAAACAGAGAGAAGACCTGTGAAGCTTCATGGAACTTTATTCTTGGGTTGTCTGACAAAAGAGCCACACAGTGAGGGAAATGCTGGATTCCCTGTGCCTGCCTGACCTGATAGAGCCGGACAGTTTTCAGGGAACTTAGTTGTGAATCAACCCAGAGTCCTTGTCTGCTATGTCTCCGTCACTGATGGAGAGGGGCTGTTTTCCGGTCCACTACTCTGATGCAACAGTGTTTTTTTCCCCTCTCTCTCTCTCTTTGGCTCTGTCCCTGTGTTCCCAACTGTTTCTCCACCCACACACAAAGCAGCTGATTCCTTCTGTGGGACAAATTTTATTTCCCTTATAAAATGTACTTTGTATTGCTACATTAGTTCTCTATCTGTCCCATGACCACATAGCCTGTTCTAAGCACTTTGGAGAACTGACCCCATATAGAAACTTCTCTTCCTAATATTTTCTAGTAATTAAATATCTTCATTATTGACTTTTTTTCTGGCTTAAATCTCAATTAATTGCTAAACTACCACTGCTAAACTACCCAAAGAATAATTTAATAGTATTGGATATGTCTCCCCTATTATAAATTATTTGATTTTTAATGAGTCTTGTCCCTATAATATGTGGCACATGCTATAAATCTGACTGCTCTGGGAAATGCTAGGATACCCCCATCCCTCCCCGTCACAATGTGACATTCCATAGATGAGCCACAGAATTCCACAGAAGAACTGATCTGGGGCTATTTTAAGGTTTCCCTAAGTCAGGACCTCTGAGGTCAACAGTCAATCTCAGAGACTACAAGTTGATGCCATAATTCCATGGTTCTAGAGCTTTCTCTTACTTAAAGGTTACTGGTTCTTACCATATCCTCATATTTATGCAACAAAGTTTGCATGTCTCAGACTTAGGTCTCTGAACTTTCAGCCACAAATTGTGGTTCTCTGTTGAATTAGACACGTATTAGAGCTGGCAGTTGGTCCCTGTTGAAGGAGTAGGCAACCGTGGCATATCCCATGGACCCTCTTGTGTCAGGACTAGATGGCTGGCACAGACCATTGTTTCCTAGGTTGAGCAGTGTGATTCCTGATGTGGTCTGGTACAAAAGGACAAGCTGAGTAAATTCCTCTTCTAGTCTTGTATTTTCATAGGGAAGTGTTAAAAGAATAGGGTGATTATGAAAGAATTTGAAGTCCTCCTGAAAGTAAGAGTGGCCAGAAAAACCCACGTAGGCCATGGGCACTGAGTTCATGAGGAAGCAGATGTTATGGGCAATCATCAGACACCAGTGGATAGAGAGAAAGCTATGGACACATGGAAATGAAAATGTTGACTGTCCACAGGGACAAGCCCAGGTATCTAGGGCCTGGAGGTTACACAATTCTAAGTGTCCTGAATAAGCAAAAGAACATAAAGTTAAAAATACAAGATTACTACAGAGTCTTCCAGATTCTGGGTGGAGATCCAAGCCACTCATAGGTCCTGAGACTTAAACTTTATTGGGTTCACAGAACTTGAATCTCTGCTAATCAATGAAAAGTGTTGGTTTCTGGTGATATTCAGATCTTTTTTTCCCAAGACTCTGAGCATTCTCAAAGTAAACACAATTTACCTTCTATGAAGTGCTTTTTTTTTCTCTTTGCAACAAAATGTTTGATTAAAACATGTATATGTGTCAAGTACATTGATAGCAGGTCACAAGTTAGTAGATATATTTATTCTTCTGATCATTGTAGCAATAAGAAAAATATTAAATACACTAGTGAAACTCATAATGAAAAATTAGGTTTATTTTAAAGATACATAAATAAAGACTCCATTATTATAATATCCCAACTCTGAAGCTGTTAGGATTATATTCTGAAGTTTTACACTGGTTTTTAATTCATTCTTTATTCTCTCAGAATCTAAGTTGATAGTAGTATTGGAAAAGGGCCATGTTCGTCAAACCATATGCATGTGGGACTCAGTTTAAATAATTCCAAATAGTAGTTTTAATGTAGTCAAATTTTGTCACTTTTTCCTTCATGATTAAGTATGGGAGTCCTTTGTAATTATCTTTTACCTATCCTAAAGTCACAAAGATATTCTTCTGTTTTATTCTAAAAGCTTCATTGTTTTTTAATTGTGTATTTATCTCAATAGTTCACATAGGGATAAATTTATATTATGGTATAAGGTAGGGATCAATTTGTTTAATGTTCATTTTAAATAAAATTTATATATATTAACTTAAACCATTTATCTAAAACATAACACTTTCCTTACTTTGCTTCCTCAAAAATAAGATGACTGTATTAATGTGGGTGCTGAGGTAGCAATGTGTCCCTCCAGAATTCACACTGAAATCTAATACTGTTCATGGTGACATTATGAGATGGGGTCTTCAGAAAATATGCTCAAAGGAGAACAAACTACAGCTACACACTACAGCTTTCATGGATCTTCTGAACATTAACATTGAGTGAAAGAAAAAATACACCCAAAGTGTGTACCGTGGCATATCCAAAGGTAGGGAAGCTAAGGCATGGTGCTACGAGTCTTGACAGTGGTTTTCTCTGGTGTGGAACAGTGGTAGGTGGAGGTGTGGGTGAGGGAGTTCTCTAAGGTGCTAATATGTTACTTTTTTCAGAACTGACCACACAAGTGCATGTTTGCTGGTTGAGATGCAGCCAGTTGCATGCTCATGACCTGTGTATTTTCCTGTGAATGTGCTGCATTTCAATGAAAAGACAAAAACTCACAACTGAGTCCTTTTAGTTAGCATTCAGTTTTAGTGAACTTTTTCACCACTATGTCCAAAAGACCTGACAAGAACAATTTCAGAGGAGGAAAAGTTTGCTTGGCACTCACAGTTTCAGAGGTCTCTGTCCATAGACGGCCAACTCCATTGCTCTGAGTCCATGCTGGGGCAAACATCATGGCAGACTAGTGTGGCAAAGGAAAGTGGCTCTGGACACAGCACCAGGAAGCAGAGAGAGCGTGAGCGAGAGAGCTCTGCTTACCAGAAATACATACCAGAAAAGCACACCCTTAGTGACCCATCTTCTCTAGCCACACCCTTCCTGCTTAGTTACCACCCAGTTAATCCATTCAAATGGATTAAAGCACTGATTGGGTTAAGGCTCTCAGAAACTGATTGTTTCACGTCTAAACTTTCTTGCATTGTTTCACACATGAGCTTTTGGAGATGCCTCATATCTTTTTTTTTTTAATTTTTTTTTGTTTAGTTGTAGATGGACACAATGTCTTTATTTTACTGCTTTGTATGTGGTGCTGAGGATCAAACCCAGGGCCTCACCCATGTGAGGCAAGCGCTCTACCCACTGAGCTACATTCCCAGCCCATGCCTCATATCTTAACCATAACACGTACTGTGTTACTTCAAGATAGTAATTTTATCTAATAATTATCTCATTCAAGATTAAGCATAATTTAGAGTTCCAATCGGTTTAGAGGACATGGTTCAAAAATTCTATAGAGAAAACCCCCTTCCTAGTGGTTAAATTTCTTTAAAATGAAATGCTTTCATGTTTATGTCTTCAGGGATAATTCATAATTTTTCTTAGTTAAAATGTAGCATGTTATAGATGGAATGATACTAATTCAGATTGTAGTAATTAAGATAAAAAATAAGAAATTTACTTAACTCAAATTTTTCTAGAACTAAACAATAAGAAAGCCATATGCACCTTCAGTATTTTATACCAGTACTAATGTGATTAGTTAGTAAACTTTACATATTAAAATACTACTAATTTGAAACCTTCATGGAGAGTTTACTATGTTCAAAATAACCCTAGTACTTCATGGGTAATATTTCATTTAATCATCATAGCAACTTCCGTGAAATTTTACAGTTCTTGAACTCTGTGTACAATCCATACCCAGGCATTATATTTGAATCATTTTAGAATTTTAAAGAGAATTACAGATTATATTATTAATCATAAATATATCAGAATAAATATAGAAAAGGTGATTTGTGACATGATAACACATCATGATAAAAAATTTAAAGAATGATTTTCAAATAAAAAATTGTTGAAAATAACAACCATTTCCATAAAAACTGCTCTGCAAAACTTAAAAAAAGATTGATTACTCATAATACTGGGCTGTTTGTGGCTGACTCATTTGCCATTTAATACTATGTTAAGTGAAGGTAACAACACAGAAAGCCCAAGCTCATTAGTACAGTACATAATTATCTATACCGAATTTTAAAGAATCACATTATTTAAAAATCCTTATTCAAAAGACTAGAATTTATTATCATATTGCATAGCATTAAAGAAATGGGAATAGTTAACCCTTCTCAACAGAGAAATGTGCTACTTTAACCTCTCTATTGTTGGTGCTTGGAGGAGGGTAGAGGAGTCTTCATACATGTTTTTTCTTTTAAGAATTTTTCTTCACAATACCTTTATTCTATGTATTTATTTTTACGTGGTGCTGAGGATGGAACCTACGACCTCACACACGCTAGGCAAACACTCTACCACAGAGCCCCAGCCCCAGCCCCCTCATACATGTTTCTGATTCTTGTTTCTTCAAAAGGCCTAGAGACTATTCTGAGAAGGTTTTAAAATAAAAATTAAATGGGTTTTTCCATTTAGAGAGCAAATTATCATGTAAAAAGAGAGATCTTGAGATAATTTTGATTAGGGTTATGTGTTAAATCATGAAATAGATAATTTACCTAAGGTAATACCTTGAATTTTTTAAAAATTTCCTTTGGAATTGATATGAGATACCCCAAAGAAGCCAATTTAGGATTAAGTTGTCTTTAAAAATTGTACTGAAATTATGAGTAGTTCTCCTGCCACTTCTTATAAGGGCACTCGTCCTATCCTGAGAGTACCATGTTCATGACCTAATTGCCTACCAAAGGTCCCATATTTCATGTTGAGGATTAGGAATTCAATGTAAGAATTTGCGGGGAACACAACTATTTAGTCCCCAGCTATCTATGTTAAATAAAGGCTTTTCCTCATGAACCAGACATGCATACATGCACGTAATAGCAGAAAGATCCCAAAACCTTTGAGACCCCACCAGATGTCCTTCATGAGGTTCAGTCTGTTCTTTTTTTTGCCAGACTTTTAATTCAATGTGTGTGTGTGTGTGTGTTTTACTATCACAAAGATGTGATAATAATGAATATTTCCAGAGTGCTAAATTAGGAACACATTTATATGTATCTGTTTTTACAATTTGTCCTCTTAAAATATGCCTGAAATAATAGAACATGATTCATTAAGGAAATAAAATAATTTATCCCCCCATAGCCTTTTAAGTTATACTATAACTGCCCCTAAATTTCACATTAATCAAGTTCAAGTATGGACAGACAGACATGCGTGGGGACTCTGTGTAGGGTTTGTTTTGTAAGCTAGGGAAAAGGTCAAATCCTTTTTCTATTCAAATGACTAATTCGTTCAGAAACCAATGTATATGTGTGACTACTATGTGGCAGACAATACTAGGAACATGTAGAGAGGAGGTACTGAGGAAGCCAAGTTTCCACAGTTAGCAAGCAGAACTGGTTGAGGGGAGAGAGGGATGGCAGGAAGGACCTCCACCAGGAGCAACCCAGGCTGAGATTCCAGCAGCATAAACTTGTTAAAGAGGTTTCTCCACACCAGAGACTTGGCACACAGTTTTTCATTTTATTTTGCTTTGTTCATGGTGCTGGGGATGGAGGCCAAGTTGCTACCACTGAGCTACATCCCCAGCCCTGGTTTTGTTTTTTAATTAATCTCTTGGCAGTGTTCAGAGGTGGGTGGAGAGAGAGCAAGCCTCCAGACAACCCTTCAGAGGTTTCTAGGTGTAAAGTGAGAAATCCAGAGCGGATGTCCTAGACTAGGATGACGGTGGGGAAAGAAGAAATGCAGAATTACTTAGAAAGACATTTGAAAATAAAGAATTAATATAATTTCCTATCTGATTGGATGGAGAGACAAACAAGAAGAAGAGCATGGAAGTTTCTAGCAAAGACAATTAGGAGAGCAGTATTTCTATTGTGAAAAAGGAAGTCAAGAAATTTGATTAAGAGATTTTACAGCGCTGGGCGTGGTGGCGCACGCCTGTAATCCCAGCACTTTGAGAAAGGCTGAGACAAGAGAAGCACGAGTTCAAACAGCCTCAGCAACGGTGAGGCATTAAGCAACTCAGTGAGACCCTGTCTCTAAATAAAAACACAAAATAGGGGATGTGGCTCAGTAGTCGAGTGCCCCTGAGTTCAATCCCCGGTACCAAAAAAAAAGAGAGAGAGATTTTACCTTAGAATTATTTAGGAGTTTTCTATTATATGATGCTCAGATTGCACTGATTTTACCAGTATGAAGAAATAAATGTGATATTTGATGTTCCGAGTCTAGAGCTTCTGAGATATTTTAATTAAAATGAATGTTATCTATTCACAATTATTTAGCTGGCCTTGTATTAGAACTGAGGGGGAAAAATATTAGCTTATCAGTCATCTATTTTTTAGGAATTATACTTTTCCATCTCTCATCCTTAGGGATATGAGGTTTGTGAGTTGTGCTGTGTGTGGTGAATGTGTCTGTGTGGTGTGCAGGTTGTGTTTGTTACATATATGTGTTTTGTGTGTCAAGTGTCTATGGCGTATATGGTATATGATTGGTACATATGTGTTAAATGGGGTATGTGGAGGAGGTGATAGAGGCACGTGTGGATCTTGTGGGCAATGTGACTGGTGTCTGTGAGGTGTGTCATGTGTGGTATATTTGTAGTGTGTGTGTGTATTATCTGGACGGCAACATTCATCAATGGGCACAAAGGGAAGATAATGCTCTTACTCTGCCAATAACTACCAAATAGGCATTAGAGCCACTGTAAAGAATCTAGACTCTGAAGGAGTCACAGCTACCAGACAATAATTTCAGAAAAGACACTAAAAGAAACAATTATAACAGGATTATTAATGTGAAGAACTGGGGCTATAGCTCAGTGGTAGAGCACTTGCCTAGCATGTGTGAGGCACTAGGTTCAATTCTCAGCACCACATATAAATAATAAATGAATAAGATAAAGATCCATCAACAACTAAAAAAATATTTAAAAAAAAAGAATTATTAATGTGAGCTTTTTTTGGGAGGGGGATTTACTGAGGATTGAACTCAGAGCCGCATCCCCAGCCCTATTTTGTATTTTATTTAGAGATAGGGTCTTACTGGGTTGCTTAGAGCCTCGCTATTGCTGAGGCTGGATTTGAATTTATAATCCTCCTGCTTCAGCCTCTCAAACTGCCAGGATTACAGGCATGCACCACAGTGGCCTGCTAACGTGAGCTTTTTGACTGTAACTCTCTCTTCATCTCTTTACTGCTCCCACATATAAGTAAAGATTAACCAACCCCAAGAGAATGCTGCTCATTCTCTTAACTGGAAGGCAAAAGAGAATGATTAATACTTAGGGATCTGTTATCATTTGTTAAACACCTTGTGTTTGTTAATACATAAAATCCTTACAACCTCAAAAAGTAGAGATTATTTTTTTCCTAATGTATACATTAAGAAAACTGATCTTTAGAAAGATCCAAAGATTTCTCCAGGGCCATAAGGAACAATATGGTATTTGTGGGTATTTAAACCTAGGCCGATGTGACACTAAACCTGTGCCCAGAGCATTAAGTCATGCTGAAAATTGTGGAGTTTTATTCAAATGCAAGACCTTAGACTACTGGGCTTATTTCATAATGAAATCAATTAAATAACTGCCTCGGTTCAACAAGACTTCAATAGATAATTCGACTTCTGTGTCCCCACCCCTCCCTCCTGCCCTCTTCTCTTTCTCTCCCCCCACCACCTCAACACCCAACATAGCTTTTTGTTTCATCGACTTAAAATACGACTACAATGTTCGAAGTTGGTAAAATTCCACCATTTTGAATTTCTGCTTTTTTATCCATTTGATAATTAACTGATTTCAAAACAGACCCCCAATATCTATAGCTAAAATGACTGCACATACATATGTATATGTGTACATATAAATATTTTATCAGTATTTGTCACTATCTCTGTAGTCTTGGGCAAGATTTTCCATGTTGCTTAGTGTCAGTACTTTGGAATGATAATGGGACCCACCTCTTGTGAGGCTTAAATAATCTATGAAGTGCTTGCATAGTCCCTGGTACATTGCCAGAACCTAGTACATGCTGTAAAAAATTCAAACGGTACATAGATTTCATTGAAATATTTCTGTTGCTTAATGAAAACCTGCCTCCTTCTTTTTGTAGACCATTGTGTCACTATTTTAACAGTATCTTTACTTCTCTGGTACCTCAAGAATCCATTATTGTAGTTTCAAGTAAACACAGCTCTTCCCCAAATTGTTATGTGGTGACAGTGTGTGAGATCAAAGGCACACTTCTGCTCTCTCTGAAGGGCTGTGCTTAAGCATGGTATTTCATACTTACAAAAACCCTTGGGATTTTTCTGGATAAATGAAAGGTATTATCATTGCCATCTGGCATTTTGTGTCTGTTTTATTTTTGTGACTTAGATGATAATAACAAGTCACATCCAAAGTCCTTCATGTGCAGTTTGGAAACCAGTTGTCAAAATATTATTAAGCTACTTAAATTAGAAAAGCTTTTGAGAATGCTTAGATGTAATATACCATGTTTGTAAGAAATACTGCTACTAGTTCTACAATTATAAAGACCTTTTAGGTGTCTCTTCAAGTATGATTGAGTCATTCTTTCTCAAATATGTGATTCAGAGAGCTAATGATTCTGACATGTGGATTGCTTATTAGAACATAATATGCTTCAAAATGTGCTGAAGTCTTTGCTGATTATAATCCATAGTAAGAGAAGATTGGGCTCTGGGAAATATTCTTATATATTCCCACATATACACTTTCCTATACAAATGCTAATGCAGGTTTTAGAGGTCCCTGCTATAATTTATTTGGAATGCAGTATAAAGGTACTGAATGATCTGAAATCCTTTTCATAAATGCCATGGAAATGGATATCTCCAAACAAGAGGAAAAAAAATATGAACACAGTAGTAACTGATATAGTGCTTCACTTGTTTTCAATTTCTCTTCTTTCAATCAGGAGTTTAGAGCTGAAAGGAACCTTGAGCAGTAATGAAAATTTACCATTGCTTCTTTCTTTAACAATAAGAATGTTAAGGTTAATAACACAAGTCATTCCTGTTTAAATCTAGAACTTGTTCTTAACATCTTCTGAAGCACTGTGTCAAAACTATCATTAGAAAACACCAGCCAGATATATGAAAACACAATTGGTGTAACTTTATCTGGTTTGCAACTGGAGAAATGGAAAAACTGAGCTCTATATATGTGCTATGACTTGAAATGCAATTAAATAAACTAATAAAACAAAAAACAAAAAACAAAAAACACCAGGCAGGTTACCAGGGAGACTGCCTGTCTTGTTTTGTGATTTAGATATGTCACTTTTAGATTCTCACTATCTAGAACTCTCACTTTCTAGAACTGGAAACATTTTTCAACATGTGTAGAGAAATGCAGATAATCGTAGGGAAGTGGGAGAATCAATCTAATACATTTATTTATCATAATGCCGCATAAATCACTTAGAATCTGTCTAGTTTTTCCATGAAAATTGTTCATACTGATACTTCCTGGGATTTAAGATCAGATAATGTTTGACTGTAGTCTCAGCTACTTGAGGATTGATTCTCAAGTTCGAGGCCAGCCTGGGGAACTTAGCAAGACCTTATCGCAAAATTAAAATAAAAGGGCTGAGGAATGTAGCTTGGTGGTGGAGTGCTTGCCTAGCAAGTGCAAAACCCTGGAATCAATCCCCAATACTACAAAAAAAAAATATGAAATAAAAACAGAAAATGTTTGACTAAACTAACATATTTTGAAAGATTTTTTTTCAACATCTTCAATAGTGTTCTTCTGAATTCAATGCATCAAAGTATCACATCCCCTGAAAACTCTTCCTAATAGAGTTTTTTCTTTTTGTTACAATAGCTTTTTTTTGTTTGTTTTTAAGACTTCACATTCTTATTTTTATACACTTTAAAGAAAAATGTAAAAAGTAAAATATCTTGGCAAAGTTACCCACTGAAATGTGATTGATAAGCCTAGCTTAACTTTTTAAATTTCTTAAAGGAGCATATGTAATTATGTTAAA
>CM053410.1:22963122-22980265 GCA_028644305.1 Xerus rutilus | reverse complement strand
TACAGATTAAGTATTTGATAGGAGATAGCAATCATTAGAATACTTGAGTAAATATTTTAGGTGTAGAACCCAAGGCTGTCACTGTTCATACGGAATTTCAAATGCAGAATGTTATATTGTTCTAGAATTGCTTAACTAAAATAGCAACAAATGCAGCAACCTGTATTTTATTACTTACCCCAAGTTACTAAATGAACTACATAAAACTTTGTGAAAATTACCTAGATTTATGAGGGCATTACATTTTGAAGTGCTCATATTTTGATCCCACAACTCAATTTCCATGATGACTCTCACAGAGAATATTAGGCTGCTCCATCATATGTCAAGAAAGTCTTTTTTTTTTTTTCAGTGTAACTCTGGAGACTATTGCTTGATTGGAGAGTTTTCCTGATTATATTAATGAAGAAGGATAGGCATAATCAGATGCTTCCTTGTTCATAAGTATCATGTATATCAGAAGGTTGGGGAATAAAATTCAGCTATTTTTAAAAAATAAAGTTTCATTCTAGATGGAATATTCTTACTGATCCTATTTTATGAAAATGTTAGAAAACTAATTCTTTCTTTTGTTCTGCTGACTTTTACTCATGGTGACTTGTTTTCCTTTATGCTTTGCAATTTGGGAATTGGAGCTCACAGTTAGTGTGGCTGTATAAAAGCACACCTGTGGTGGTTGAATTGAAGGCATGTGTTTGTAGATAAAATTTCCAGATGCTCCTGCCCATTGGCCCTAGGACTATGTTCATAGGACTAACCAGAACCACCCTTAATGCTAGATAAGAGTATTTTTCATCCATGGGATTCTGCACTCAAAGCAGGCACAGCACAACCTAAAGAATCTGCTCTTATAGCTATCGTCACTCACAGTCCGGGAAAAAAACTTTTCCCCATCTCATGTCCTATATATCTAAAATAGGAAACACTAACTCCAAATGCTATTGATATTGCAGGAAGCAGGTATTGCCTTGGAGTGAGTGGAGGGTTCAAGTAATGTAAGCACATATGTGAAAAGGGACTAGTTAACTTGTCAAATCCTTTCTTTCAATGTGAGTTAAGTGGATCCTTGTATAGTAAAGAGCTCTATAAAAAAAAGCAAAGAGTCTCTTTTCTTGCTTTTTTGTGTTCTAATTCTTGATTCTAAAGGCAATAATCATTTAGCTTAGTGCTTCCAATAGTTGCATATGGTGACCATGGAAATTTAGTAACATACAATTCATTTTATGCATTAATTTTCATATAAGTATGTCTAGATTTCATGTACAAAATATGATACTGATTCTTTCCATTGGCATTTAGATGGTAAATATAAGAATTATATTTTTAATAATATGTAGTTAAGCTTCAAAATCTTAAGTAAAAATTTATTTATTTATTTATTTTTATGTGGTGCTGAGGGTCAAACCCAGTGCCTCACAAATGCTAGCCAAGTATTCTACCACTGAGCTATAACCCCAGCCCTGCTGAAAAATTTTATTTAAAAAGTTTATATATATTGATCACCACTCCATGTTGACATTTTCACTTTTAATGGAAAATTTTTAGGAAAAGATACCCTTAAAAATCATGTAAAATAGCTTTTGTATTTTAATATTTCCCTTATTATTCTTTTCTAATGAAATGTTTAAATTTTGTACATTCTACTTTTAATCCTTTACATCAAGTGTTAGCAACTAAAGTTTGCAATTTTAATGGTCTAACAATTAATTGTCTAAATTTGTACTTTAGGTAGCTATGTATTCAGGTTTGGAGATGAGATGTTCCACATAAACTTTTGTTAATGTACAAATGAACAGAGGTGAAATGATTAGAGTAAGGAGAGCCATAACCTGATTAGTGAATTAATCTATTGGATGGATTAATAATTTGAAAGGACCACAGTACTGAGTGGTAACTGTCAGCCACTGGGGTTTGGCTAGAAGAAGTAGGTCACTGGGGGCACAGCCCTTGGGGAGTATATCTTGTTCCCTGGCTCCTCCTGTCTTCCCCCCACCTATCCTCTGCTTCGTGGCCTCCTGGAGCTGACCACTTTTCCTCTGCCATGTCCTTCCACCTGCGATGTTCTGCCTCATCGCAGGCCCAGAGCAATGGAATTGTCCAACAATGTACTGAACCTCTGACACCATGAGCCAAATTTTCCGTCTTTAAGTTGTTTTTGTCCGGTATTTTGGTCACAGTGATGAAAGCTGACTAACACACTACAACAAACAAAAACAAAAATAAGAATGAAAATCAGCAAATTAAAAATGAACAAATAATACAGAAAATCAAATAAACCAAAATCTTTTAAACTATTATCCAACTGAACCCCCAAATATATTTTTAAAAATAAATCACAAACAAGTAGAGTTTGTCTCAGAAAACCACTTTGTTTTAAAATGCAGAAGGTAAGCAACTTTTGGTTATGCTGGATAATACAAATGAGAAAAAAACATATCCACATCAGAAACAAAAAAATTACAGATTACAAATATGAAAAAGATACAAGGAGAATATTATGAACAACTCAATGCTAATAAAATAGACAATTGAAGTCAAATTAACAAATTTGTTGAAAGACACAAATAACTAAGAGCTAACATGAGAAGTGAGTGGCCTTAGATACATTAAAGGGTTTTCAACTGAAATCTTCCTCCATAGAAAACTGCAAACCGAGGTGCTTTTACTGTTGAATTGTATCAAGCTCTTAAAGAATTAATACTAATTTAATAAAAGCACTTTTAGGAAATAGAACATACCCACACAAAATAAATCACAAAATAATTTCTAAGTTTTCTTGTGATTTGAAAGAAGTGCTTCTTTTATGATTTAAATCCTTTATTTTTTATTTTTTTGGTACTAGAGATTGAACTCAGGGGCACTCGACCCCTGAGACACATCTCCAGCCCTATTTCCTATTTTATTTAGAGACAGGGTCTCACTGAGTTGCTTACTGCCTCGCTTTTGCTGAGGCTGGCTTTGAACTCGAGATCCTTTTGTCTCAGCTTCCAGAGCTGCTGGGATTACAGGCATGCGCCACCATACTCAGCATGATTTGACTCTTTTACTGATAAATTAAAAATAAAAAAGTTCCTAGTCACATTGCAAACTGCCAAAACAAACAAACAATAAAAGAACTTCACCTATAGAGGAACAAAGTAAAATTATAGCAACATCTAATAAGGAACTATGTCAATATCTTTAAAGTATGCAAAGGAAAGCAGACAAAGTCATGGTCCATAAGAATTCCGTAATTAGAGAAAACGTGTATAAAAATGAAGATGAAATAATATTTTTTTCAGACAAACAAAAGCTAAAAGAGTACATTGACAGCTGACCTGTGCTTTAAGAAAGATTAAAGCCAATTCTTCAGTCAGAAGGAATATGATACTAGATGGTAATTTGGTAAAAATGATGATAAATATATATATATTTTTAAGGTTTAGTTTCATTAAAAGATACCTGGTTAAAACAAAACATATACTGACATATTGTGAGGTTTATAATATGCAAAAACAAAATGCATGACAACAATAACAAAAAAATGTATTGGCTGTAGCTCAGTGGTAGAGTGCCACATGTGAGGCACTGGGTTCCATCCTCAGCACCACATTTAAGGAAAAAAAATGTATTGGCAGTGTATCATTTAAAGTTTTCACACCATTAGTAAAATGGTATAATAACAATTGAATGCAGACTATAATACGTTTAAAATGTATATATAAACCTTCGAGCAAACACTAAAAATTTTTAAATTAGGTATAACTAAGTGGAGATTTATAAAAATACTAAAACATACTCATCATCATAAGATTATAGGAGAAGAAGGGGAAAAGTAACAAAGAACAGATGGAAATATGGAAAGCAAATGGTGTAATATTAGATTTATTAATTCAATAATTTTACATGTAAATAGATTGAACAACCCAATTAAAGTCAGAGATTGCCAGATTGTATAAAAGGGCAAAATGCAATTATATGCTACTTCCAAGAAACCCACTGTGAATATGAAAACATTGATAGGCTAAAAATAAAAGAATAGGAAAGATAAAAAGACATTAGCCAAAAGAAATCTCAAATGGCTATCAGAATATCAATGTAGACTTCAGAAAAGAAATGTTACCAAAAATAACTACATAAAGATTGAGGGGGCGATTTATATTAAAGCTATAATAATTCTAGTAACAGAGCTTTAAAATACACAAAGCCAAAAGGAAAGGTAAACATATCCACAATTAGATTTGGAAACTTTAATACTCTTTTCTCATTAACTGATAGAACACGAAGACACACACATCAGTCAGGATATTGGAGATCTGAAAAATACAAGTCACTTCATTTAATTTGCATTTGACATTTAACCCAACGACAGTAACACAAATTATTTCACGTGTATATGCAGAAAATTCACCAAGGCAGATATTTCCTGAGCCATTACCATAAAATGAATTTCATTAAATTAAAAGTGAGTGAAAGCAAAGTATATTCTCTGATGACAATGGAATAAAACTAAAACTCAAAAGTGAAAACCATCTGGAAAATTTCCCACATTTAGAACTTCTACAAAAACCCATGAGTTAAAAGAAGAAATCACAGCCAGATGCGGTGGTGCGCACCTGTAATCCCAGCACTTCAGGAGGCTGAGACAGGAGAATCTCGAGTTCAAAGCCAGCCTCAGCAATGGTGAGGCACTAAGCAACTCAGTGAGACTGTCTCTACATAAAACACAAAATGAGGCTGGGGATGTGGCTCAGTGGTCGAGTACTCCAGAGTTCAATCCCTGGTATGAAGAAGGAGAAAGGAGGAGGAGGAGGAGGAGGAGGAGGAGGAGGAGGAGGAGAAGGAAAATGAATCACAAGGAAAAATAGAAAATACATTGACTTGCCTAGAAAGAAAAACATGAGTTAAGAAGCAGCTAAAGAGGTGCTTAGAGGAAAAGTTATACTATCATGTTGACATTAGAACTAACATGAGATCTCAAATTTTTTAAGCTTTCATGTGAAGGAACTGGGTGTTGGGGGGTTGGGCAAATAAACCTAATGAAAGCAAAACAAAGGAAATAATAAAGCAAAGAATTTTTTTTAAAAAATAGAAAACCAAAGGCTGGCTTAGGAAAAGAAATATTTATAACCCTCTAGTCAAACTGAAGAAGAGAAAAAGTATTAATTTCAAGTATTAATAACAGGCTTGAAATGGAAGACATCAATATTCATATATAGATGTTCAAAGGATAAGAAGCATATTAATAATAATTTTATGCCAAAAATCCAATAACTAAGATAAAGTGAACACATTCTTTTTATTAATTTTTAAACTTTTTGTTATTTTTTGTTATTCATGACAGTAGAATATAATTTGACTTATTTATACAAACATGGAATACATTTTATTGTAATTAGAATTCCAGTCTTGTGGTTGTACCTGATGTAGAGATTCACTGCGGTGAATTCATATATATACATAGTGAAGTTATATCAGAATCATTCCACTGTCTCGCCTATTCCTTTTCCCCTCCCTACCCTTCATTCCCCTTTGTCTAATACATTACACTTCTATTCTTCTGCTTCTCCCTTGAGTGTTAGCTTACATATATCAGAGAGAACATTCAACCTTTGATGTTTGGGGATTGGCTTATTTCACATAGCCTAATAGTCTCCAGATCCATCCATTTTCTGGCAAATGTCATAAATTTATTCCTTTTTATGGCTAAGTAATATTCCATTGTGTGTATATATCATTATTTTTTATCCACTCATCTGTTGAAGAGCATCTAGGTTGGTCCCATAGCTTAGCTATTGAGAATTGAGCTCCTATAAATATTGATGTGTCTGCACCACTATAGTGTGCTAATTTTAAGTCCTTTGGGTAGGTATATACCAAAGAGTGGGATAACTGGGCCTAACGGTGGTTCCTTTCCAAGTTTTCTGAGGAATCTCCATACTGCTTTCCAGAGTGGTTGCACCAATTAGCAGTCCCACCAGCAGTATATAAGTGTATTCTCTTCCCCATATCCTCACCAACACTCATCATTACTTGTCTTCTTGATTGTTGCCATTCTGACTGGACATGAAATCTCAGTGCAGTTTTAGTCTACATTTCTGAACATTTTTTCCTATATTCATTGACCATTCATATTTCTTCTGTGAAGTGTCTGTTCAGTTCCTTTGCCCATTTATTAATTGGGTTATTTGGGGGTGTCTGTTTGTTTGTTTGCGGGGCATTAAGTTTTTTGAGTTCCTTATATATCCTGGATCCATAGGAAACCAAAAGATTGAGTAACTTGGATGGTTTTCATTATCAATTGCCTGCCAGCCCCCTTACCTTCCATCTGAGGTGCAGGTAGCAAAGATTTTCTCCCATTCTATAAGCTCTCTCTTCATATTCATATTCTTTTTATTCTTCTTTTGTTTTTGGTACTGGGGATTGAACTCAGGGGCATTTGACCACTGAGCCACATCCCCAGCCCTATTTTGTGTTTCATGTAGAGACAGAGTCTCACTGAGTTGCTTAGTGCCTCACCCTTGCTAAGGCTTGCTTTGAACGCGATTCTCCTGTCTCAGCCTCCCTAAGTGTTGGGATTACGGGCGTGCGCCTGGCTTCTCTTCATACCCTTGATGGTTTCCTTTGCTGTGAAGAAGTTTTTTTTTGGTTTCGTATCATCCCATTTATTGATTTTTAATTTTCTTTCTTGCACTTTAGAAGTCTTATTGAGGAATTAGGTTCCTAAACTGACATGATGGAATGTTGGGCCTATCTTTTCTTCTAGTAGGTGCAGGGTTTCTGCTCTAATGTCTAGGTCTTTGATCCACTTTGAGTTGAGTTTTGTTCAGGGTACGAGTCAGGAGTCTAATTTAATTCTGCTACGTATGGATTTCCAGTTTTCCCAGAGCCACTTGTTGAAGAGGATATTTTTTCTCCAATGTATGTTTATGGTGCATTTGTCTGGTATGAGATAACTGTATTCATGTGGGTTTTTCTCTGAAAATGAAGACCTTCTTAAAAAAACAAGAACTATCAATGCTTGAGAAAAAAATAGATAACCTGAATAGTACTTTATCAAATAAACAATTTAAAACTTTATCAGAAAGAAAACTCCAGACCCACTGAATTTTTCCAAATATTTAGGAAAAATCTATAACTCATTCTATATAAATTCCTCCAGAAATAGAAGAGGGGGAAACACATCCCAACTCACTTTATGAGGCCAGAGTTCCCATGATCTGTAAACAAAAGTAAGGTAAATTATATCTTAAAATCTTTAATTTTAAAAGAAATGTTTTGAATAATAAAAACAATGATTTTTGGCTTACATTTGATGTAATGAAAACTTCAGCAACATAATTAATTGCTCATTGCTGTCTCACTTAAAAGGAGTCTACAAGTTGGCAACTTTGGACTGGTACGGTGGCTTTCAATGACCTGGCTTCCTTTATTCTCACTCAGCTTTGGCATGTACCTTCCCCAAACTTCTTCACTCTCACTTTACTTACACCATGCCCAGTGAAGCCACAGAGATGTAGCTAGTTACAAGAGAGACTGAGAAAAATACAATCTTTTGTTCCATGTACCAAGGTGCCAAGCTAATATAAAAGTTTCTTCACAAGGAGATACAAAAAACTAGGACTCTCACTTACAGATAAAGTGGCTATGATGAATATTTAAATTTAAATATGCTTCTTAATAAAGAGGATGTCTCACTCTATAATCCTATGATCCGTGAGTGTACATGTGTGTTTTTACCTTCCAATAAAAGAAAAAAAAATTGGTTTGGCAAGAAAGAGCATGGGAGACCAAAGTGTTTGCTTGTAAATGGGACATTTTATCAAAAGATATGTTGGATCCATAGGAAATCGAAAGATTGGGTAACTTGGATGGTTTTCATTATCAATTGCCTGCCAGCCCCCTTATCTTCCAACTCTATTTTCAAGCCCTATTGAATTTCTTCCCTTCTGTTTCTTTTTTTTTTTTTTTTTTTTTTTGTAGTTTCTGGCTTTTTGCATGGAACATTCTTTCCTGATCCTTAAAAATTTCTACTACAGCATTTTGCAATCATAATCATCATTCCTTGTTTGTGTCTTCCCTGCCCTACTGTATGTTCTAGAAGTACAGGAGCCAATACCTTATTCAATGCTATTTATCTTGATAGCATTATGTGCCTGAATGCATGAGTAAGGGGAGATATACAGTGTCTCCTTTGGGGCATTCTTCTTCCTGCCGAGGAAGATGTAAGCCACCTGAGAAATTAAAGTCTAGAATAATTAGTAAGGAACAAAAGACAAAGTCAGAAAGATATTTTCAAAAGTTGGAGTCCACATGGGAGCTGGAGCTAGACAACAAGAAAATGGCTCCCATGGTTTATTTAAGGGTGTACATCAAAGGCAACTATAAGGTTTCAAGGGCGGAGTCTTGCTTAGTGTGACTTTTTGCAGTCAGCAGGTTGATTGGCATCTTGGAATGACACACTCATCTCAGAGGGGCAGTGTGGCTACAGCAGGTCAGCCCATCCCTGGTAATGTGTGAGATCTTTGACAGAGCTGAGGAGGAAGTTCACCTACATCAGGTGGTTTATCTCTGTGGGGGTGCTACAGGAGTTCCCAATGCCAGGCTTATTCCTCACTGGCTGCGATGCCAATAGTCTACATACAGCCCACAGAGGGGTCTCTACAGATGAGGACACACACACACACACACACACACACACACACACACGGCATGTATTGATAAACTTTCTTCAATTAACAGCTATTTTATAAGAACAGTCCTATTTCTAGCAAGTATATTGCTGTTGTCATGCCAGTGTGCATGCAGAAGACACATGTAAATTTGACTCTGTAACTAACAATTCAGACTTAACCTGTGTGATAGGGCTCATTGAAATAAACCAGTCATCTATAGTTGACTGAGAAGGAGTTGAGGTTTTAAAGGAAGGCTAAGTCCTACCTCTGGCACCTGTCAGTGATTCAGCCTTGGTTAAATCCTTCAGTCTTAGCTGTTGAAAATGCAGCCTTCTTTTCTTCCCAAACCACAAAATTTGACCTTATTTCTCAGCTTATTGTGTACGTTTCTCTATGCATCAGAGTTTTAGCTAAGAAAATGGAAGTGTACCACTTCCAAGTTGGACCAATAAAAACTTGCACATCAGATCATCTCCCAACACCTGTGCTTCATCATTCATTTTCATCCTTCTGACCCAGCCAGATGGGAATAACCATGGCAACATTAGAAGCCCCCTTGGAAACCACTGTGGTAGACAGTTACTCAAGTCTTCACTTCCACATATTAGCGTGAAGAAGAGCTTCTTCTGATGAGGAACTCCTGCACAAATATCAGAAAAATACATTTTAAAAATACTTAAACTATTTAGGGTTTATCTGTTCCTGAAGTTTGGCTTAGTATGTTCCTCACAGGCAAGACAGTGTATATAAAACTTTAACACGAAGCCCGGCACCCCAAAGCCTTAAATGTCACATTTGTAACAAGGTTTGGATAAGAAATAAATAATAAATGTGATTTATAAGGTAAAAAGTGCTATACAAATATTAGATGTTCCAGATTGCTTTCTCCTAGGTAGATCAAAGAACTTGTGGAATTTCACTCCCATGAAACCTTTCCTGAGAAAGTGAATCTAAGCTTTCCCTCACTATTTGCATATTTTGGTTTTAATCCTTCCCTATATCCACACACCCACACCCACATATACAACTTTCTTTTGATAGATCTACTTGCATCATTATGTGCTTTCAAATAACATTCTGTAATTCAGGACATTGATTTCATAGAATAGGTTTACAAAGAGCCAATGTGTAACTTCATGGAATGCATTATACTGAGTCAGATCTATAGCCAATACAGGTATATCTTATGCAAATGTAATTAATAATGGCCCAAATTCAGAACTGTCTGATGAAAAAATGATCTAAGTAAAATGAAAAACCTTACAAGGCACAAGACTTAAATAAACTACAAGTCTTCAAGTGGGAGAGGAGAAATAAAGTAGTTACAATCATGCTTTCTTCCACTTAGGGGGAAAATGCTCTTTTAAACTTCTGGCTTCCTTGGCCAATGTTTCTTACCAGCCTCTGTTCTCATTTTGGAGCATTAGTAATGCCCAGAATATGTCTGTCCATTACTAGGACTAGTGAGCACAGTGAAGCTAACATACAGCTTGAAGAAATTAGTCATCTGCATTTGAATGCCTCTGCTGGTACATCCATTACTGATGGAGTTTCTTGCATTTGTGTAACTTTTAGCATTAAAAGGATCAGGCTTTATTTGTCAAATTTTCACTTGCATCTCTGGCTTTTAAACATGGCACAAGTCAAACTGTGTTAAAAATAAGAAAATTGACCATGATAGAAGGCACCAGTGACAGTTTTCCAAACCTTTTAGTTCTACATTTATTCTGACTTTTCTTCCTTTTAATAGAGTAACATTTTGTTACTTTTTATTTGAAAACTTTTACAAGCCAAAAAGAAGTCTGAATGAGTACATTGTATTGTATTGTTGTTCAATACATGGTAATTAAATTAGCATAGTATTATGTTCTCATGGAAGTCATGATTAGGCAAATGTTACCTTTGTATATTAAAACTAGCTAAGTTGTATGCTATTTAAACCTGCATGAAGATATCATTTAGCATTCATTCATTCATTTATGCAACAAATGTTTTAAAGCACTAGTAAATGCCAGACATCAGGCTTGGAGCTGGGGGTTCTAAGATGAATAAAACAATTGCTGCCCTCAAGGAATTCTATCTAGCAGTGGAAAGAAACAAAGAGTTCAGTATCATAGAATATATCAAATGAGTATACTATATCACTTTTGAATATTTAATTCAAACTTTACTTATCCTCTGGCTGTAAGTATAAACATTATTAAAAGTTATTTTCAGGGTTGTTTCGATATTTTGTGGTCTTTTTAGAAATCTGATGAAAGATAATATTCTACTTCCCAAATGATTATAATTGAAAGGGAAAGCACAAATAATTATGATTGATGAAATCAGATGGATGTCATGGGAATGTTCTAAGTTTTATCAAACCTCATGTTCTTTTTTCTTTTTTTAAACATTCATTCATTCAACAAATGGGTGTTAATTAGCTTCTAAATACACAGTGTCTAGAGTGTAAGCCCCAAGGTGGTAGTGATCTGGTCTTCTTTGGCTCTGCTCAGCCAGTAACACTAAATAGAAACTTGACTCATACTTTATTGAATTAATGTTGAAAGAATTTGGAGGACAATCTGCTGGCTTCCCTAGTGGGTCCTGGTAAATAAACATAGCCCCTAGGAACTTTTTTATTAGAGTTTTACATCTAGTGTAGAGTTGATGTTACCCTTAGATTTAAACATATCCTCAACAACTTGCTTAAATGACTAGGGCCAGAAGAATGATACTGTTAACAGATCATGGGGTTAAAGTAGACTTAAGCTCCAAAGCTTTAAATACAATTTATTTCCCATTTTCCACACACAAAAACATACAACATAATGCATATATCTAAAAGCATTGTTATAAATAAACTTTAAAAACAAAACAAATTTTAGCTAGGGAGCTGGGGAGCCTCTCAACCATGCCTACAAAGCAGAGTGTGCATTCTTTGCTGCCTGGGTACCACACTTATTCTAAACCACTGCTTCTCAGCTCCATACTTCTTTGCTTTTTGAAAATGGCCCTCACCTCTCCCTTTTTAAATAATTGCAGACGATACTTTGGTGCTTGTATTTAGTAAAATGTAAATTAAAATTGCATTATGGCATTAACATTAAAGATTGAGAAAATCAGTGGCAATTTGGATATGCCTAAATCTTAAGCCATATCAAGACTAGTCACCTCTTCTTTTTTTAAAGCCTGGTTCAAATCAGTGTGTGGTGGGTGGAGAGAAGTTTAAAATATCTGTTTAATGTTTGAGAACAAGTACTGCAATTGAAGACTGCAGGAACTTCTGCGTGAATATTAAAGTATACACAACTGTTATGTTTTGTTCTTACAAATTAGTTCAGATGCCTGGAAAGCTTGCACAGAGATTTCTACTATAGTAAAATTCGTCCTAATGAAACGCGTCCTATTAAAAAGTGTTTTATTAGGAATATCTGAATAGAATATTCTAAGCCAAACATCAATTCTGGAGAGAAAGCAAAGATTAAGACAGATAGAAGTCGAAAAAGAAAAAGTGTGAACTCAAGTTTGGTGGATTAGTATCTAGCTAAAGAGGCTAGCTTCGGATTCAGCTAGGAATCTAGGATGGAATCCCAATCTTTAATCCATCAGCCCCCTTTCTTTTTGGCTCCTAATCACCGACTTAATCAAGTGCTTTCAGCTGCCCACGAGATGTTCTTTGCAGGCACTTGCTCTCTGGGACTGCACGAGGACTTTGCCAATTTAAAACTTTCAATTTAAAAACTGAGAGGGCTGTTCTTGCCCGCCCGCCGGGAGGTCCGGGAGGTGGTTTGGAGAAGAGGGAGTTGAGCTCTGCAGCCAGAGAGAGTCACCTCCCGGGCGCCAGGCCTGGCTTTCGTGTCTTTGAAAACTTTCCAACGCGTGTGCCACGGCGACGCGCAGCGGCTGGGTGGGAGCCCACGAGGCCCGCGCCTCCTGCGAGGAACTTTTCGGCGTGTCGGTTGCTTGTCACTCTCGCTTTCCGACGCGCCTCCCCCTGGCTCGCGCTCCCGGAGCTCCCTCCCTCCCGGCGAGGACCTTCCCCGGCGCCTGCAGTTCGCGTCTCGCCGCCAGCCCCGCTGCACCACGGAAGGAGTCTCTCGCCCCGGCCACCCAGCCGAGCGCCTGAGCCACCACCTTCGGGCTCCACGCGTCCCGCTTTGCACAATGGCCCAGCCCAGTCCCGCGCACTGAGAGCCGGGCCCTGGGGCGCTGCGGGGCGCTGTGCTGAGCGGCAGGGCCCGAGCCCCAGGCGCTCCACGAAGAGCCGCGGGGCGGGGGCGAGGAGGAGGGGACCTGCGGCCAGGGGCTGGCCGCTCGCTTCCTTCAAGCGGACTTTTTGCCAATGGTCCAAAGCGACATGTCCAAGTCGCCTCCCACAGCGGCGGCGGCGGTGGCGCAGGAGATCCAGATGGAACTGCTGGACAACGCGGCTCCCGCGGGGGCGCTTGGAGCACAGGTAGCGAGAGCGCCGCGCCTTCTTCCTTTGTGAGCCGCTGGGGCGCCGACCTCAGTTTCTCTCCGCGCCACCTCTCCAGCGATCGCTTGCCTGGCAGCTCCCTCTCGCCCGGGTCTCCTTGCCATCTCTTCCTCTCGCGGTTTGCCACCCACTTCTCTCCTGGCGCTGGAGACCCTGCCCCTTTGCGCTTTCCCCTGGCTCTTCGGCTTCCATTTTCCTCTGCTTCTGAATAGCAAGTGGGAAGGGGCGGGGGAGACCTGCAGGTCCTCCCCGGCTTCTCCCGGGCCGCTCTGCTCAGCTCTCCTCGCCCCTTCCCGGGGGAGGCACATGGAGAGGCATGAACCAGGAGAGTGGACTGGACCTGCTCAAGATCGTGAGTCCTAGTGGGCGAGAGGGGTCTCGGCTCCTTGCAGTGCTTCCTTCGACGCCGACCCTTTTGGTCCGGCTGAGAGTGGGGGTGGAACGGGGGGGGTGAGCGATGGGGGAGGGTATGGGTGGTGGATCTTGCGGGGCGCCTTCGGAGCAGCGCCGACCACCCTCAGCACCTGGGATGTTCCCTCGCCCGGACCACTCAGTTATCTCCAGTGGCAATTGCCAAAGCTTGCCTAGACCCCTGTTCCTTTCTCTTAAGGATGGAGAGTTGGAGAAAAGAAAGTTTTCTATTTCCCCTGAAATGTTAGCTCTTTCGGGGAGCTCCCGGATCCCCTTCCTTTCCGATGAGTATTTTCGGTTTCTGGAAAAATTCTGCTTCTCTCCTCATTGTGAAATAAGAGATGTCAATTGTAGGCGTTGGGCAATGATAAGGTGGCTTTTACGTAAGGCTTTGGCAGGTACAGTTTAGATTACTGACACCTCCAGATCTCAGCGGTAAGGAGTCTCAACTTTTTTTCCTAGCAGGGAAGTGACTTCAGACTCCTAGCTGTGGGCTGGTTGTCCAGTGCCCTGAAGAGGTTAGGGTTACTTTGCAAGCATCTTTCTGGGGAAAAGTCCTTGTTTAATGACAGTGACTTGCTGGTTTCAATCCTATATTTGCCAGATTGTAAACTGTAGTAAGATACATAGGTGTGTGGGTATAAATTTTACACACACACACAATACCTGAGAAATCATTTGAATGCCATTGTGGTAGTGAGGTGGGAGTGAGCCAGCCTAATAAAGGTCGCACATGTTTCGCTGCTGCTCTTGTTTTGATGGCTGGAAGTTGGCTGCTGGAGGTATTTTGAGACTGTAATAATAATTCCAAGTGGCATAATAGTCCAGCTTTATTGAACTTTCTTTGACTACTGGGAAATAAATGTGCTAACTTATAACATATAATTTACTTTGATTTGAGATGGGGGAAGATGTAGAAACTCAGGACTTGTATAATCAAAAAATACATTTCTTTTGTAGCGAAATAGCAAGATTTTAGTTCACCCTGGGCTGCTTGGCTTCACCAGCAATGTGGGGATGTGTAACTACCTGTGTTCTTTTCTAACCTCTGCCAGAGGATCTAGATTTTAACTCCACTTCAGATTTGTTTTAGACTCCTCATTTGATCTAGATGCTTGCCAGGTTAGATGAGAATGAAAAATGAACTCAGAGACCTTGGTTATTCTAGGATGAAGGTCTTGAATATTGATAGAGGAAGAGACTTGTAAAGTCTCTTTTCTCTTTGATCTTCCTTGAGGGATTTTTTAAAAGTCTTCCTATGATAAAAACAGGTCCTAAACTCTTGGATATCAAAGTCAGGGCTGACACAAAGCATGATTGCATTTAGATAAGAGGTAATTTGCTTAATGGTTTATATAATTAAACATAAGTCAACAAATATTTACTGTGCAGCTATAATGTGGAAATGATTCATGATTTCTACCTTCAAAAACTTATATTACCAGTAGCTGGAAGTATGGCAGATGTATTTCAATTCTATGTCATGGGTCCATGAGAGAATATTATAAGGTTTAAAAGGTGTAAAGGTCACAAATATTGTATATTGAATAATCTATAAGGACTTCATAGAAGAGAAGGCATTTAAAAAGAAATTTGAAGGGTGGGTGAGATTTCAACAGATTTTGAGATAGTAGGGAGCCTTATGTGAAGCAATTACACAAGTTAGAAGTCACATTCATAGCATACTTTTATAACCTCTAGTTTGAAAAGTGTGTGGAAGGGTACAGATTGGGTACAGTTAGGCATTAGACTGAAAAGACAATTTAAAGCCATAACTTGGAGGCCAGAACATTTGGTGTATTGAATAATAGAGATCTGTAGAAGGGGTTCAGAAAAGCAGCCATTTGACAGTTGATTGAAACAATCCACCTGGGAATGTTAGCATACTTTGGAGTACAGAAAAGGGGCTTGTCAGAAAAAATTGTAACAATTTGGGCAAGAGGTAATATGGCCTAAAGAGAAAAAATGGTTATGGCTGTTGAAAGGTCTTCGCAATACATTTCAAAGATGAATCTACAGGAATTAGTTAAGTAATTGCATAGATAGAGGATAGTGAGGAGAAAGGACTGGATTTCATAAAGCAGGTGAGGTATAAATACCAAACGGCAATAGCATCTTTCTCTTTGCCTTCCAAAAATGAAAGCAATTTTTGCTTGAATTGTGTTCACATGACATCCATTATTAGAGGGTAACATTGCCTTGAGGATCTGATTGCCTTGTTTTATATCTGATTAACCATGGCATCATAGGGCTTGTGTGAAACTTGGCAAAGCTGTTCATTCTGTGACTGGTGGGCACAACAGATCGACTGTCAAACTGCCTGAGAAAGGAAACTATCTTCAGAGCATCTCCCTTTTCTTGTGGCACTGAGTTATAGTAATTCTACCCAGAAATGGAACTACCATTTGCAAACAGAACCTGTAATCATTGGTTTTAAGAAACTTTGGTTTCACCTCAGGATTATATTACAAGTTTCATATGAACAAAGCAAAAGATGTAGGTTCACAATCTCTACACATTTATTTTTTGTGTCAATAATCCTGCTTAGTGGAATGAACACCCTCTTACGTTCCAACCCCTTCCCCCAGCATAATGTCATAAGCAAAATGGGTGCATTTCTTAACATGAAGGGAATGGCCATCAAACTGCAAGCTCTTGAAGGTTTTCATTTAAGTCGATTGCCTTGCTTTTTCAGTAACCTGTTGAACAGTTTTGGTGCAAACTTGGACGGTCTCTATCTTCAAAGTCAAGGTGCTCACGTAGCACTCTCCAAGCTCCAAGTCCACATTGCCTACTATAGTACCTGCTGGCTACCTGTGGCTTTTTGAGCACTTGACATATAGCTGGTCTGAATTGAGATGAGGTATAAATTTGAGATACGTGCATCCAAATAAAATATGAAATAAAGAATAGAACACATCTTCATTAATAGCTTAAATTGGTTACATGTTGAAATGATACATTTTCAGTATATTGGGTTAAATAAGATGCGTACTCAGAATTAAGTTCCCCTGTGGTTTGCCTTTTTAATGTAGCTACTAGAAAATATTAAATAGGTAGGTGGCTCACATTATATTGCTGTTAGCATTACTCTAAAGTGTGAAACTGGTAATTCTCCAGGGAGTGGAATAGCTCCTGGGTGGCTGGGAAGCAAGTGACCAGGATTGAAATTTGTATGGTGACAGAAGAGGAAATGGACAAGAAACAAGAGCTGTAGCTCAGCAATTTAGGCCTCAGATTGTAACCAGCATCTCCAGTCACACCTGAAAATGAACAGGCAGCAAGCAGAGGGCCTGTTTGTTTTGCTCCTAGCAACGCATCCCAGCTGGTTCCACCCCGGCCCAGTTTGCCAGATGCTTTGCAAGCAGATTGGAGGACGAAGGGCTGGTAATGACTACATCCTAAAGGGCTGTAGTGAGGGCCTTTATCAAAAAAGAGCAGCAGCCTTTTCCCTGTGGCTTTTAAACCAAGTCAGCCGGTTTTCCAGGAACATTCTTAGGTCCCTGGTACAAATTTGTCTTCTACACTCTTTAAACGTAGTGGTCGTGGGTCCTGTGCTTTAGGTTTTGTTAAAACCTTCATTCCTCACTACTGGTCATTTTCATTTTGGGTGGTG
>CM053410.1:22825689-22962622 GCA_028644305.1 Xerus rutilus | reverse complement strand
TTCAAGAAGAATCAAGCTTGCATCTGCTGCTGCTTCCTTGTTCTTCCAACTTTTATTCCGTTCAGGCCACCATCCTATTGGATGGTGCTGCCTACGCCTAGGGAGCGTCTCACTTCAGTTTGCTATCCCACATGACAATCATTCCTAGATACACCCTCATTGGCACATCTAGAAGCCTCTTAATCTTCAGAATCAGGTTGACAGGTCAAATTAACCATTACAGAAGGCAAAAAAAAAAAAAAAAAAATCTATTCCAAAATGCAAAGATAGAGGTCCATCCCCTAGAATATCAATAGAACATGATGCTCAATATGGCATGGATTTTGGGGTAATAACCATATCCAAGCAGTCCTCCAAAATCCGATGTACCAATTGCATTGTCATAGAAGGGAGACGAGCAGTTTTGGTAAGAATTTGGAGTTTAAAAATTGGGGCTGGAGTGTAGCTCAGTGGTAGAACGCTTGCCTACCACATGTTGGGGCACTGGATTCAATCCTCAGCACCACATAAATATAAAATAAAGGTATCGTGTCCATCTACAACTAAAAATTTTTTTTTAATTGCATTTTTCCTTGGGAAAATTTAATCTCTATTCTATTAAAATGGCCATATTTTGCTCCCATTTGAAAATAAACAAAAGCTCTCACAACATGGCTAGAAACATAATAGATGTGATCTTCTGAGAGCATTTGCAGAAATGTGTGGTAGATGGTACAGTAAACATGGTGGATTCATAAATAATTTGAAAGAACACCTTTTAAATGTTTTCAGTTTATCATAAGTAGATGTTAAACAAGGGACTTGCATTGATGTATATCATTTACCTGTCTGTGGCCTGGGCTATTAGAAAATTTTTCTAATTGCTATTAGAAAAGTAGTATAACTGGACTTCTTATTTTTTTCATTTTCATTTTTTATTTTTTTACATATTTTAGTTGTAGATGGACACAATATCTTTATTTTACTTATTTTTATTTGGTGCTGAGAATTGAACCCAGTGCTTCATGCATGCGAGGCAAGCGCTCTACCACTGAGCTACAATCTCAGCCCTAACTGGACTTTTTATACATATCATACAACCAGATTCTACTACTGTAGAATTTTTTTGAACTAAAAATTATTTGCATATAATTTTTAAAACCGTCACATTCTATTTTTGTAAATAGTATTTTTATAAGGACATTTATAACTAGGAAACATTAGGCAGTCTTAATATTGAGATTTAAGTTTTAGAGGTTGGAAATGTGAAAATTTTACATAAACATTAAAGGATTGTTTTTTAAATATCTGAGAATATCAGTTTGTTTGGGGCTAATTGTTTTTCCTGAAGATTCATACATAGAATTCTATAATTTTCCCTGAATATAATTTCATCATGACTGTATTTGGCCATAGGGCCTTTAGAGGGATCCTCTGAGGTTAAATGAGATGAGAAGTGTAGGGCCCTAATTCAACAAGATTGTTGTCCTTATAAGAAGATAAACAGGGATGCTATGCACACAAAGGAGAGGCCACGTGAGGACACAGCAAGAGGGTACCTGTCTAGAAGCCAACAAGAGAGGCCTCACTAAAAACAAGCTATTTACCCTTTGATCTTGGACTTTCAGCCTCCAGAACTGTAAGAACATTCATTTCTGTTGCTTAAGTCACCCTCTGATACTCTGCTATGGTAGCTCAAGCACGCTAATAGAGATGTATATACAATCAGGCTTGAAAGCAGGCCTTTTTTTCCCTTCCTTTCTTTTTGGTATTGGGAATCAAACCCAGGGATGCTTTAACAACAAGTTACATCCCCAGTCATTTTTATATTTGAGAGAAGTTGTCATTAAGTGGCCTCAAACTTGTGATCCTCCTGCCTCAGCCTTTGAAGTTGCTGGGGTTATAGGCATGTGCCTCCACACCTGGCTTTTTCTTAAATTTTTAAAGTAAATTCTTTTACTGATAATGTGATATATAAGCCATGAAGAGCACAAATCAAATATTGGGTCTGATGAATTATCATACAGTTAACACACTATTGGAACCACCAGGTGAAAAAATAAGCATCACCAGCGCCCCAGGTGTGCCCTCTGTGGCCCTTCTCAATTTGTACTCCCCCTTTTCCTAAAGGTAACCATTATCCTTCTGTAGACCATCCTCTTGCCTAGCTTCAAAGTTTTATATAAATCGATTCTTTTTGTGTCTGAGTTCTTTTAACAACCTTGACTGTTTTATTGTTTGCATTTAATTTCTATGCCATACAGCTTTCCCTTGTATGGATCTGCCATAGATGCTTTATATGATCTACGCTTGACGAACACTGAGTTGCTTCTAGTTGGGGTTATTGAAGGCAATGCAGCTTTATCAATTCTTGTATAAGCATAGGGATGCATTTTTGTTCTATACTAAATCATACAATAAGCATGGGTTCCACTAAAATACGGTGAAGGTTTTCCAAAGTGGTTGTACCAATTTGCATTCCCACAAGTAGCATGTGACAGTTTCAGTTCACATCCTAGCCAACACTTGATGTTAATCTTTTTCATTTCAGCCGTTCTGTGACAGTGTAGCGGAAGCTCACGGTGGTATCAATATCCATTTCTTGATTAAATAAAAAAAATCTACAAATTCCCTGTGGCTGGATCTGGGGAACATCTATGGAATGTTATATATGAATATAATGTGAAAGAGCTTATGAGGACTTTATAACACTTTATATCACTCTTTGTAGTAAATATCCCATTAGTCATAGTACCTAGATCTCTAGCCATTGGGTTAAAACTATCTTATTGCTGAGTGCGGTGGCACAGGCCTGTAATCCCAGCGGCTCAGAAGGCTGAAACCAGATGATCAGAGTTCAAAGCCAGATGATCAGCCTCAGCAACAGCGAGGTGCTAAGCAACTCAATAAGACCCTGTCTCTAAAGTACAAAACAAGGCTGGGAGTGTGGCTAGAGGTTGAGAGCCCCTGAGTTCAATCCAGTACCAAAACAAAAACACTAATCTATTTACTGAAGAACTGAAACATATTGGAACATATCAGAATATGAACATGAAGAAAAGCTACAAATTAAAAGAATAACATGCATTTACATGTGGTTTAATTTTTCTGACTTTTCAGGTTGATTTTTTTTTTGAGGGGGGTGACATTATCTGTGGTACCCTACCTGAATATACAAGAAAATCATTAGTCTTAAATTGCTTGTAGGTAAGTGTCTGCTTTAGACTCCAAAACAAGATTACGGTTACATTAAGAATTATTGCAGTGATAATAGGTTCATTTTGTTAGTTTACCAAGTCACTATTATCTCACCAGTTAACCATCTTTCTGGCACTGGGTGTTATCAACCTGTTGGAAGTCAATGATATTTTTTTAAAATTTTTTTACTTTATTAGTTGCTGATGGACCTTTATTATTATTTTTTATTTATATGTGCTGCTGAGAATCGAACCCAGTGCCTCACACATGCTAGGCAAGTGCTCTACCACTGAACCACAACCCCAGCCCCATCAGTGATATAGATTCTGGTGAATTTCCTCTTGAAATTTATTTTCCTCTAGAACATCAGTCCCATGCTAAAGTATGAAGTGGGGACTGTGTCCTAATCAGCGCTTCCTGGTGGCCTTTGTCCTCAGGGCTTGTTAGTTGTGGGGCAGATATTATTAAGATTTCCCATGGGTGGTAGGAATAAGGTTGCTTTTGGTTCTAATCTCTAATTTTTCTGTGAAGTGATGAACTAACTAACCTTATATCAAACATTTCAAAGATGGCACTTTTTCTTCCTCGCACTTTCCTAAAGTATTAATAGGTTAATTGTAGTTCATTTGAGCCCTAAAGTCTCCTTCCTTTGTTACCTATGTGTGGTATATGTGCACTAGTTCCTGAATTTATAATTTGCATATTTCTCTTATGTAGCTTATGATACTGTGAGATTTATTATGGTTTCCTTCAAGAAGCAGGGTAATGGTTAAACACCCAAACTCTGGCACTGTTCTTGCTATACCATGTACAGTTAGCCTTTGGATAATTTTACCTTTCTGCCCTTCAGCATTTTCTTCTGGAAAACAGCACCTCCATCAAAAGTTGTAAGGATTATGGGTGTTCAAATTTGTATATCACTTAGAATCATCTCTGATGCCTGGCAAGCACTACTTAAGAGTTTATTATATTATTCAAAATACTATTGCTTATTTGGAATGTCAATGAAAACTCAAATAAGAAATAGACCATGGGAGAGGAAATAACAGTTAACATTTATCAAATGTTTACTGAATGTTGTAACTGTAATGCCATTTTACAGAAGAGAAAATTGAGGCACTATGAGCAACTTTTCATATGACAAGTGAGATTGGAGTCAGAATTTGACTCTAAGTGGCTGACTCTAGATTCTTTATCTTTGTTGACAATGCTATACACCCATGTAGCAAAAACGAAAGGGATTAATGAAAATCAGAAAGTTTAATTCTCTCAACTAAGGAGGACATGTGGAAAGATTTCTACCAGTTTTTTGTTTTTAGGATGAATGCATACAAAGATACAAAGATAGTCTATTTTAACTTCCTTATAGGAAAGGGAATTTTCCCTAGGCAGCACTGTTGATTTTTAAAACAACAGCATTATTTCCTTACTCCTTCCACTAAAGTTGCTCAAATTCCCAGTTTGTGATCACACTCCCCCAACATTTTAAAAAATAAACAGAAATGAACTTGAGTATGAATCACCTACAACATTATGTTGATCTGTTTTGAGGTTTGACTGAGGCTGATAGGAGCCTATGAATCACCATATTCTGAACCTGGGTTCATTTGGATATATGTATAACACCCAGTGGTCACGTTAGTCTCCTATGGAAACAGTTCAATCTGCTGGGGCCTTTGCTTTGTTAATAGATACTTTAATTGATTAAAGGCCAGAAAGCTTCAAGGCACTGACTTCTAGGAAATATAAGTAGCATTAATGAATATTGTTCATGTTGTTCATGTACAAAAAGGTTCTTAATACATAAAGCCATGCTTATCTTGGACTCTCGAGGTAATTGTAGATACTGAAATTGTCTTTGATTCTAGTATAAACTCTTTTTACTCTGGCTACACGTTGGGAACAGACATATACATGAGAGGACTTTTTTTTTTTATCATAACAAATCTGGAAAGGCTATAATTCTTAAAGCCCTTTGCATTTGGTTCCTGGCATAAATTCATGAAGTGTATTAAGTTTTCTTATATCTTAGCTCTTTTTTGTCCCAACTTCATCAAAATAAAGAATAACAAAATCCGTAAGGTCTGCTGTTTAGAAAGAATAAAGAAGTTTATTTTAACACTCGACCCTACATGGGTAAATTAATTTACTGGAAGAAAAATAGGTGGGATAGAAGTGACAACAAAGGCTTCCTGGCACTGAAGGGTAGAACATTTGTGCTGTTTTTCGAGTGGTTGTGCAAGAATTGCTAACTGTATAAATTCTTTGATATTGCCAAGGTCAGGGAAAACTATGTACATCTGCAAATAAGTACTGGTCATCAAAATTAAAGCAACTGTGGGGGGTGGAGGAGGCAGTGTTAGTAACTGTAACTGCTTATTTAGCCAAGTTCATTTTTTTTCCTTCCTCCCCACTCCTCCCTCCCCTCCTCCCCATTCTCTCTCCCTGCTTTTTTCTTTTTCCTTTTATTTCTTCATTTTCTTAAAGACATGTGTTCTCCCTGGCAACGTTTGTGTACCTGGCAATCTTCCAAAGATGAACACCAAATGCTAAGGGGATGACTTGCCAGTTTTGCTTTATTTTGATAATTCCACAGCATGGTCACTTTTCAGAGTACACGGTCATCTAAGCTCCACTGTATGCTCCTGCCATGTATGGCCAGGACTCGTGAACTGTTTACACTGATTCAGTTTTTCATAGGTTGCTGAGCTGTACCAAATGGTGTCCTTGGTGCAGAAAGTTGAGCCTTAGGACTCAATATCCCTTTCTGGAATTTTCAAGTACCGTTATTTTTTTGCGGTTAGTGGGGAAGAACTCAGTAACCAATCTGGGATTTTGCTCACCAACATATGTTGTGGTTGTAACGAAATAATCCTGTAGCTTCCAAGGGCTTCCAGAATACAAATCAGGATGACAAAATGGAATGAACCAAATATTTAACAGAAGGTTGCATGACACTTTCAGAACATGGTATTCTAAACAAATTCCGTCGTCTCCTAGTACCATGTTCTTGGTGCTGCTTTTTTGGACCTTTTATATTAGTTCAGATTGGCTTTGAATAAGAATGATTAATCACAGAGACGGAGTCTATTTTTTTAGTTTTGTTTTGCAAAGACAGATTAAACTGCGATAATGATTACAGACTCCAGGCCTGTGTAGACTGATATGTTTAAGGTTGGATAAATCTTTCAGCCCTTAAATACTGGCTTATTGCCTTGTTATGCTAAATTCATCACAAACACAACTATAAATAATAAAGCAGATTTATTGCTGTGATTTCCTGTAAATGTCTATCTTATTAGACATTCACTTGGGTTTTGTGAATGGCAGAATCTTTCATGTTCCCTTGACTCTTTGTAAGTATATTGGTATAAAAATGCTTTTGGATAAAGAAGTTTCTTGATCTTTTTATGGTATAAGCCTGTGTACTCCTAAGAATACTTTATTTCTGTCTTTTTAGGAGACATGTATTTTTTAAAGTAATAAAGTGAAATTTAGATTTTGTACTACAATATCTTCTTCGTTGTAGCATGTCTGAGTTCATAATCTTGTGGGAAAACAAGGATATGATTGAGAAATCTTTGTTCTCAGGTTGTTTGCGTGTATTTGAAACTACTTACCTATAAATTTAGGCTTGGTTAGGTCTCTTATTTTGTGCATTGAAGCTTTTTTCAAATCTTTGCACACATTTTTTTCCACTAAGACAAATATATCACTTTAAAATCAAGAACTATTTTTGCAGGTGCTTTATGTTTTTAGACTCAGATATGTTTTGAATTACGCTTTCCACCTCATGTCTGATTTAATCCATCTTCTGTTTGGCTGAACTATGCAAAATTTCAGAAGTCATACAATGAGTTAACCCCACTTATATATTTGAAAATTTATTCAGATAAGCTCATGTGGAGTAACGAGTAGGACTAGGAAAATACTTACACAGTGAGTTTACAAAAAGTGTATGTTTCAGTTAAACCCTAAACTTTTAGGAGTATTGCTAGAGATCAGTTACTTCGCTTAAAGTTAATTATTCATGTTCCTCACAGGCATGCTACCTAAGGTGGTAGTCTAGTATGATAAGGAATTGTTCCCTCTTTATGCTGTCTTTTATGTATATAAGTATTGTCAGCTCTCTCCCTATTGATTTATTTCTGGAATCTTCATGTTTGATTGTCAGGTGCTGAAAAAGTACTTTTTGAGATTTTGGATTATATCTCAAAAATGTTAGGGTTCAGTTCAAGTAAACATTCCAATTTTGTCATTATTCCACACCTGTGACCAAACAGGGGTGTTTATTACCCAGACCTGAGACAGGGGGAAAGATGCTGAGCCCAGCCCCTGTTTTAGAGTTTAGCATACTTTCTTTCCCCATCTGTTTAATTTTGAACGAGAGATAAAGGAAGGGGAAAACCAGGATGTTGACCACAGGAGGTTGGGAGAAACTTTGTCAATTCTTCCGTGGACTTATATTTGGGAAGATGTAGTGAGAACTCTTCAGGAAGTCCCTGTCCCCTGCCACCACCTCACCAATCTGTTGTCACCTTTGAGAGTATCATGTTGGCATCAGGCTTTGCAGCCGTAAATATCCCCTTATGTCCTTGGTGTATACACAGGAAAGTTTGTCCTTTTCCATCACACTTATAACCTCATATCCAGATGGTTCACGGCCATTGAAAGGATTGTTGGTTTCTCTTTGGTCCAGGTATCTATGTGAAAATTGGAAAATGGTAACTTTTTTTCTTTAATAACCCCCCCTCCATCAAAATCAACATGTAAATTTTTAATTCGAAAGAAAAGAGATGACCTATTAATTTGCTAGGGGTGATGGAACAAAGTAACACTCTGGGTGGCTTAAACAAGAAAGTCCTTATCTCAGAATGCTGTAGGCTGAAGGTCTGAGATCAAAGTGTCATGGGAGTACTTCCTTCTGATGTTGAGAGGGAAGGACCCTCTTCTTGACTTCAACATGGCGGCCCTCATGTTCATGGCTTTATTCCTGTGGTGTCTCTGTCCAAATTGCTCCTCTTCATAAGGACACCAGTAATATTGGATTAGGGCCCACCCTAATGAGCTCATTTTAACTGGATTACTTCTAGAAAGATCTTATCCTCAAATGTTACATTCTAAAGTCCTGGTGCTTAGGACTCTGACATATGAATTGGGGGAGTGTGGGGGGGTGTCACAATGTAACCCATAACAGATGGTGACTGTTAGTTAGCTTCATGTAACTATTTCCTTGTACCTTAAGTATTTAATATGAAAATAGACTTGTTAGTATTGAATCACAACTTGGAATGGAACCACCATTTGACCCAGCTATCCCACTCCTCGGTCTATACCCAAAGGACTTAAAAATGGCATACTACAGTGATGCAGCCACTTCAATGTTTATAGCAGCTCAATTCACAATAGCTAAACTGTAGAACCAACCTAGATGCCCTTCAATAGATGAATGGATAAAGAAACTGTGGTATATATACACAATGGAATATTACTCAGCAATAAAAGAATAAAATTATGGCATTTGCAGTTAAATGGATGGAGTTGGAGAATATCATGCTAAGTGAAATAAGCCAATCCCAAAAAACCAAATGCTGAATGTTCTGATAAGTGGATGCTGATTCATAATGGGGGAGGGAACACAGGAAGAATGGAGGAACTTTGGTCAAAGGGGAGGGAGGGGGAAGGGGATATAAGATGGACATCATAGCCCTAGCTTCATGTGTGACTACATGTATGATGTGATTCTACATCATGTACAACCAGAGAAATGGAAAGTGCTCCATCTGTGTACAATGAATCAAAATGCATTCTGCTATCATGTATACCTAAGTAGAATAAATAAAATGTGAAAAACAAATTAACAAATGAATTACAACTCCAACCAAGAACATGTGGCATGTAGCCTTTGAATCATCTCTTTAAAATCTCCCTATTTCTGCTGATGGGCAGAATCATAGCCCTTGGGACAGGCGTCCCTTGTGTTTTTCCTTTGCTAGCAAAGCAAAACTTTTTCCCTTTTTATCAAAAAAGTATATGTCAATCTGGAAGACATTTGCTCCAGAAATAAAGGAGTAAAAAGGCAAATTGACCCTGCCAAAATAATTCATATGGAAATGGAATTAGTTTGCATATTGATTTTATTAAATGAAGTACCTAAAGTAATCAACTTAATAAATTCAACCAGTATTTTAATTAGTAATCCTCTTTATCTTGTGAATTTTTATTTAGATTATTTTCTTCAAAGTATAAAATCATTTCCTAAGGCCTTGGTAATGTGTAGCTAATGACATGTCAGATTTATAAAATGTTTAAAGGACTTCAAGTTTTTGAAGCTCAAATTCATCAGTGTAACCCAGAATCTGGTTCACTCTTTTTAGTGTAATTTGGACAAAATACAAACAGTGCATGTAGATGCATCATATTCGTAGATGAATTCATATTCATAGACGAATCATATTTCATGACAGCTATGACTATGCAATATTTATGTGTGAGTGTAATCTGTGACTTTAAGGTGTCTCCTTTTACTGTTTCTCTCATATGCAAAGACAGGGCTGTGTTTTAAAATGCAATGATATACTCAAGTCAGAATCCTTCCTAGTGTGCTGAAATTATTTAAAAGTAAGTTTTATACTTCCATTTATCACAGCACATGGTTAAGTCTGTTAAGGTCTTGACATTATTACTTCAAGCTTATAGTTTAATACCAGAAAGAGGGAGGAAGTAGGAGTCTCACTTCATCTCTCTGACTACAAGGAGAGCTGTCGCAAGAAGAAAGCCCACATGATGGGTCACAATGCCCTGCTATGCATTTGTTACTTGTAGAAAAAGCATTTGTCATCTCCTGCTATTTGATGCTTATTCACCATGGTGTGGCTCACACTGAAGTACATTGTTTACTCTTTTCAATGTTTGATTTCAAGTCCTGTGCCTTTGCTAACCAGAACATGTTGAAGTCTAGAAAGCCCTATGAAAGATTTCACAGCCAGGTGGATTATTAGCACCAGTGGGTTTGACATACATTATGAAATCAATTCCCAAAGGATCTGGCACTCTCATGATTGAGCACTGTTATGTGGAAGAGCTCAAGAGGCCAGGCTGAGTCATTAAAGAGGTGGGAAACACTCACGGGGAAACAGCACACAAAACATGACTTTCTAATGTATAGTCATTTATGTGAACATGTAGGAAATATTTGTTTTTGTAGAAGAGCAAAAGAAAGTCGTGTTTGAGCCTAGAGGAAGTGCTGGAGATTTCTGCATAGTGAAATGGCATTTGGGCATGGATTCCAATAATAACTTAAAACAATCTACATGCATAGTGTTTCTGAGATAGTAAATACCTGCATGCTCAGTCAGGGTACGTGGAGAGATGGAGACCAGGCTGGAGGCTTATGAAGGCATCAGATCACAGGAGTCTTCTGTGTCATGATGGGTATGTGTAGCATTTGGCTTGAGGAAGCATTTAAAAAATGCACTGATGAATCCACATTTGGAAAATTGGGTGATTTCAAAGAATATGTTTGAAAATAGATGAGAGAAAAGCTAACATAAGCCAACAACTTGCCGGCCACTCTGGTAAGCACTTTAATCATTAGCATAACTAACTCAATGTGGTGAGTGCTGTCGATTGGAGACTTTGATAAGTTAATTCATTTGCCCAAGTTTATATACTTAAAAGTACCTAGAATTTATATCTGGGGGTTCGTTGGGCAATAAGAGACACTTAACAGTGGTGATGCTCAGAATCTGCTGGAAAAGGACATGGTGATTTTGGGTCCTTGGATCAAAGCCAGGAGCTGTGACTGTGGGAATAAGGTGCAGAGTCCTGTCCTCTGAGATGAGACTGACAACATGTGGGCAAAGATAGGTCCCAAGAGCTGAGCTAGCCTAAGGCAAAGTTGTAAAAGTATGGAGGATTTAGGGGCCACCAGTTTAATATTGATCATATGTAAAGTTGTTTATAGTGAATCTGCATGGAGGTTATACAAGATTAACCATACTATTCTTTTACTTTTACTATAGGTTTGGATTTTTTTTTTAAAGTGAGTAGTGTTTGGCCAGGCCCAGTGGCAGACACCTGTAATCCCAGTGGCTCAGGAGGCTAAAGTAGGAGGATGGCAAGTTCAAAGCCAGTCTCAGCAACTTAGCAAGGCACTAAGCAACTCAGTGAGACCCTGTCTCTAAATAAAAATACAAAATAGAGCTGGGGATGTGGCTCAGTGGTTGAGTGCCCCTGAGTCCAATCCCTAGTACCCCACCTCCTAAATGAGTAGTGTTGGGCAGGAAACCACTGGGCGGGTGATGGATAACATAAGGGGTAGAAACTTGGAGGACCACAGTGTAAGGATAGAGGGACTGGGTTTGAATATCTGACCCACCAGGCACATGGAGGAGTAATTTCACAGTCTTCTGAGGTAGAACGGGGTGGGGAAGGAAGTTGGAAAAAGACTCCTTAGCAACTCAGTGAGACCCTGTCTCTAAATAAAACACAAAATAGGGCTGGGGATGTGGCTCAGTGGTGGAGTACCCCGAGTTCAATCCCTGGTACCAAAAAAAAAGAAAAAGACTCCTTAGATGGTATCTGCCTGCCTACCTCTTCAGAGACATTTTGAGGGCTGACGAGCACAATTAGATCAAAGTTAGGAGGCGGAGGCTGACAATTTATACTGACAACTTTATTAAAGAGTTTTGGAATTTTTAAAACATCCTTTAAAACTTTTTCAACAGACAAAACCATGTGCAATCACAGTATCAATAGAACTTCCTTATAGATGTCAAGTTGAAGTTTAGGGAGTTTATGGCCCCAAACAGCTGCTTGGTTCCACATTGTGGCTTTTCCCATGAATTCATGGAGAATCCCTTTGAACTGGTGCCACTGAGTAATAGAAGGTTCCCCTCCAGTGGAAGTAGTCATTAGTGGCCGTATAAGTTGAAAGCGGGCCATTCTTTCTCTGCCTCAGGCCATTTGTATGGGGGAGAGCCATATTGTTTTTACAAAAGTGAGCTATCAGGTTACAAAAAGACGGTGTCCTTTATAGAATTCAATTACCTTCTTTTGGAGGGATTGCTTAGTATTTATTAGACAGCTCTGCTTATTAATGGTCTTTTGGGAGATGTTTGCAATATTCCTGTAAAACAGACCAAAATAATTCTTACAGCATTTTTTTTACCATTTTTATTGCAGTTAATATAAAAAGTACTAGCCATCATGGACATGCAAAAATATGATACAAATATAATGACATGAATTGAAAATGTCTTTTAAAAAAGGTTGTGCATAGGTCTATTTTCAAACAGTTTTTTCAGGACACTTATCTGTGTTTAGTCTTTTTTTGTTCCAAGCAGAGGAGTGGTTGTGGATGCAGGATTTGAAGATGCCTTTATTTTGTAATAATTTCTTTGGCCATTTTGGATATGCTTGTTCATGAAAACTACATTGGAAACAAGCCAAGACTGCATGTACTTTGAGACTTGATGGACTATTTGTACTAAGTTTTCTCTAGTGGCCCTCATCTATATATTCATTCATATTTTTCATTTTCCAACATGTAAAGTGCATGACAAAGTTCCTGAATTAAAGTATTGAATTTATTCTTTCTTGAAGGTCCATTAAACAGAGGTTAATGCAAAATGTGGTGGGCACATGGGGATGGACTAATTCCACCATGGGAAAGTAGAGTGCTTCAGAAAATTAGATTTAAGCTGGATGATAAAGGAAGGGGATGTTCTAGGGGAAGGTATTGGGAAGGGATGTTTCAGGCTGAGAGCTCATCCTATGCAAAGGCAGGCAGAGGGGTGGGAAAGGGTGGGCTCCATCTGCTGTGGCTGGGTGGGTGGGAGATGAAACCAGATGAATGTAGTGCTGCTAGCTAAATCCTGACATGTATGGTACAATGTGTCTGAGATTTGTTTAAGAAAATAGTGTCCTTGCACTTGGGACTTGCACATAGTACACTTGTGGGATCAGCTTGCTTTTCTCAAAACCACTGATATACCAAGGAAAACATATGTGCATCTTTCAAAACACCTTATTCACTTATTGTACACTTGTCCCTTGGTATCTGCAGGTAATTGGCTCCAGGACACCCATGGATCCCAAAATTTGCTTATGCTCAACTCTTATGTAAATTGACATAGTTTTGCTCATAATCTATGCATATCCTTCCGTATACTTTAGTATTATTTGATTTTTGGCACTGGGAATTCAACCCAGGGGTGCTTAACCACTGAGTCACATCCCCAGCCCTTTGTGTCATTTTTGACTTGGAGGCAGGTTGGACTCAAAGTTATGATCCTCCTGCCTCAGCCTCTCAAGTTGGTGGGATTATAGGTGTGGGTAACCATGCTCAGCATCCTTCCATATACTTTAAGTCATCTCTAGATTACTTAAAATAGCATAAGATATGTACTATGAAATAGTTGTTAATATACGTATGTATAACATATAGACATACATGTATATATATACACATACACATATATGATCAATATTTAGGAAATAAGGAAAAAGTTTCTACATGCTCAGTACAAAGTTTTACTTTGGGTTTTTCCATCCGAAGTGGGTGGATTCCACATGTGCAGAGGACCCGCTGCATGCTGGTTCTGAGAAAGCTGTCCAGGAAGTGATCTTGCCTAACAAACACCAAATAAGAGTGTATTTTCATAGCTTTCTCTATTAGTGTGGAGCATTTTAAAGGAAGTGTATTTATTAACAAATGACATGCCTTTTTAAACTAACATTAAATTGATCTGGATGTTTATCTTTCTGTGGTTGGCAGAAATGTGGGTTTCTGGGTCAAAAATTTTGTGTTTTATTTTAGACTCTAGATCAAGAGTGGTCTGTGAGAAAGTTATGTCATTTATAAAATGGGTTATAAGTATCAATTGATCTTCTATGTATGACTATCTGCATTCAAGTGTACGTACCTTCTATGGATGGCTTTAGAATTACATTTAGGATGGATTCAGGTTAGTTATGTAATCTAACATTAAGGTCATAGGATTCTTAATATGAATTAGCAGTGACAAATCTTGAAGATGTAGTTCCAACTTGAATCAATTTAATTTACATAGTTAGGGGTCTCATCGCTTTAATCTCTAAATGCATGTGTTCCTAGATAAATTTTTGAGAAATTAAATGCACTTATTTTGAGGATGGCTACTTGTGCACCAGTTCTTTTGGCTTGTAAGGTCTGGTTCAGGATTGGATAGTGAAGGGGAGTGGTAAAATGTTGAGGGGCCCAGATTCCTGCCCAATGGATAAGAGAAGAAAAAAAAATGAGCAAAGCAGTTCTTGGATCCCAAAGGCTTCCCATTTGCAATTAACAAAACTGGCAAGTCTGTAGAGCCCCGGGACTGGCCTTCTAGTCTCCCCTGCCCCTACCCTGTTCTTTTTTGTTTTGTGGTACTGGAGATTGAGCTTAGGAACATTCTGCCTCTGAGCTACATGCCTAGCCCTTTCTTCAGAATTTATTTTGAGACAGGGTCTGGATAAATTGCCCAGGCTGATCTCAAAGTTGCAATCCTCCTGCCTCAGCTCCAGAGTAGCAGGATGACAAGTGCATGCATCTGTCTCTACCCTACTCTTAAAGGTAAAATTGCCTAGAATAGTTCTCAGCTTAAGATATGGATACTATGGTACAATTTGCAGAGTGTGTGTGAGTGCAGGAGGAGGGAGGCACATCCACCTTTTTCTCCTAGGGCTACTTCACCTCACAGCTCATCTCAGACATGTTTGAGTTGACTGAGAAAAGTGTTCTATTTGAGGCTCTACTCCTTGATATCTGTGGGACCTGAGAAAGTTATGACAACTCTCAGCTCCTCTGGAAAGTGAGGCTAATAATGCAGAATGGCATAGGGAATAGGGAGCGGCCAGTTGGGGGAGAGGTAATTCAACTTCCTCCTAATCTTATTACAAATCTGTAGAAGGAAATCCAGAGCACTCACTGGGTATGTGCAGCTTTGAGGCAGGTGTCAAATCATTGATTTTACAACCTGAGTGAAACCCATGTTTACCAAGGCAATGAGGCTGCTCAGCGAGTTCCCAGGCCACCCAACACCCAGCTGTTCATTTGTTGCTCCTGAGCCCCTTGGGTGTGGAAATGTTGGAGAAACCATTTTTGGCATCTGTGTCTTAAAAATTAATCATGCAGATGTTGTATATTCCATATAGCTGGGTTTAAAAAAATTGGTTCTGGTTGATTTTTATTTGAAAGCTTGGGAGGCTGCTGATAGGGTGCATGGTCATGCTGCTGAGTAAACCAGCTACAAGGATTCTTCATCAGCCCACAATTAAGTGATTCTTCCCCCCCTCAGAAGTTGATTTTGTGCTAAGTGTGTTATGTAAAAGGGCCTTCATTCCACCAAAAAAAAAAAAAGCAATTTCTTGATAATATCCTAGATTTGAGTCTTTCCTTCCACCCTTTTTTGTTTCCTGGAGTGAGGAGCTACACTGAGAACACATTAATCACTTTACACTGCCATTTTTTTTTCATTCCCTCCCCTGAGGAGCTAATAATCCATAGTGTCTGTTCCGTTTTACATTTTACTCAAATGTGTGAAAACAAGCCCTAGGTTATTTTGATCAATGTGCTTCCTTCTGAAGCTCAGTGGTGGTGCAAGAAATCTGCTTAGAAAAGCAAACATCTTTTTTCCCCACAACACAAGCTCCTTGCAGATGATGTAAAAGTGGCACCTGGACACAGGCCAGTGATGTTGATTTGGTTGGGTTTGTTTCCCTGCAAAGACCTCATGAATGAGTGTCATCTGAAGACTTCTTTCTCTTCCACAGTCTATTCACAGCCAAGAAATCTCAACTATCTTCTATTTGGTTCTTTTATAATCTCATTAAGCCTATATAATCAGTGGTAGTGGTACGTACCTAGATTAGTCGTCTTAACTTTATTATACCAGTCACAGCTACAATACCACAGCATTTCAATGAAAACAAGAGAACACAATTGTGTTGGGTGATTTTATAACTGTTTCTACTTTTTAATTTTTATATTTCTGGCATGCATTTTTTTAAAAATGAGTTTAGTTTAAACATGGTCAGAAGTGATGCGTCCATGAGTTGGTAAGACTGAAGAGTCTTGCATGCTGTGAGTACGTTTTTCATCTGGAGGACCTCTGTATGTTTACCAGGTCATTAAACTTAAAAGATCTACTAGTGTTTGTGTTTTATGTTTACAAATAGTTTTTTTCTGTCTGAACATAAAATGAACATATGCTCAATCATAGTTCAGAAAATACATTTCCCATGACCCTACTACCCAATCTAGTTCACTGTAAAATGAAATAGAGGATTGATGATGAGCCATCATTGGGTGGTACACATGTTATCCTCTGAATAAAGTCTTCTGATTGAGTTCAGTTCTGTTCTATCTTTTCACTTTTCCCCAGAATTTCCCCATGTTGACCTTGTAAGAGAAAATAAACATGGTACACCAGTTAGAATTCTAAATCACAGGAGACTGCAAACATGACTCAGGAGGGCTTAAGCAACCAGGAAATTTATGGGCTCATTTAATTGCAGAGCCCAGGTGTCAATGACCGTATGGCCCATATGATGTCATGGGGCACCTGGTCTCCTTCCATCTCTGGTCTCTGTCTCTGGTGTTGGTTTTATTCTGTGCTCTAAGTGGTGGCCAGATGGTTCCCAAGAGCTTTATGCCTAAGTCTTTTCTGGTTCACTGTATGGCATGCCGTTGGCTGTGACTGGGTAACTACACGTCTATGAGCTAATCATTCAAGCTGGGTCCTTCAATCCATGGAGAGGCCAAGGCCAAGCCATGTGTGGGAGAGAAGTCAACTGCACAGGAAGCACATGGTCTACCAGTGAGAAAAAGAGTGACTCCTTAGAGGGTGCTTAGCAGAGGAAGAATGAAGGAATGCACAATGGTAGTGAAAAGAATGGAGGCCCACATGAGGGGACAAATGAAGCTCGTGACCTGTGATTCCTCAGATAACCTAGGGATGGCTTTGGCAGGTACCACATGCAAAGAACGTCATTGGAACCTCTCAAGCCTTCTGTAAATTCTGCGGTTCCCTATACTATATAATGGGGGTGAGTGAACCTGGGAAAATGTCTCTTCCTGAGAATATGTGTCCAAATTATGTATGTGTGGCCATGCAGACTGCCACTATATTTTGTGAATTATCAAATTTTAGTCATTCTGATAAAACATTTGAATAGTTTAATATAGGATGTGTGTTTTGAAAAAACCCTTGTGGGGCTAAGAAGACTAGTTAAACCTGCTTGTGTGCTTATAAACATTTGAGCAACACTGAGGCACTAAAGAGAAAAGTCTCGTTGGTTTTAGAAACTAGGAAGTTGTGTGCTTGATAGTTTTTTAGCTTGGAAATAACATTGTCAGATTTTACTATAATACTAGACATTTAGGGAAATTTCACAAGATGTTTTGAGAATCTTACTAATTGGGAGAATTAACATTAAAATTTGTAGTATAGTTTTAAGGAAATATCTTTTGGAGTCTTAATGCAATGGAAAGGAAGATTCGTTTGCCAATCTGAGGTATTTCACACTGGTGTGTGTTACATTTGGTACTCCTGGCTTTGTCATTAAAAGCACATTTGGCATACACGCGGAAAAATTGCTGTTCTTATTGATCTTGGACCTTTGTACTACTCCTTTTTCATTATATTTAACAGTGGATTTGGGTAGTCCTGTCTTCTACTGGACATTAGGGTCCTGTAAGGCCATTTCATGAAGGTTCTTCTGTGGATTTTGAGACATTAGGATTTTTTTTTATTATACCAAAATCTCATCTCAAATTTGCTTAAGCAAAATCAGATTTGTTATGTACAGTTGTAGAAGGAATATTAACACTTACTGCAGGATGCTGTTAATAGTTTACCTCCTACAAAGGTGTTTGCTTCTGTCTTACCACAAACAAGATTCCACATGTAGGCAGGGATGCAGTCATTGGAAGCTCTCAACTCCCTCCTTCCCAAGTTTGATAGAAGAAAAAAGATGATTTCTTTCCATCCTAATTCTAGTTTTTAAAAAAGAAAACAGAAGAATTTTTTTTGCGGGGGGGAGTACCAGTAATTGAACTCGGGGATGCTCGACCACTGAGCCACATCCCCAACTCTGTTTCGTATTTTGTTTAGAGACAGGGTCTCACTGAGTTGCTTAGCACCTTGCTTTTGAAATTGCAATCCCGTTGTCTCAGCTTCCTGAGCCTCTGGGATTATAGGCATGTACCACTGTGCCCGGCCAGAAGAACTTATTTGACCTGCATTGTTCACACATCACCTTGAGGACCTATCTCATGGGAAAGAGTGAAATAACATCATGGGCCAGTTTGGGTCAAATAGGTATGTGTGATAGCGTGGTTAGAGGAGGGAAAGTGTGATCAACCAAGGAAAGAGGGCGAGGATTGTTATTGGAAGAAGTCAAAAAGGGATGCTGGGCAAGCACATCATCAGTGGAAATCATTGGTGTCCATTATATGTGATTATTTAAGTCTCTTTGCCCTGCCTCACATTCAGTGTGCAGAGTAGAGATAGATGGTACATCAGTGCCCTGACTCCTCTCTATGAAGAACTTCGTCCTCATTTTAGGGATGTATCTAGGAATGGCAGGTGTAAGGGTATTCTGAGGGAGGATGACCAGTATCTTGTTCTTTCAGTGGGTGAAAAGCTAACCCTTCTATCTGAATAATTGACTGAAAATTCTTTCCTGTTGAATCTTCTCTTCCTTAGATTCCATTTGTCTAGTTTTGCATGCATTTTTTTCATAATTGCTTTCATGCTATGCAATATCTTTGAGCCTATAGAAAGAGCTTCAGAGAAGTTAGGCCCAAGGTGAAATAGCTAGGAAATGACAGAGGCAAAACTTAACCCTGGTATCCTGTTCCCACCATACCAGGCCAGGTTGCTTTGTTATCAAAGTTGGATTAATATTAGTGTCATCCACATTCATTACGAAAAGCCAGTATTTATTTTACCTTATTGTGTGTAGCGGTTAATGAACAAGTGTATGACGAGCATGTCCATGTGTCATTTAGTGGCAGAATTACCTAGTCGTTGAAGAGCACACAATCCAGAGCCAGGGGACTTGCATTCAAATCCCCACACTTGAACTCAGCAGCTCTCTGATCTTGAGCAAGTTACTTCATCCTTGTGAGTTTCAGTTTGTAAAATAAGGTGCATCTTATAAAGCTGTTATGAGAAATGAAAGAGATTAGATGGAGTAAAGACAATTTGTCAAAGACTGTGGTTTACATTAGCATACTGCTGGTACATGACAAACTCTGTTGGCTCAAATGGTATTAATAAAACATTGAGGCCAGTAGCTTATTTTAGAACAGTATATATTTTTATATTATACCCACAGGTGAGAAATGTATTCCTGGTTGAGAGATTCTGGAACATGTTAAGCATAAGGTTCCTAAGAGCTGAAAAACATAGGAATGTTGAGTATAGTTTGACTTGCTTGGGGTGGGTTCAGGGTTCCTTAAGTTCATGGTTACATGTTTATGCTCTTAATGAAATATTGGGTCTCTTGACTACAGGAAGACATGCTTTTCAACTCTTTAATATAACATGTTCTCTTAACATGAGAAATAAGGACATTGTGTGTTTCGACATTAAGAAGCTTGTGTCTGGTAGTAGACTGTCTTGTTACATTTTGTAGGTTTTTAAAATGTTTGGCAATTCGCTGAGATTTTAAATGTTTAGATTTTATATTTCTATAAAAGTACCACAAATATCCTTGCAAAATTAGATCCAACTAGTGGAAGATGGAGTTGTTTGCCAGCAGAAAGTGGAAGCTCATGAGTCTCAGATGGCCTTCATTAAACAGGCAATTTATTATACAAATCTAGTGAAAAAAATAAAAAAACTTATGGGGAGTGATAGATTCTCTTTTATAATTGCTAACACATAGAAACTGTTCTCTAATGGCTACCTTTTAAAGTTTGCAAGTTTGCTATCTTGCTATGAATTGAGAAGGTAACAATTTAGCACCTTCGATGATGGGACTTCGGGACACATTTATTTTTTGGTACCAAGGATTGAACTAGGGGGCACTTACTCACTGAGCCACTCCCAGCCCTTTTTAATATTTTATTTAGAAACAGGGTCTTGCTGAGTTGCTTAAGGCCTCACTAGGTTGCTGAGACTGACTTTGAACTCAAAATCCTCCTGCCTCAGCCTCCGGAGCCACTGGGATTGTAGGTGCATGTCACTGCGCCTGGCGACACTTTTATTTCTGACTTCAGGTTTACCTTATATAAATCTGCTTGATTCAGGCACTACAAGGGAGTATGTATGTGAGATAATCTGTTCTTTCTAACATTAGTTCAAATACAGTCCAGATTTATTATCACCTTTGAAATATTTCATTGACTAACAAAAATGTTTAATAAATTCATTTGAGACTTTCTTTTCCCTTTGGCTTGAGACTTTTAAAATAAGATGTCAGTTATAGAAACAAATAAAATATAAGAGTTTTATAGCATCAATGGCATAACGATTATTTATAAATAACCTGCAAACTTGTTCTTTTAACCACTTTCAACCTGAGATTGAGACCATTTTATGTGGCTAATGAGAATTTATTTCTCTAAGGTCTTGTTTCAAAATCTTGAAAAATAAACCTATAAAACCTTAGGATTTTTCATGTTTTTTAACATTAGGCACAATGTTATGTTGGTCAGTGTCAAAACATGCATGATATTCTTCTCCATGTTTCTATTTAAAATGTGTGGGGCTGGGGATATAGCTTCATGGTGGAACACATGCTTACCATGTACAAAGCCCTGGGTTCCTTCCCCATCACCAAAATATAAACCATCAGATGGTCATTGCCATTCTTGTTTTCTACAGTGCTAGTCTGGTGTTGAGTGACCTTTGAATAAAGGATCAGAAAAGCAACAGGAAGTAGAAAGGAAGGATCTACCTCTCAGAACATAATTAGTCACCTTTTCTCCATTGGTGTACTTTGTGGCATATTAAATAATAGGAATATAAGTCAAAAGTTGTGCACATTGTTAAAAATTAAAGCATATATATGAAGAACAAGGGAGAATTATTGAAATATTAAATCAGTATTGAGGAACAATTTTTATGAGTTATTGGTTTCATTAAAGCTTATAGCTTCCTATTATGAAATCTTTAGAAATGTCTCTTCATACGTGCTCACATATATACGTGCACATATGTACATGCACAACCACATGTACAAAGAGTCACTGATGGAGGACTGGGGACTCCAATCTTTTGGCCTTTTGCACCCTAGAATTACTGTGGTGTTCAGCAGAAAGTACATATGTGCCTTTAGAGTAGAAACCTGGGGGAGTGTGCTTTTGGTATGCTCAGAGCAGACACTGGAGTGTAGAGACTGGATGGAATTTTGGACATAGCACATTGTACATGAGAACACTCTTCTTTCATAAGCATCATTTTTAGAATGCCAAGGAAAATTATACAATTTGGTTCATGAGCACACTGTTCTGTCACCTGAATATAGGTGTATTTGGCTTTGAACAAACAAGGTGAGGAAGAAAAATCATCACTTACTTTGGGAGGATTAGAAACCCCAAATACATACTACAAGACAGTGGGGTGGTTAATCATCTGAAAAGATAGAATTCTCTGACTCCAGGAAACTTACCCAAGGAGCATATTTTGTGAGGAGATAAACTATGCACATGATGTGTTTAATAGAAGAAAGGGAAGTCTCAAATAGGGAAACAGAGGATGCTGTGGAGATTCAGTATCAAGGAAGATCATATTCTGACTGAGGAATCATAGAAGATATAGGGAAGAAATTAAAATTGAACCTCCAATAATGGAAATGGGAAAGACCAGAACAGCATGCCAGGAGAAGGGACCCTCTCAGGTGGTGACTGAGGGCGCCTTCACCAAGAGCACAGTCTCACTTTACCTGGCCTTCAGGTAGTGAAGACATTTTGTAAGGAGAATATACAGAAGCAGAAGTGCCTTTTAAGAGTCCCAAAAATCACCCATAAAATACCGTGTGTGTGTGTGTGTGTGTGTGTGTGTGTGTGTGTGTGTGTGTACGCGCGCACGTATGTGTACGTACTGTATTGAATTCATCCATTATAGAGAAATATGGCTTATGTTTGGGAGGCATATCATCATATGCCTCCTATCCAACATGGCAAGGTGACCCTCCAGTGAGGATACAGGAATAAGACTGATTACAGGATGGTGGTACCCCTCTTTCATCTGGGATTCACATGGGGGCATATGTTTACTGCTGTTCCCCACCCTATCCTGCTTTTCTGGTGGTCATTATTGAGGACATTAAGTTGAATCCGGGAAAAGAGAATTTGCTGACTGTATTGTATCATCGCTTTAATCAGTATGTTGAAAAGGCGTGGGAGTTTGCCCTTGTAATGCCAATCCTATTTTTCCTTTTTATTTTATTTTTTGGTGATGCTTGTCTCAGTGATTTTCAGAGTGCTTTAAAATAGTACTTTAAACATTAACTATACCTCATTAGGCTTTGTTAAAGCTTAAATAGTAAGCTCAGATTCATTCTTACTTAGGAGACATTTATTAAATATCTGAATTGTGCACGTATATCATAACTGAAATACATGCTAGACATTGAAAATCATAGAGATGAATCAGACAGGAGTCCTGTCTGCAAGGATCCTATTAGCCAAAAGATTCCTCTTTTATTTATTGATTGATTCCTCTTATTTATTCCTTTAGAGTAGGGTTAGGTCACAAAAAGATAGTGATCTGGGAGAGGATCCTTTTCTTCATTTAACATGGGTGATAGAAACAGCTTTGGTTGAAAGTAAGAACAGTGGGGAGAAGGGTGCATGTGTCTTTTAGGTGTAAGATCTTAGCAGAAATTTAGTGGAATCCATTTACATGTTTGTAAGGACCCACCTTAGTGTTGCCATGGGGATGAAGACTGTTAAAAGGACCTGCCATTAGCAAGTCAGCTTGAAACACTGAGGACCTTTGACTCACAGGAAAACAATGTTAGATAAAAGATTCCTGGATATTTCAACCATCACCTTGCTGGTAAAAGATTGGAGAGAGATGAATAAACAGAGCAGTGGTTGGATCTAATTTGATTACTTGAGTCTATCTTTTGAGAGAGAGAGAGGAGGAAAGAAGCCTCCAGCCAGTGTATGGTGTGGTCCAGTTGAGACATTCACATAAACAGATCCTAATTTTCTAGACCTTGCTATAGAGCAGACTTTTGCCAATTGAGTGACTGCAAACATTTGCACTGAAGTATAAACTAAATGCTATGAAAGAGATGCTAATAACTTTATTTTCTACTTCCTTTCAGTAGAACATCAGAAAACATCATCACATTAGGAGGTCTGGAGTGAGGATTTTGAAGTAGAAGGAATAGCAATCCCTCTCCCTGGAAAATAGAGAGTGTAGATATGTCCCCAAACCATTCATAAAGGTTCCCTACCCCTGAGTAAAAGAGTGAGCAAATTAGCTCACCAACAGGGTCAAGCTCCCTTTTTTCTTTCCTTTTCTCTCTTCCCCTAACCCACCCCTAACACCACCTTATTTCCAGTTAGTCTCTAAAATAACTGGTCATTGTTGTTGAATAAGAGTTTGATTTTTGTAGTCAGATTTGGTTTTTGGAATCAAGTCATTCTGCATGTACCTTAATGAGACTTGGATGTTTACCTCTCTTTCATTTGTTTCTTGGCAATCTTTGGATAAAGGTGAGTTCAAATTAGCAGATTTTAAACATAGAATTTAAGGATTTCTTCCAAGTGTTTTATTTAAGCAGCGTGTTTGTTTTATAGAATTGCATACTGGTTATTTTCCTTTTGGTTATTAATAAACATACATTTGAAATGTTTAAAATGTGCTTTAATCTAAATGAATGAATTTAAAGCCTTTAAGTTCAGATAAGAAAATCAAATGAAATTTTGTCTTCAGTAGACTAACTTATGAAATTTACCTTTCTCCCATGTGCAGAATTTTCTAAGAAATTTTGGCTTATTGTCAATTTAGGTGGTGTTCTTCATGGTATCGGTATAGACGAGGATTTCAGAAAAGATGTGTCCTGAAGATTCCATCTCTATGCTGATATGTACAAGTTGGCATGACTACGGGGCTGCTTCCTCTGCTGGCTGGAGCAGGGGCTATTTATAGTTTCTTTTCTTGGCTTCTGAGTTAGCGTATTAGTAGGTATTTATGCAAGGGAGAACTCTGAGGCCATATAAGACTGTAGTTTAGAAACCTAGTAGCCTCATTTGCCTTTTGTTCTCTGGAGGCAGAAGAATGATCTTTTGTGCCAACATAGAAATAGGATGGAGTGGAATAAAACACATAGCTCTGGGCTCTCTGCACCTACAGGTGACATGAGCAAGACCTGAATCGGAGTGTGCCCAGGGACAAGAATTATCCAAGGATGAATGATAGGGATACCTCCCAGATGACAGAGCTGCTCTAAGTGAAGCTAATTAAATCTTTAGTGCCTTTGGGGCGTGGTGGCCTGTATCTCAATTCCTTTGTCTTTTTCTTTGATGTCTCCCTGAATGCTAATGATTTCCCATTATGATGCTAGGGGAGACAGTATAAAGTGGTAAAAGAGTCAGATAAGACTGGCTTTCAGTCTTGGTTACAAGTAGTGTTGATGGTCATTCTCCATCATTTTCAATGTCCTCATCTGCAACATGGAAAAATATATCCCTCCCTCCTGGGGCAGTTATGAGGACCAGGGACAGTATAAATCCCAAGTAAATAACTGGCACAGAACAGACACTGATCAAATCCTGAAAAATCCCTTGAGGATTCACAGTAAGACTTTTAGTCAACATGAAAACAAGGAGGTCAAGTGCATCTTTGGGAACCATTTCTCTCTCTTCCTTGGCCATCTATTGATCCGGGGTCATCTTGTCCTCTAACATTTTCTTCATCTAAGATGTGGACCAAAATGATCTCACGTAAGTCCCTCCTTTCTCCCATAAAATCCCCTTTGAATAAAAGGGCTGAGAATTTAAGGCAGTCTCAAAAATGAACATGTTTAATCTAAATAGTGAGTAAACAATACTACAGCCATAATTAAACCACCTTAACCATTTGAAACTTGATACCAAACTCTCCTAAGGTTTAGCCTTTATAGAAAATAAGGGGGCTGGGGCTGTAGCTCAGTGGTAGAGCGCTTGCCTTGCATGTTTGAGTCACTGGGTTCGATCCTCAGCACCACATAAAATTAATAAATAAAACAAAGATATTTTTTTTAAAAAAAGGAATTTACTATACTCTTTTGTTATTAAAAAAAATGGCTGTAGTCAGAGTCTTGAAATTTGAGATCAATTTTAAATTGCAACCATATAAATCCCAAGAACAATTAGTGATACCTGTGGGCATTCTCCTAGGACACTGCCTGTCTCTGAAGTGCAATCTGATTTCAGTGTCCAAGAGTTAGTGGGTCTGTAGGGAAATGACAGATAGTAGTAAAGCTGGTAGGGTGCTGCTTGGTGGCTGGAGAGGCAGCTCCTCTTGGCCACACCTCTCCTGGGAAGACAGTGGGCTGCCTTCTCTTTAGCCCACTTGGTCTGAGGTTCTTGTTTATCAGTTTTTAAGAAAGGTAAATGAGGTAAATATTTTAGATGTTAAAAAATCAGAGGAAATTCCATAGCGTGGATTTTATATTAATCTTCTTATTCACTCTGGACCTACCCCAGTGCCAGTGTGGTAGATGTTGAATTCACACTTGCCAAACTCGGCTGCATTGTGTTGAAAACTGCAAGAGAAAGGCAGAACTTCTTGAGATGATGACCAAACTAAGATTTTATTACCAAGGCTTCACAGTTATTAGAAGCATTAGGCATCTAAGATAAAAATACCAAAAGGAACTAAAAATAGTTTTTTGTAACAAATTTTTGTTTTAAGATAGTTTCAGATTTATGACATTATTTCCAAGATGGTACAGAAAGTTCCCAGATAACCATGAACAGTTTCCCCTATTTTTACATTTTAGGTTAACTTGATACATTTATTATAATTCATATACCAATACTGCTATATTTTTACTAAATAAAGCTAAAACTTTATTCAAGTTTTCTTAGCTTTTCCTAAGGACTTTTTTTTTTTTTAATCTGAGAGTTCCATCCAAGATGCCACTTTTCATTTAGTAGTCACGTTTCTTAGGCTCCTCTTGGCTGTGACAGTTTCTCTGACTTGCTTTGTTTTTGAGGCCCTTGACAGTTATGAGGTTACTGGCCAAGTATTTTTGTAGAATATTCTTGAACTGATATTTTTTTAAAAATTAGAATATCATCATGTATCATAAAATTCGCTTTGTAAAATGGTTATAGCAAACCAGATTTAAAATAGTTCTTTGGTAGCTTGATTCTGCTCAACCTAAAATTTATTAACAAAACCAGATTACTTAAACTGTATACAAAGTACTTCCAGATAGGAAATGTGTTATTTAAATTCCATTTATATGGTGAGCTCAGCTGGTTCTGGTGAGCGTTTATTTGAGCCGGGTTTTAATGCATTTTGGCAAAAGGAAACTGGAAGGTCATCTTGGGTTTGCTGTTGCCCTGGAAATGCTGAGAGGAATGAATTTGTTCTGGCATCTTGGACTGTTTTGGACACAGCTTCTAGCAGGGTCCTTGTTTTTATATACTAACTGAAATAGTACTGATGTCAGAGTAGCTAGCGTTTGGAAAACAGAAAGGAAAATGGAAATACATCTTTCACCTTGAGGAAAGGCTGGCAGAGGATGGGCAGGGATGGTTGGAAAGTAGAAAGTTGGGTGTGTGAGTGGGTTTCTGTTTGTGTGGCCCTCTGGGCGTGCCCAGCGCATTCATTCATTCATTCATTCAACCAACATTTATTCAGTGCTCACTGTTGCCAGAAAGTATCCTCAGTGCTTGAGATACAGGGAAGAAGAAGGTAGGCAAAATCATGCTGTAGTGGAGTTTGCCTGCTGCTGATGGACGGCAAACAGATCAACATGCGTCAGGAGCGGAAAGTGGTTTGAAGAAGCATAAATCAGGGTACACTGATAGAGAAGGGTGACTAGGAGGTGTTCCAGAAAGGCCTTTTGGAGTTGACATTCGAACAAAGACACTGATGGGTATTTTAGTAAATGTGTGTCTGAAACACAAAGTCCTACTTAGAAGGGGATATCTCTTACTATCATCCACCCTCTCGAATCAGTTTTAAAAAAATGGATTATCTTTCGTACAACGCGTTGTGCTGCGCCCTAGGGATTTAGTGGTAAAATACAGGGTCCCTGCTTCTATGAATTTATGGTCTTGAGAAGGAACAGGGGTTAATCAATTAAAATAAGTCCTTTCGTGACACCCTGGGAACACACAGGGCTATGAGCCAGGATGGATGGTCTGAGGGGAGCTAGTGTCACCTGAGAAGTCCCAGCAGGCTTTCTGGAGGAAGCAACTCCAGAGGTGAGCCAGCAGAGGAGATGTTGTTAAAAGAAGTGAAGATATATTGGTAGAAAGGCCAGTGAGTCTGGGCACCGAGAGCAAGAGAAGGTAGCTAGAAGAATCTGCTACTGGAGCTGGGCGCCGTGGCACAAGCCTGTAATCCCAGCACTTAGGGAGGCTGAGACAGGAGAATCGCGAGTTAAAAGCCAGCCTCAGCAGTGGCGACGTGCTAAGCAACTCAGACCCTGTTTCTACGTAAAACACAAAATAGGGCTGGGGATGTGGCTCAGTGGTCAAGTGCCCCTGGGTTCAATCTCCAGTACCAAAAAAAAAAAAAAAAGAATCTGCTACTTAGAGCAAATTGCAAATCATTTGTTAACATCATGTTCTTGGAAAAAGATTTTTTTTTTTTCAATCATTTTGAATACCCAGAAACAGGACATCCAGGTGACATGCTTTGACATTTTTGGAATTTAGGGTATAAGTTAGGTATTGCCAAGATAAGCTAGGATGTGTTATTACATATCAAATTTCTGATACTTCACTCAAATAGCTGAAAATTAGAAGAAATAGATCATATGGCAATACTTTAAAAGTGATTTTATATTAATAAGAAGAAAAAGACTTTGGGAAGAAAGTTTTTAGCTTTAAGACATGGAAGGTTCTTACACTTTCTTTTTTTGTTTTTAAACCCTCAAGTGAAATTCTAGAGAAAGCATTTAACTGTATTATACAGTATTGTTCTGAAAGGCAAAATAGCCCTCGGGGAATGTTTTTTAATCTAATAAAATGAATTATCTTTGTTTAGAGCTTTTTCTCTGGTACATTCAGTTACTTAATGTCCTGCATCATCTTTTAAGAGTGTTTTGATATGACACCTCAGAGTCAAATGACTTTATAAAGACCGAACAATGCTTTTGTTAAGGATGCAAGAATGCTAACCTTGTGCTTTTAAAACATGCCCTTTTAGAAAAGTCCAGAACTAATTGTGGAATAATATTAAAGGGTTTTACAACAACAGAGGTGGTTAAGATAGAGTGAAGGCAGTAGTTGGGGTGTTTGGACTGTTGATTTTGTATTTGATTATGACCCTGTCACATAGATAGCAGATCGCTTGTGAACAACTGTGTACCAAGTTTCATATTTCTGTTAACAACGATAATAAAACACATCACCAAAAGTTTCATTTACTGTTTAAGCCCTTTCAAGACTTTCAACATTTTTACTAAACTTTGAAAGTTAAAACCATTTTGTTTGTGAATTTCTAATGATTTTTTTACAATGGAAATAAGATATGCTATTTTGGGACACTTGGGAAATACAGGTAAGGATAAGGAGACAGATATTTAATCTCATCACTGAATCATCTCTTGCTAAGCATATAAAAGGGATTTGAAATGAAAATAGCTTTATTTTTCTGGTATAAATAATATACTTACTATAGGAAAAAGACAATATCAAATAAGGTCACCACTCTGGACATTTTGGTTTATTTGTGTGTGTGTGTTTATTTCACATTCAAAACTTAAATCAATATCAGGATAGTCACTAGGAAAGAATAAGGAATAAACTTTAGAGGATTGTATATCTTAAATTCTTCAAAGTAGCTTCAATATATTGGGATTTTACATTTTGATAGTGTTCTGATGTCTTCAGAACTGGTTGATTTCATAGTTTCAGTTGTGGCTTTGAGGCTTTTACTTAGAATGAGAATTAAATGCTCATAAATAGCCATTAAAATAGCTACTAATTTGTTTAATGAGAAATTCATATTCACTGAAGAGAAACATAGCAAAAAGGGGTAAACATACATCATACAACCCCTCCCTGACCAAATATCATACTTTGATAGTCTTCTCAGACTTCTTGGATTCAAGCATTTGTGTTGGGTGTGCATGTTTTTTTTTTCTTTCCAAATGATGTCATATTTTCATTGTTTTGTAGCTTAATTTGCCCATTAAGTTGGGTATTGAGAACCCTTTTCCGTTTCACTCAACACAATTCTCAGTATTTTCGGTGACAGAATAGTTCATCTTAGTGGTAGTTTTTAAGTGATTTCCATTATAAAAATTTGGGTTCTTATTATTAAAAACAGCACAATGTGAAAGTTAGTGTCAGAGTATCGTCCAACAACACGGTTTTGAAAGTGGAATTGTTCGGCACTGAGTGAGACTGTTTCCAAGCTTTGTTAGGAGATGCCAACTCCTCTTGCAACAGTGGATCGGTTTAAGCCATCATCAGTTGGTTTAAACTGCCTTTGTGTTTTCCATCACATCTTAACATTGGATGTTGTTATTCTTTTGAATCTTTGCCTGTCTACTAGGCAAAGAAAAATGTCTATTCACTTTCATTTGTTGCCCTATACCTGGCCCTTGTAGGGATTCCATGTTTTTAGACAGCTCAATTCACAAATATACGTGGAAAACTTGTGGGCATATTCTGTTGAACCTTAGCGCTTGGATGAAGAGCCAAAATATATGAAGCCAGCAAGACAGTAGTAACTCCAGATTTTAATAGCAGAGAATGGGTAAGGAGCTTTGAAAATTCAGAACTTATTCATATTGATTTCTGTGTCTTGATTGGTGTTCATGACTCTCAAGTAGAAATTCATTCTTGTGATGTGTTCCCATCCTAGTCAATTAACAACCTATCTAATTTCTAAATGTATATTCCATATAAATTTGGTAGTGGGTAATTCTATTCTGGGAAATGCTGTTACTTGCGCAAGTAAGGAAAAAAAATGGAAGATTCAAACTAAATATTATACAAAATTCTTAAATTTGCAAATTTTAATTTTCGCTAATATCTAGGGAACATAAAATCCTATAACTAGAGGAGCTGTAGGGTTTGTCCCTTACTTCACATTTGGATTCTAACCTTTTAGAAGGTAACATGACTTGCTCAAAATCAGGTAATTGCAGAGCCCCAGCAAGTGTGTTTGTGGGTCCAACGCCTCTGCTTACTTCTTATAGCTGAACATATAAACCCACAAAGGAGAGATGTCAAATCATCCACTTCCACCATACAAATATGCCCAACACCTTTAGATCAAAACAATTGAAAAGATGAAAAAGCTCCTTAGGTGAAATAGGTATTGAGACTGAAGTGTAAAGAAGACCTTAAAGGAAACATTCTTTGATACCATTGCATATTAAACAGCTTGCCCTTCCTAGACTTGTTTTCCCTTACCACATAGTTCTTCTAAAATTATAGTTTTATGTGTGCCTAATTATTAGAAGTCAAGGACAACATTCATTTTCTGTGTATTTTTTGCAACACTTAATATGGTCCTCCTGGTCTCGTGCTCTTTTGTGCATGTGAAGATGATATTTGTTAATGATCTTGACAGAAAGGAGGAGATAGTTTGAAGACAGCCATCCTTCTATAAATGTGGTTACAATCTCTTTTCCTTGAAGGTTTTTATTTATGTGAAATTAACGATTCATGTGGTGTTTGAATCTCTGGCCTTATATCACTTAGTGAGATTCTCTCTCCATCCAGGGCAGTGTATTGGTGTAGTGGGGCCATGGTCAATACCACAGGATGGGTTCTTTGTAATACAGATTATTAGTGTGCTTGGAGGTTGTGTAGATGGGAAAAGGGGAAGGCTATGTGGAAAGGCAGTGCAATGCAGGATTAACTGCAGCCTCTGCAATCACATGGGGAGCTGACATTTGTTGAATAGGGGCAAATGTTGAGTCCTGTCTCCAGAATTAAAAAATCTAGGGGTGAGTGCTTTCTTATAGGAGTTTATAACATTTTATCCCCTCGTAGGCAAGGATGACTCCAAGTCCATCTCTTCCTCCCCCTATGGGTTGAAAACATTGAGCATCAGACATATCCCTCTTCACATGGGAGGCCAGTGGTCATAGAGGAAAAAATGGCATGGGAAGTACAGGGAAGTCTACTAAGGCTTGACCACTGCACATTATTATGCAGATTGTGCCAATTGGTTATTACATAGAAGACTATGCTAAGGTGCATGAATGGGACTTGAAATTTGGCCACTACTTCTTGCTGGGGCTGCATCCGTTTAGAAGGGCTACATCTTCTCAACTCTTCTGCTTCAAGGGAGTCAACTCTGTTGACGTACATAAAGCCACTGTTGTTGTGGTCATAGCCCTATTTAGAAACTCTTGTAGAAGATCTCTTGTAAACGGCTGTGTGTGTGTGTTGTGTGCTTATATGTGTGTGTGTTTTAAGGTTTTCCTAAAGCTCAGGCAAGCATTGGGGATACAGTACCTCACGAGCAGAGAAGCAATGAACTGACCCATTTTCCCCTGAGTCCCTTTGTGGTTGGAACTCCTTGAAGCCCCAGCATGTTTCACTCACATCTATATCTTCATGTTTTGAAAGTAGTAGGCTCTTGGCAAATGCTGATTCATTCTGGAATTTGTGTCCATAACCCAAGGGCTAGAAGATCTACCTAATAATATAGACATGTTCACATAGGACTTACCAGATCCAGAGGGTCCAAGAAAATGGTGACACAGGGGCAGTTTCTCATCCATCAATATATTCCCATCAGCCACTATTTCTGTAGGGAAAGCACCCGTCAAACACCTGCTTTGTTTTCTGTGTCTCCTAGAGTGACCCTTCTGTGTAGGAAAGGCATCTAACAGTCTTGTGGAAGATTTTCTGGAAGAGGCAATGTCTTATGGAAACTTTGGATTTATTCAGCAAAGGGTTTGAAAATGTGGTCGCAGTGGGGGTAAAGGAAAATGGGAGAGGTGAGAGAGAAACTATTTCAGGCAGGATGGCAGGCTCAAGAGCTGAGTCAGGTGTGGATAAGAATAAGGAGATTAAAATGGGTCTATCTCAGGGCTGGTGTCGTGGCTCAGTGGTAGAGCGCTTGCCTCACATGCATGAGGCACTGGGTTCGATCCTCAGCACCACGTAAAAATAAATATATTGTGTCCATCTACAACTAAAAATTTTTAAAAAGAGTCTGTCTCATATGATGTCTTCAAACCATATTGGAAGTTTGTCCTGGGGGCAGTGGGAAGCTATGGAAAGGTTTCTAGTAGAAGTGGGGCATCATTAATGTTTAGTTTTGAAAGACCATCTGATGACAAAGTGAAGGATGCATAGTAAAGTGTAAATTGGAAATGAATTTCCTTAGATGATTAAGGCAAACAAGATATTAAATGGTAATGATAATATAAAATGGAGTAGTGAAAGTAAAATGAAAAGAAATATATGGAGTTGGAAAATATAAGAATAACTGGGGGGACTTCGTAGCTGGGTATTTTCAGAGTTCTTGTCTTTTTCTCTAACAGTTGAAATAACTTGCAGATAAATAAGATGGACATGCCTATCTCTTTTTCCTAATGAAGTAACTGAGGTTCAGAGAAGCTAAATAATTTATCCAGTGACAGTTGGTGAAGGAACTAGAACTTCAGACTCATTGACTGTTGTATTGCTTCTTTAATAGTCTGTCCTATTTCAGTTGGAGAAAAATCAAAACACTTCCAATCTAGTTTTCTTGATATACATTTTGATTAAAAGGACCAAAATTTGATCTAATGTGAGATAAACAGACTTGAGACAAGAATCTAAGATGATGAATATGGTCATCCTTCCACCCCCATCCATGGTTCTGTGTACCACAGATTGTTATAAAAACTTACCCAGGTCCAAAAATATTCATTGGAAAATCTATCTTCTGAGGGAGAGAGACCACATTTACATAGCTTTATTATCTATTGTATATTATTGTAATTGTTCCTTTTTTATTTCTCTTGTTAATGTCTTACTGTCTAATTTGCAAATTTATCTTAGTTTTACATAACTAATGTGTAAATTTCAGGGCTGTCCAAAGTTTTCAGGCATCCACTGTGGATCTTGGAACATACACTGTACAGATGAGAGGAGATTGCTGAACTTGAATTCTGAATTTCAGCTCCTCTATCTTCCAACCCATTCCTCTGATCTTCAGTTGGTACTGAGGCAGAAACAAGGCCACAGAAAGACTTATTTTTCTTTCTTTTTTTGTTTTAGACCAAACCCCAGTGGATTTGATCACTAGAACCTTCAAGGATTTTTTGTCTCAGTGTGGTGGGCCTAAGTGGCTTCATTCATTCACTGATTTTTAATAATTGATCTGAAACTCACTTAACCATTTTAAAGTGAATTATTCAATGGTACTGAATACATGTACAGTGTTGTATAACTGCTATCTCTATCTAGTTTCAAAACATTTCCATCACTTTCAAGTAGACTCTTTACCTATTTGGCAGTTTCTCTCCATCTTTCTCTCCATCTAGCTCCTGGCAACCACCAAGCTGGGTTCTATATCTATGGATTTGTCTATTCTGAGCACTTCATGTAAACAGAATTATGAAATTTGTGTCTGGCATCTCCCTCATTTCCCTCTGCAGGCTGGGGATCTAATCCAGAGCCTCAAGCACACTAGACAAGTGCTGAGTCATGTCTTTAGCCCTGGCTGCTTTCATTTAGTATAATGTTTTTGTGAGGTCATCCGCATTATAGCAGTTCTTCATTCCTCTTTATGACTGAATAATATTCCATCAAATGGATATACCACAGTTTGTTGAACCATCACCATTGATGAAGACTTGGTTCATTTACACCTTTTTATTATCACAAATACTACTATAATGAACACATGTGTATGTGAACTACTTTATGTAGTTTTCAGTTTCTTTCGGGTATATACGTAGAAGTAGAATCACAGGGTCACATGGTAATTCTATGTGTTGCTTTTTTAAGGCCCTGTCAAACTTTTTTTTTTTTATAGTGCGTTAAATATTATACATTCCCACCAGCAATGGACAGGAATTCCAATTTTTCTACATCTTCACTAATATTTATTTTGTTTGTTTTGTTTGCTTGCTTACTTTGGTGTCTGTTTTGATATGGCCATTCTGTGGATATGATAGGCAAATAGATTTGTTTCATTAGGCCATTCCCAGTTTTCACTTGAGGAAAGAGGTCTTTTAAACAGAAGGGAAACTAGACCCACCTCGTCTTGCCAGCTATTATGGAGGAAAGAGATCTCCAAGGAGATAGATTCCAGAAGAGCCCTTTAAGTGAGGGATTCCTTCTGGACCTCATAGTTTTAGTCTCTTGGCTTAGCCTCATGATCCTCCTCCATTAACATAGGAGGTTGATGAGTATTTTCCCTCTGAGGGGCTTGCTACAGTCCTCTTCCCTTGAAGTTGGAGAGAGTTGTCAAGGCATGGAGGCAGGTCTGAAAGTCTTAGATTTGTTTATTCAATAAATACTTATGCACATCTGTTATGTTCCAGGAACTTGCCTGAGTGCTCATGAAACATCATTGACTCAAACAGATGAACTAACTTTCTTTTGTGAGCTTTCATTCTGCAGAGGGAGATACTAAGCAATAAACCTGTTTAATACATTATATAGCTTGGTAGCAGGTGATAGGAGCTACAGAAAAAAATAAGTTGAGCAGTATAGAAGGATTCTGGAGACTAGGATAGGGAATGGTTTGTAGTATTCAAGAGAGGGTACAGCTTTTTAAGAAACTACATTTGAACATAGATTAGAAGGAGCTTGGCCTGAGAGATTCTCAGAATCAAAGCTCATGTAGTCAGATGCCCCTGAAGTTCCAAGGCCTTGGTTACATTGCCCCTGGTGTTATCTTCTTCCTTGACTTTCAGGTTTTCATTTTCTGAGTTGCATCTGTCTACTTCACTTTGCTCAGTATACAAAGAGGTCTTTCCAGTTGGAGTTGCCTGATTAGCATTGGTGAATATTTGGCCCCTTAGGACCTTAAGAAACTCTAGGTCCCACTTTGAAGTGGAGGCTGCAAATTTTAAAGACCTGTAGACTATAACTCAGTTTGCCAGGGAAGTTTCTTTTCCTTCTCTAGAAAATTCTGGACATCCTTGTAGCTCAGAAAATTTGTGATTCTCAGATTCTTCTTGTGCTTCTAGTAGTATGTCTTGAGGACTCTCAACAAAGGCCTTATGGCCAGGTTCCTTTTGGCAACTTCCTCCTTCCATGGACCTCAGTATTTTGGAATAAGAGACCGCAGCAGGGACATGGACAAGTATATAGAGAGATACCTGTTCAATGTCCCCAGTAGGATACTTCCATTTGAAAAAGGAGAATCAGTCATTTTGATTCTGAGACTCTATCTAGATTCGACCTTATCTTTCTTTATATGCCTTTTACAGCTCTGTGCTGAAGTCTGTGTTTCATGAAATGAACATACTTGTCATTATGCTTCTAGCAGTTCTGGTCATGTTGAACAGAACACAGTTTAGACAGGATGTTGTTCACTTTACAATGATTTCTGAAGTCCTGTTTGTCAAAAGATTCATTTGGGAAATAAAAATTGCTTCTGGTTTTAAACGTCTGACTCTAGATTCAGTATTTAGGCAACTACAATTAGGCTGATTCTTAGTACTTGGTCTCTATTATTTTCCCTTTGATATTTAAAAATACATGGCAAAGTATGATGAAGACAAGACATTTCTTTAAATATCCAGCTATTGCAAAGGAGAGTTCAAGATTATCTTGGGAATACTTTTTCCAAAATGTAATGGGGCTTGCTCTTTTTCACTTCAGTTATTTTAGGCAGTCATTAAACAGTTGTTAGCCAGTTTAGTAAGTTTATATAAAACTGCATATTTTGAGACCTTAAATGCCACAGGAGACATTTCAATGTAAATAGGGGAGAATAGATTCAGTGCTTTGAACGGAAGCACCCAACACTATACCTCATTGCAATTGAGGAAGAGTTTACAAACACAAGCTCATGAACACAAGTTGACCTACCAGGCTTCTCAAGAGGTTGTGGGGTGATTCATCTCTGCAAGTTACCAACTGGGGCCAATAAGCCCAGGTCTTGGTTCAAGTTCTGGGGCAATCACTAGATTCGCTCTGTTCTGTGGTTATGGATTGTGTCTCAGCCCTTGGTGAATATCTCATAAATGCATTCCACTCGCCAAGAGTGTGGGTTATGAGCCGCTGGCCTCTGGCCAGAGGGATGCACAGCAATCCTCAGACAGGCGTGCCAAGAATGTAATCTGTTGGGACTGTCAGTGCCTCATGGGGCCCAGGCAGCTCTTTCTCAGTGTGACACCTGCCTTTAGTGATAAGCAGTGGCACTCACCCCCCAGTATGGCAGCTGGCTCTAATACTGATCAGTTTCTCCCAGAGCTGTTGCTAAAGAAGAAAAAAAGGAGTCAAAGCTTCTGTAATGTCTGTGAACTGTGAACTTGAATTCATCACGAGAATCAGCCCTTGGGTTTAGAGGATCCTGTTCTTGGTTCATTGATAAAATGTCTTTGCAGTCTTAAAAACAAGCTTTAGTTTGGAGCTCCACAATGCCTTTGAAAAATTCCTTATTCTAGCTGCTCTGATCACAATGCAAATAAAGCACCATCAATGGCTGAGCACTTCAGGCTTTGTTTTGCATGTGATTTACATATATTAACTTGCTCCATACTCAGGAGAACCTCATAGAGAGGACGCTATTACGGTTATGACCATCCTTATTTCATGGATGTGATGCAGAGAGATTAAGTCAATTGCTTATATTCACTTAGTTTGTAAACTGCAGGTCTTGGACCCAGGATGTGGCTTTAGAGTATACTTTAGCCCCTGTGCTTAGCTGTCAAATAACACAGTAGCTGCAGCAGCAACATTGGTGAGGACTGCCTCTGTGCCAGTCTCTCAAGACTTGACTGTTATATCATTTAATCTCACTGGTGTCTAAAATAAACTCACCTTCCTTCTGATGGGGGCACTTTATCTGCCCTTTTCATGTCATCCCTGTTAATGAAATGTCTTTTGTATATGTGTCTTCCTTTGTCCCCAGATTCATGAAGACTTCAGGACAGTTGTCTTCCAGGCAACTAGGTATAAATCACCAATTTCCCCATATTTCTGAGTTTTTCCAGTGAAGTATCTTTTGAGTCTACCCCATCCTGAGTTTTTCCAGCTATTCTTGAATTTAGGGTGCTCCGTTACGTCTTTTTTCTTCTGTTTCCCTTTCTCTGTTCCCTTGTCCCTTTCCCTGTCTGCCTTGCCTTTTCTCTTTGCCTTCACTTTCTCCCCTTCTCTCATCTTTGTCCCCACAGGGCTTCCTGACCATTGTGGTACTGTAAGGATCATGACCTTGGTTGACAGTTTTCAGATACAGAGCTCTTAAATGGCAGGGACTGTGTTGGGTCCATCTTCTTGTTCTTTTAGCACTAGCTTTTAGACCTGGCACATAGGGAACGCTCAGTAAATGTTTACTGAATGAGCAAATCCCTTCCTTCCCATTCCTTCTCTCCCTCTGCTAATAACCTACTCCAGACACCATTCTTATTTCATGCCTAAGGTATATCAACTAGAATGCTTTTGCCTGCAATAACAGAAAAGACAACTCACCCTGGCTTAAGCAATAGGAATTTTATTGGCTGACGGAACTGAAAGTCCAGACATAAAGCAGACCTCAGGACAGACTTATGCCAAGCACTCTAGCATGCTTCTTTGTGATTTTTCTGGCTCTGTTATCTTTCAGCAAATGGGAACTCAGATCCTTCAATTTGTGTCCACAAGGACATCCAAAGTGTATCTTAAGAGGATGCTTTTCCTGGAAGTTTCTAGAAGATATCTCTTGGTATTTTTTTTTTTTTTTGCTTTAAATTGGGCCACATGCATGTTCCTAAACATGGTCAGAGGATTGACATCTTTTAAGTGGCACAGCTGGACTTGTGGACCAGGTCAGTGACAGACAGATGGGATTTCTTTGAGACAAAATGCAGTTGGGCCAGCTTCTCCTGAAGGATATGGCCTCTTGTAGAGGATAGGTAGAAACCTGAAGAAAATTTAGGATATTACTGAAAAGGAGGAACAAACTTGGAGGTAGTCACCATCAATGACCACTACACCAGGCTCTGCAGAGCTTCCTCTTGTGTGTGTCTACCAGTGGACATCCTTTTTTTAGCCTGCTCATACCCTACCCCTAGGTTCATCTCCCTAAAACATGACATTGATGACATAGCCCTTTGAAAAATGTTAAGTGACTCCCCATTGCCTACTGGAAAATATTCAGACCTTTAAACCTTCATCTAAGACAATTGTATCATTGTCTGGCAAAATCATCTTCCAATTCACTTGCACGATAAAACTGAACTTTAGCCAAATGAACTTACTAATCATTCCCTAAAAATGTATGTTCCTATCTTTACTTCTGCACTTTCACTTTCTAATAAAACAATGTCCTAACCTTGCTTTCATGGTCCACCTTCAGTTGTTCACTCTGAAACATTTTATGACCATCTGCTTTAAATCACTTAGCCTGTGCTCTAAATACTATTGCATTTATTATTGCAAGCAACGTGTGTTGCTATGTTTACATTTCTTTTTTCCTGGCCTCCCTAAAGGTAAAATTTCTACATGTTCATAATCCTTGCAATGTCTCAATTATTGTCTTTCAACTGGTGGGCACTCAATAAATACGTCTGCATGTGCCAGTCAAAAAAGTAGTAGCAAAAAGGTACATTAGGAGCATTGGAACTGTGAACGTGCTATCTAGCACTTTGGAAAGCAGTTGAGTGCATAGTTACTGGGATCTATTGTGAACCAGGTGCAATGATGGTTTGGAAGTTGCAATGATGAATACTCTCAAATTCCTTTCTTCAGTGAGTTCATCTCTACTGGAGGGACAGACAATATAAATTGATATTTAATAAAATGTCCTGTAATGTCAACTGCTAGGAAGAAAATCAGAACAAGTGGACACTGGGCTGTTATTTGGAAGGGAAAGGCTCAGTAGATCTCCTTGAATTGATCCAGGACTGAGTAGCCTGGAAACCCAGGAGGCCATCTTGCATGGCATATTTGAGAGTGAGCAAGAAAACTAACCTGTTTGAACTGTGCTGATGGAGAACGAGTGACAGGAAGTGGGATTGGCACGGAAGCCAGGGTTTGGATAATGTTGGATCTTATAGACTATGCCAGAAGTTCCATTGTATTTTAAGTGAATTAGAATGCCTTTGAAGGACCTTAATTCGGATAATCACCTGACTTGATTTACATTTTAAGAGAATCACTTTAACCCTTGTGTAAAGTGACTTTTGGGGAGCAAGACAGGAAGGAAGACATAGAGGAAGCTGTTGAGCAGCGCAGGGGATGGTGGCTTAGTGTGGAACGTTGTGGGAGGGGTTGGAGGGAGAGGTAGTTGGGCTGTGAATACATTTGAAGGTAGAGGCAACAGATGTGTGGATGGGTGGATAGGAGATGTGTATGTATCATTGCCAACAAAGATGACTAAAAAAGGAAGTGGAAATATAATGGCTTTTCAAATAGAGTACTTAGATTGTGTTTAAAAAGGCATTTTTGAGCAGGGAACATTTAAAACCATTGCTACTGAAAATACTAATGTTTCTTCAGTTATTTAAAAAAATAAATAAGTGACAAAAATATTAGAAAATCAGAGGCCGCTAATAGCGATCATTTGCATTTAGTGGCATTAAGTTTCCTGCTCCAAAATCTTTTTAATTTAAACCTTTTTTAGTATACATGGATTATACTTTTAAAAATTTTGCTGTTAGGATCAAGTCAAAGCCAGCTTTGGCAACTGAAACCCTAAGCAACTTAGTGAGACCTTGTCTCTAAATTAAAAAAAAAAAAAAAAAATATATATATATATATATATATATATACACTCACATATATGTATATATACACACATATAGACACAAAATATATACTAAATGTACATAATTTTTATATCTATATACATATAGATATAAAAGGGATGGGGATGTGGCTCAGTGGTTGAGTGCATCTGGTACCAAAAAATAAATAAAATAAAAACAATAAAAAATTTGCTATGTTGAAAATCTTCATCATGGAAGTACTAATTGAAAATGTCTTGACTTATGCAACATATCTTACTGACTTTAAAAATTCGTTCTATTTTGTATAATCATTATTATACCATATGACCGTCCTGAAATTTTAATGTATGCTTTTCATGAATAAAAGGAGGGGAAAGTTTGAAAATGTACATAAGAATGAGCATAAATATTTTAAAATAATAAAACTTACAATTCCTAATGAAAATGATTGTTTTTACAAATACTAGGCATGTTTCTGGTAGTATTTGATCTTTATTTTATCTATTTAAGTGAATTGGTCTACTATTTTTTCCTAATAAAAGTGTTCACCAAATTGAAGAATTTAGTATTCTGATACACTATTTTTTTAAGTCAGAACTTTACTGAATGCATTAATTTTATTATAATTTTTTCAAGTGGCAATTATTTAAGTAGGGACCGTTTAAGAGACAGGGAAAAGAGTAATTGTCACTTAGAAATTAGTTTTTAATGCCACACATCTGAGGGAGACTCCATATCAAAAGTTTTTCTGTGTTGAAACAACCAGTTTATACATTACATATATTTTTTTGCGTTAAAATTCATCTCTGTGGCACAGACTGACTCTGTACAATGGTGTAAGAATTTGATTTCTGCAGTTTGGCAGGGTCGATACATATCAGCTATAATTTTATGGCTAATCAAAATCTATGTGATAATTTTTCCAATGTTCTTCCCAGAGAATTATTATTTGCTTATTAAATCACTCTAAGTAGTTATTAGGTGTTACTATCTTATTCAATCTTTTATTCAGTGGAAATGCATTGAGCAATACCATTTTCTAGCCCCTGTAGTTGATTATTTATTAGGACTTTCAAAACAGTAGCCTTGTTAGATTTCTCACCTACTCACCTTATTACAAGATTCAGTATCACTTTTTGAACATCTTATACAATTTGGAATTCAAATAAGTACAGACAAGGTTGAATTTGAAGGATACCTGCTGTCTCTATCTTCTCCTCTGCTTTGACTCTCAGAATTTTTTTATCATGTGACTAATCTTTTATTACATAGCTTAAGAGAAAGAGATTAAAATACTAATTTTAGTTGAATGATGCTTTCACCAAAATTTTCCCAGTTTACTGTTAGATGGTTTCCTATTTTGGTGGTAGTTTGGTTAGGGGAGCATATGTGCTTTGGAGCCCTGAAAGAGGCATAATTTTCTGTTGGATGAAGGATGCTGGTGAAAAAGTTGACTGGCAACACAGAAATGTGAACTTGCCTATGTTAAACTTGTTGACTTGCCTTCGAGTGGGGTTGGATAGAAACTGAGATCAGCTTGCATGATTTTTGAAAGACGAATTTCTGGTTTCTTCTTTGACTGTGATTGCATACTTGTAACATTCTCTGTGGACATCAGTTTCTCCATCTCTATTGACACACCAAAGGTTACTATGGTGAGAACATGGGGCTGTGGAGTCAGAGGCTCAGGCCCCAAAATGAGCCCTGCCATTGCTTCAGGGTTACCTCTTACCACCTTGCAACCTTGACTGCCTCACCTGTAAAGTGAGGCCAATAATACACAAACCACGAGTCCTTAGGAAAATATTGGAATATATATTAAGGTTTTAGCATAGTGCCTGGGACAGAGTTATTGCCCCATAAATGGAAGGCAAATAGAATGCATTGAGAAGGTTGTACAGGAGTCCATAGTTCCAGAATCACTCTCACGTTCTATTTTGGGATGTTTATCCATTCTGTGTTGTGCCTGTGTGGTAACTTCTATCTGGAATGTTGCTGCTTCTAGAAACAGCAAGTTCTTTGCCCTTGCTGCCTTTGTTTTGGGAGGTATTGCCTTTATAATCGGATGTTTTCACGTTGAAATTCCCTTTTGTGGGGGATAGTCGGACACAGTGTGATTGTCTGTTTCATATCATCTCTGTTAGTAAATGTTGGGAAAGCTCCATTCACAGGGTCCTCATTATGTGACTCATTCCTGGGCTGATGCTTTAAACTTCTGTCAGCCACCCTTTGAGAGATTGGACTGTCCAATTCTAGAACAGGCTTCAGCAATATCTTGCAGCATCTCATGGGTACAGCATCCAGATTCAATTCTCAGGGAAAAAATGTTTTCTTCTGAATTCTACTCAGCCAACTGGAGGTAGGCTTGGTTGGATAGATGCTAGGGAAATGGAAATTGTAACAGTGGTATTGCAGAGGAGTTGAAGGGAAGCCACACTGGGGCCAGAACCATGGCATCTCCACTAGGCAGGCTGGACAGTATGAGTGTGATCCTCTGACCAAAGACAGATTTTGTCCCTCGGACGGTAATTTTCCATTTTTTCCTTGTTTTTTTATAGATTTCTCTTTTTTCCCATGGGTCTTTTAAGTAACACATCATAAATTGAGCTCAGAAAAGCATTCCTTATAAAGGTAACAATTCTATTCAAGATTAAAATATTTATTTTCTTATATTCCATAAATTAGTACCCTCATTAAAAAAAAGTTAACAAGGGGGAAGTAGAAATGGGCAAGCACCCACATATGCTTACACATACATGTGTACATGGGTGTATGTATAGAGAGAACTTTAAGTTACATGTAAATGATAATTTTAGCTGGGACTGTAGAGTGAGCAACACAATTACATATATGGTAATGAGTAAGGAACAAGTAATTGTGTTGTAATTTCCCTTCTGTCTGCTTTTTGCTGGTGACAGCTATTATGAAAAGCAGGTTGTTGGAATTTTTTTAAAAAAATACTAAATAAACAAAGAACTGTAGTTTTATAATAGCATTTTATAGAATCTGTCTTTTGAAATGTAATAGTTTTTCACAATCCATGTTTCTCTGCTTATGCCAATTATCCATTGTGTTTGTGCTTATTCATTTAAGCATGGAAGTTTCAGAAGGAAAATACATTCATTTTTGTAAAGGTTAAATTTATAAGCTTCAATAAAAACAAGCGCATTCAAACAAAAAAGCAATCAGATTGTGAAATGGTAAATAAAAGGGGAAGCTTATCCATATAGAAGAAAAATATTAAATTTTAACATTATGTTTAAATAGACAAAGGGACCTACTGCAGACTTTAAAAGTGCTCATTTTGCTTCCATTGCTGTGGTTCAGCTTACAGATGGTTGGTGTGATAGTTGCTATAGAAACCAAACCGTTTTGATCTGTCTCTTTGTTGGCTGTGGTGTATTTGGGGCTGCCACATGTAAACTTTCATATAAATTGTCATTTATGCTTTTCAGGACTGACCTTATAATGAAGCATATCGATTTTGCATTAACCAAGAAAGTCTAACATGAAATACTGCAGTACCACTAAACACCAGTTGGGATGCACAGTAATTGGACCGAAAATTATCCACAGATGTGCATTGTACATTTGTTGGGTGGGCTATTTCAAACATTAACACGATAAAAGTTTTAAATGACAGAAATAGATTCTTTTTTTCTTGAAATAATAGTTGTTAAGATTCAAGATCTCCTCGATGTTTAATCCATAATAGGATTCAGAATCCATGCTTTGTAATGATTACCCTGACATTTGGGGTGTGGCCTTAAGCAAATCTTTTAATTTCTGGATTATGAGATGATAAAACTATGGCATGATAGTTATATGTGGTAAGTTCCATAAGGGAAGGGGCATACCTGTTTTATTTATTCTTATGCATTCAGAAGCTATACAATAGCTGGACAAAGAATCCTCAACATGGTGTACACACAAAAACACTTGTTGGAGTGAATGAATCTACATGTTGCTTCATATCACATGAGCATCTCATGCTCTAGTTCCTTGTTAAGTCAATTTTAAGAGTAGACTTCCTTTCATTTTAATTCATGAGTAATTTATTGAATACTTAATTCTTACTAGTGGTAAAATGCTGTTCTTCTGGATTTTTAAAATTTTACTAAAAAAAAAGTCTTCATCTCATATTCCAAACTGTTTTACTGATCTGTACTTCTCAAGTGTACTTTTGTTTTTATGTTTTCTGTGTTCTTAAATATAACTTTCCTGATGTTTGTAAATTTATTACCTTAGCCTCATTGGGAAGGTTACAATGCACTGCTAGTCTTGGTTTTCTCATCTATGCAATGGAGATAAAAATACCTATAGACCTCATATTTGTTATTCTGAAAATTAAAGGGATTTTAAAAGTACTAAGCACAATAATTAGCCAAGTGAAAGCTCTATAAATGATTACTATTATTGTTTATGCATAGAGGAGGTGCTTGGCTCTAGTTTTTTGAACCAAGATGGATTTTGCCATTTTTTCTTTCTATTCAATGTCTGTGTTGTGTCCATTTTGACTTTTCCACTGGGTGAGCATGTCTTAATAACATTTGACATTGTATAAATGAGCAGTCATTTTGGATTATTTTTAAACATCCTGTACAGTTGAAAATTCTAGTCACATATATGCCTAAAATCTGATCTTCAAGACCTTTTGATTAGATTCCTGAGTCTTAGAAATGGATGAGGCCTGGGTCTGTTCAGCTCTTCCTTCCTTTCTAGCTCCTTGGAGTTGGGTGAGAAAGTGGTGTTTCACTTTGCTCCTTGTCAAAGCCTACCTCCTCTGGTGCTGTAATATAGACAAGAAATCAAGGAAGCAAAGATGTTATATACCCTTCCAGAGGTAGGAATATGCTTTTGATCTTGCCCTGATTTGGACTGACTCCATCTGTTGCTGGTGATTCTAGGGGTGGGTCCTGAGGACAGGGTAAGCAAACCCAACCGCTTACATCAATGAGGATTCTCAGAGAAGGAAGCTATGTCTCTTTCTGACCCCTGAAAGCAGTCTTCTTCCCCAACTGCCTCTCCAAGATGGTGCATCCACTTTACTGAGCAGCTGCCCCATTTCCCCACCTCTACACTGGTTCCTGGAGCCACAGGAATGACCACCACCCTGCAGCCTGTTCTTTCTCCCCATGTATGCCACCTTCTCTCTTTTCTATCAAAAAAAATTGCTATAGTAAGCCTTCTCCCTACTGACATTTGTAAGAAGATTCAGAAGCAAGACAGACTATACTATGCACTTCCTCCAAACTCCTGAGAGTGCATGCAGATTCTTCCACGAACTTCCCAATGTGCTCGGATCTCTTCAAAGGGCATGCATGGTGGGATGGGGATAGCACCTGCTGACTGAGAAGGGTGATGTCAATCTGCATTTCTTACTGGCAGGTTAAGATAAGACAGGCTAGTATATACATATAACCCAAGACTTAAATTGACAGTGGGTCAGAAATTGGTATGTCTTAGTTAATAACAATTGTATTCTACAGAATTACAAAACAGACTGTTACCATTTACCAAAAATTAAAGTTTGTGATACACATATACCATATGGCACTTAAATCTATAATGTAAGTGCTTGCAAGTACCATAAAACTTAGAAAATCATTTGCACACATTATTTTACCATTTGATCCTTCATTTGCCTTTCCAATATATTTACATGTACATTTTAAAGAAAAATAGTGGATTAGATTGCATATCACAGAGCAGAAACTTCAGCTTCACTTATTAATCATTACTATGTAAAACACCATGTATGCCATTTAATACGTACAATTTTAACTTGTTAAAATAGTTTACAAATTAAGGAATTATTATGAAAAGTTATTGAAGCAATAAAAGCAAATTAAGAGTTTTTATGCCAAATTCTGCAAGATGCAAGTTGATGTATGTGTATTTTGTGTGTACTGCTGCTTTTTAAAATTATGAATTATGAAAAGATGCAAATATCAGGTGCATCTCTCCTATCAGAGGGACTGTAAAATAAGAGTTAACGCAAATACTAAGACCTAGGGTTGTAAAAGTGTCTGTTGTCAAGCCCTTAGCTCTTTGTGGAGAACATCAAAAAGGCTATTTTTTAAATTGATTCTTTTTAGGGTTCGTTCTGACACAATCACAAAAGCATGGAATATAATTTGCTCTAACTCAATCCCCAGGACATCCCCCACCCCTTCCTTCCTCCTCCTTCTCCCCTCCCTCTACTCTACTGATCTTTCTGCACTTTACTTGGTTTTGTTTTGTTTTTGTTTCCCAGGTCAGTGTCCTGTGGGTAGACTTGATGTTGAGATTCACCGTGGTATGTTCATACATGTACATATGAAAGCTTGGCCAGATTCATTCCAGTCTTCTTCCCTTACCCAGTCCCTCCTTCCTCCTCAATCCTGTCTCTGCTGATCTTTCCTCTATTTTGATAGAATTCCCTCCTCCCTTCTCTTTCAAAAAGGCTGTTTTAATGACTTCTCTTCTCATGGTTCTGCTGATTTTCCTCGTTCCTTATTATTTGATCACTTCAGTTGTTAAATTTCATAGACTGGAGCCCAGCTTGAAGGTCTGAATTGTGTTTACGCATTCATCTCAGTTACTTGAACAGCAATTTTCTTAAGCTTGCCTTTTAAGAGAATGTCTAAGCCATAGAAGATACTATGTTTAGAGATAGAAAAGCCCTGAGCACAAATTAATTCTGAGGAATTCTAAGAAATTGGTAAATTGGCATCTGCATATTAACCCAGGGTGGTGACGTATGTGGGATTCCATGGTGTGCTCCCTTGTTTTGTGAGATGATTGTAAAATCACTGGATCTCAAGTGGAAAATGCCCACTTTTTAATACAAACCAAACTAGGCAATGCAAAACTAACATAATATTTTCCAGATTTGCTGCCATTCCATATTACCTGCTAAATTGATTCATTTCCCTTTGGTGGGTAATGAGCTTGACTACACATCAAACATAAGGTAAATGTATGTCTTATTAATGTATCCAGAAAGCTCTGCCTTCATCTCTCTCTCTCTCTCTCTCTCTCTCTGTCTCTGTCTCTCTCTCTCTCTCTCTCTCTCTCACACACACACACACACACACACAGCTTAATATTTTTAAAAAATCACGTCTTGGGCAAGAAACAGTTTAACAGCAAGATCAACTTCATGGAGGACCGAAAATTATCTTTGATAGATGGATGTGTTTCTCTAGGGACTTTCTGTTTTAACTTATAAATGGTTATTACATTTTCAAAAAAAGTTTTAACTCACAGAGTCTATTTTCAGACTTTTACAGCAGGAAACAGAAGTAAGGATATGCTTTTCCAGATGTTCCTGACTTGCTTTTCATCAACTGAGTGGTTTTATAAGTTGATACCTAAGATTGGGGTAATTTTGAGCTTATAATATTACGCAGTGAAAGGTCTAATAGAAAATTTGCAAACATGTTACAGTCTGTATACTTACGTTTTCTTGAGCTAAGGTGAATTCACTATATTAGCTATTAACATATATTTAGCATGGTAATACTTGATATTTTGAAGATCTTATTGTTTTAATGCCAGCACATTTTATTTTTTGGTGCTGGGGATCACCAGGATCTCATGAACGTTAGGCAACCTCTCTACCACTGAGCTACACACCCAACCTCAACAAATTTGTTTTTAGGCAACCTCTCTACCACTGAGCTACACACCCAACCTCAACAAATTTGTTTTAAGGGCAACATGATGGTCTTTGTTGACCTTTGAGGTTAGTATTTCCCAATTAATTGTTATTCTTGATCTTTATATATATATATATATATGTGTATATATATATATATACACACACACACATGCACATATATATTATATGCATATAATACTACTATATACATATAATCTATATTACTTTAGATAAATTTAACAAGATAAAAGGATCTGGAAGAAACTTTTTCAAGAAATACTTTCATGAAGATAAAAATATTTAAGTATGCAAATGAAAAGGTGCTAATCTGGTCATTGACAAACTATTTGAGTTTCTGGATTTGGAAATGAACAGAACAAAGAAAAGGAAGTCTGTTTTAATGCTGTTAGGTACATTAGTCTTATTTCTCGGAAGTTTCACTGAAGTTGTAAATGGTCTGCTATGGATTTACAGGAAGAGAGAATATCATTCCCCCTCAGTTTGAAAATGAATCACTTCTACCATGACCTTGTTCCTGGAGGCTCTATTTGGAGCTTAGAAGGGCTTCCCAGGTGAGTCCTTGGGCTTTCAGATCATGTTGAAATACACTTGGGTTGGTGACTGTTGTCAATTTTAAGCCAGTCTAAGCATGTCAAAGGGATGACGCAACTCCAGGGTAGAAAAATATACACACATGTACATATGTATGCATATGTCACTTTTGCCGTTATCAATGGCATGCTTGTTGATTGAGATTAGGCGCTATAATTCTTTCGAACAAAAGTAAAGAAGTTTTTACCCCCACAGAACTTGGGAGTTAGCTAAGGTTGTTGTGTGGTATGAATCTGTGGAGACAATAGTGTCATATGGAGTCAAAGACCTGGTTTTGAGTGCTGGCCATGTCACTTGCCAACTGCCTATAACCTTGAGTGCACTTGTTTATCTTTGTTTCTTTGTTTGAAAATAACGATTATAATGAAGGACTCTACCTCTTTGATTTGTTGTTAGCAACAAATATAGTAAAATTTCTTACTAGGGACCCAAAATGTATAAGTAACTTAATAAGTAACTTAAGTTTTCCCCTCACTCTATCTCATCTTCACCAAGGAATTTAAATGCTTTTAGGTAGAGATAAGTGTGTATGGTGCATAACTGTAGTCCCAGCTACTTGGGAGGTGGAAAAATTGCTTGAGACCAGCCTGGGCAATACAATAAGACTCTGGCTCAAACAAAATAAAAAAACTTTTAAATGTATAAAATGCATATTTGCATGTATATTATAGAAAGTAGAACAATACAGCTGATAAGAAGTGTGTCTTTTGGACTCAGCCTGTAGGCTGGGATCACGGCTCCACTATTTCTTACCTGTATGATTTAGGGCAGGTTTCTTAATCTTTATGTTGCTTTGTCTTCATGTGTACATGGGCATGTCATTGTAGACTATAATTGTTAGTAGAATTGTTAGGATTAAATGAGATGGCATCTGAGGCACTGAGATTGGAACTGGCTCATGGAAGAACCTCCATAAACACCAGCTATTGTTGTTGATCTTATAAATAGACTGAAGAGGTGTGTAGTGAGTTGGGTTGAAGCTGAGAAGTAGAGGACAAGAAAAACAGAGTTGAAAGAAGAAAATGGAAGAGTGTAGATGGAATGGAAAGCAGAAGGCAGGGTACCAAGTATCAGTGACGTGATGTATGTGTGATGTTCTACATGGACATTGCCATCATCTATGAAACACTAATCTTTAAATTGTGTAATTTCCCATTCCTTATATAGACATTTATTAGCTTGACTGCTTCTATGGTTTTTAAATTTGTCATGTGATTTTTAAGACATTCAAAGGAGTACAAAGAATAGTATATTGTTGCATACCCCATCACTCAGCTTCATGAACTGGCTTCATTTTCATTGCCAAGATTGATCCCCTTATGTATATAGCACTCCTTCTCTCACTGGCAGAAACCACCATCTTAAATTTCTAAAACAGTTCCATGATTTTAAAAGTTGTTTGTTATGTATGCATGTATCTTTAGGGTCCAGTAATGAGTATTCTTCCATGTCTTTCTACAAAATTCCTACATGTTCCAACTTTATAAATAGCAGAATACTGTGGTGTGCTTCTACGTCCTTTCTCTGTTAAACACTGTAATTTTTCCATGATGTTATGCATAGTGGTAGTTCAGTTTTCTATTGTGCAAATGTAGGACTATTCATTTATTGCATCTTCTGTTGATGGACATTTAAGCCCCTTCCTTCCTCCCTCCCTTCCTCTTTTCATTCCTATTCCCGAGAAGGATGCTATGAATACTTGGGTACAAGAATGCTGGTGTACATTTGCAGACATCCCTTTAGGGCAGTGCTTTCCCAGGGTTTTCTGAGTTATTGCATATGTAGAGAGTATTTTTGCAGACTGTTTGCAGCTGCAGCAACTGGCCCAACCCCCTATAGCTGAGCAGATTGATACCTGTCATACCTGGATGTCATTTGCCTCAGATGACTGGGAAGCTCTGCTTAAGGCATACCTTGGCATACAATGGCTGTTGTCAGAATGTGCATATTTTAAATTTTATTAAATATTGCCAAACTCTCATCCCAAATAGCTCTAGCATTTTTACATTCACCAGTAGCAAGGGTTCTCATTCTCTAACATCCTTATCACAAGGAAATGTCAGATTTTTAACATTTTGTTTAATCCTCTTCGGCTTTTATATCTTGCCTTTATATCTTTTGCCATATATTGTGCTTTTTTGGTATTCATTTCTATGATATTTATATATTCTTGCAGTAATCCTTTGTCAATTGTATGTGTTGCAAATATCTACTCCCAGGTTATACATTGTTTTTCCACCTCACTTCTGACGAATGGGTTCTAATTTGTGATATTGTCAATTTTTTTCTTTAACATTTTTTTCTCATTGTGTGAGCAATCTTTTCCTGATAACAAAGACCTAATAACATTCTTTATTTTAAAATCTTTTAAATTTTTGGTTATTTTTGTTTAGAGTATGAGGGAAGAGTCAAATTGGTTTTTATTTAGATAATAAATTATTCCAGAACCATTTTTAACTGGTTCTTTCCCCTCTACAAATTTGCAAGGGGAGCTCTGCCATATATCCAGCACCTATGTGGATGTTATTTTTAAGTTTAATCAGCAAATTTATCAAAGTTAAAAACGAGAGGGGCTGGGGTTGTAGCTTAGTGGTAACATACTTCCCTCACACATATGAGGCACCGGGTTCTATCCTCAGCACCACATAAAAATAAATAAATATAATAAAGATATTGTGTCCATCTACAACTACAAAAAAAAATAGAGTAAATAAAAGCCTGCAATTCCCTCCACTTTCAGTTACCAAAACATAAATTACAGGGTTGATAATAAAAAGACATGGTTCTGAAGCAGACTGGGGAGAGAGACTCAGTACTAGTCAATTCAATATTGTGCATGGAACCTTGAGTCAAATGTGTTAGGATTTTGACTTTGTGGATTTGTGGTAAAAGTGCATAAGAAAGTAAGGGAATAAAGCATCCTTCTTCTGTGTATAGTCAACTTGGCCTCATGCAACCCAATGTCACTAGTAGAAGCAACATGTTCAAAACTTATTTCGAGTTTGTTCACTCATGGTCCTACGTAGCAGGTCACATGACAGGTCCCAGGGGCCCCTGGAACTGTTTTTCTCAAGGGCCCTAGCAGGTGGTAGACTTTTGGACAGGCAATGACTCACTCAACTCAGTAAAGCAAGTCTTTAGCCATTTTGACCTTGGTTTCCTCATCTGTTGAACAGGACATAGGCAATTTCTCATGCCTTGGATTTCGAGAATGTGTGCGCAATATAAGATTTGGCTGGTGTCTTTTGGAATGTGTTAGATGTTCTCCTCATTGCTCTTTGAAAGATTGGTGCCGTTTCATTTCATACCGCCTGAAAGTCATGTTGGATTAGATGTTAATTGTCCTGGGCTCAAGAAAAACATGGTATTTTTTCCAATGAGTCCCCCATTTCATTCTATAATGCAAACTACTCTACAAAAGCACTTTAATAGAAAACTCTCTGCTTTAGAACTGTTTTCGGTGTTATAGATGTGTCTTCAGCAACGCATATCAAATGTTCAGAGCCACCTTTCTGAGTATGATTGCTATGGAGTATGAGGTGGGAAATTAATTTTTTATCTGTAGCACTGTGGGTCATATCCACACACAATATATTTTGGGATACTTAAAAAGAAATATAATATCATAGCTAAGAGAGTCTTCTGTGGAGTTTGAACAATTTCAATGATTAAGAACTGAGGAACTTCTCCAAACTTTACCTGTTCTCTATGAAACAGATGAGTAATTCACTTACATGGTTCGGAATTTTTAATGAGACATTGGATATAAAATGTTTTAAGTCAAATAGTAACATCAGGGGCTGGGGTGGTGGCTCAGTGGTAGAGCGCTTGCCTAGCAAGTGTGAGGCACTGGGTTCGATTCTCAGCACCGCATATAAATAAGTAAAATAAAAGTCTATTGACAACTAAAAAAAAATTAAAAAAAAATAGTAACATCAATACACACTACCTGCTTATATTATTGTTGATGCATTCCTATAATTCTTGATTTATTAATTAAATTAAAAATTATTCTGCAGATTCAAGTCATACTGAATTCTTTATCCGCTTCTGAATTTTCTCAGTGCTAAACATTTTTGTATATATAATATTTTTTGCTTTATGGCACCTATTTAATCTGGATTAGAATTTACTTTTAAGTAAAATGATATTTTTTCCAATGAATTCTCCACTTCATTCTATAATGCAGACTACTCTACAAAAGCACTTTAATAGAGCTCTTATTTAAAATGATAGATTTTTAGCTGGGCGCAGTGGTGCACGCCTGTAATCCTAGCATTTAGGGAGGCTGATACAGGAGAATGGCGAGTTCAAAGCCAGCCTCAGCAATGGCGAGGCGCTAAGCAACTTAGTGAGACCCTGTCTCTACATAAAACACAAAATAGGGCTGGGGATGTGGCTCAGTGGTCGAGTGCCCTTGAGTTCAATCTCCAGTACCAAAACAAACAAACAAAAAAACACACAATAAAACAAAAAAACTGAGTCAAGATTATTTGGACATGAACATAAGAGCTGAGCTATATAATAATTTCACAAATGTAGACTGAAAATTCGCCGTTGGCTGAGGCTGGCTTTGAACTCACGATTCTCCCGTCTCAGCCTCCCAGAGTGGTATGATTACAAGTGTGAACCACCACGCCTGGCTAATTGTTTGGTTTTAAAAGAATAAATTATGCAGTGGATTTATCTAGTAAATGAATATAGATTTTTCCCCATGGTATTTGAATAATTTCTGCTTTGTTGTAAGCTTTTCTTTTTAAAAAATTAACTTTGTAAAAGGAAATTGTTCTAGTAGTATTTACTAAAATACATGAGATTATATATTAAATAAAATAGAATAAAAGATTAATTCCTGATAATTTTCTCACAATAGTTATCAATGTTCCTTTCAGAAAAAGTATTCCTTTTCATTGCTATTAATACAAAACTAATGTACACATGTAAATATTCTCATTAATCATGTCATATGATTCTCTCATTAGAGGCTGGGTATCAGGAACACAAAAAAGAAGCAATCAGTGATAAAATCGGTTATTTTCTAAACTCCATGTCCAACTCTTTCATGAAATAGCCGTAGCTCTTATTTTTCCCATTATGACTTTGTACTGTGTGGAAATTCACCCCTTTTTTAGGTACATAGGAGTAATTTTAATTTTAAAGGTTCATTTTTTCATATAAACAAAATTATATGTATCTAATGTGCTTATAAATATTTGACTTGCTTGGTCTTTGAACTGCAAAAACTTCAAAATAGGGGAATCAACGAAATTTACTTGCGGGAAAGGAATTAAGTTTGAGAGGTTATTGGTCTCTCTACCATTCCTTCTGATACACATTAGCATACAAATGGATTTCCAGATATTTTGCTTCTGTTTATACACAGTGATGGCACCATTGTTCTTCTTTATACTATTATTCATATGAGCTACATGTTTGGATTGAGTATTTTGGTAGAAGCATTCAACCTTCTCCCAAGAAGTTTGTTTCTATGGCCTTATTTCAATTTATTTTATTTTTTTTTTTAAGTTTGAGTATCCTGAAACAGACTTGAAAGGAAGTATTTCTGCCTGGATTAGATTTAAGCCAGGACCTCTGCTTCAACATCTGTTTTTACCTTGCACGGGGACAATGCAAACTGTATGTTGTACAGTGTGATGGTAACCAGTCAGGAAGGTCATCCACCATCACCTCTCTGGGACAGGTTTGAATTGATAGTTGTTGGATCATAGTGAGAATTCGAGCCAGTGAATGTGATAGGACACATTTGGGAACTTGGAAGGTGGCCCTTTACGAAATGGTAAGGGAGAATTTCAGTTTGGCAACACCTGGCTGTGCCTGTGTGTTCTGCCCAGTGTCATCTGGTGACCCATTCACTCCAGGGATAATTTGCCCAGATTGGGATAGGAGGAAGGTGGAATTTAATACTGATGATCACAATAAAATGTAATGCTTATTACCTAAACGGATTTAGTTTTTAACAGAAAATGTGGCTAATAATCCATGGACCATGTTCATTGTGAAATGTTAACCCCACAGTATAAAAATTATGACCACTAGGGTAAAAGGTCTACTGAGTGTGCCCATGTTTTCACATTGTAAGGTGGCATTTCGTGGGAGCAGTGACATCTAGTGTTCCCTTCCAAGATAGCAGTAGTTCTGATATTTATTTCAGAAGCAGCCCACAAACTCGATTACTTCATCCAGGGTCTGACTTTTACCATTTTTGAAGCACATCACATTCATCTAAGTCAGGGGGCCTGGTTTGTTCCAGAATTTTATAACCACTCCGGCAGGTCTGGTGGGGCGGCCAGACATTTTGCTTGTATTCTGGCTCAGCTCCAGCTAGTGCTGAGCTCAGAGGCCCCCTGGGAATAAGGCATTTCTGGGACCAATCTGAGGATTTGCAAAGAATTTTAAGTGAGCACAAAACTACTTTCAATAAAAAGAGGGCACAGGCTCAAGTCTAGCCTTTTTTCCTAACACATTTTGACAAAAAACAATCATTTTGAATTAGAGGCGATTGGAAAGCTCTTGGGAAATAAAAATGAAAACTCACCAATCTCTTTTATGGTTATGTGTTCTGACTTTTGCTATTCTTTCCCAGATGATTTTTCTTATGATTGGGATTTCATGAATATGTATTTTATTTGTACTTCTTGGTGAGCACTGCTCTAGGGAATTGAGTGAGTTTGAGAGAAGCAAAAGCCTTGGGTGGTTATAAATCCACCCTCCAACCGCTTGCTGCTTAACCCTCTATCACCCACTCCTGAGGCCTTAGTGATATTTAAAAGGAGTCTGTTTTTCTTTTATTCTAACGTTGTTGCAAGGAGGAGGGTACTTTTATTGCTTCTTATTCAGATCAGTTCTTCATGCTCTTTAGCTGTGTTTTGTGCAGCTGTATCATGATTATGTGAAGCTCTGATGCCCTCAGTCCTTGTCACTGTACAATTCTTATTTTTTAAAATATTTTTTTAGTTGTAGATGGACACAATATCTTTATTTTTATGTGGTGCTGAGGATCGAACCCAGTGCCTCACGCGTGCAAGGCAAGCGCTCCACCACTGAGCCACAATCCCAGCCCACTGTACAATTCTTGTTTAACTTAAAACACGTCTTGAACTCTTCCCTGAGATTCTCTGGGTATGACTGCCTGTTTGATAGAAACCACCAGAAGAAGAGATTTTCTCTTTACCCCTTTAGTCTCAAGAAAAACAAGCAAAATGGTTATTTTTTGGGGGGTGGCATATCCTGTGATGGTAACTGTGTACACCATTACTGGTACCTGACTTAGTCATGGTAGTAATACAGTGTGAGAGGGCCTCTACCTCTCTGGCTTCAAAACATACAGTTTTTATAAAACACATTTAAAAAAACTAGCATAGCTCTCAATAACATAAACGCTAATCTGTTGGGTTTGGGGGAAAGAAGCCTGGAGCACCATATTGGGGTGCCTTCATTTTCTTTCACAGCTCCTCAAGTAGTTTTTAAAAAAATCATATGAAATTCAGCCATTCCTAACCTCCCAAATTCCAAAACGGAGGTCTTCATGAAACATTTCTTAAAATCAAGCATAACTAAATATGAAGGAATATCAATTTCTGCCTGGTTGATGGAGCTAACAACAGTATAGCCTTACAATCACATCACAGTGGAGGTGCTATAAATACATTCCTTTAACGGGTCCACTGCTTATGCCAAGTGGACCAGTTGCCTAAGGATAACCCAGAAATCCTTCCTGGGCTATAAACAGAATCTTTATATTCATTTGTACATTTATTGAACAAATATTGTCCTGTGCCATGAGCCAGGCACGTGGGATACGTTGCTGAGTATGCCTTTCTTGTTACTCTGTATGCACCCCAGGAAATTCCTGCATACATGGGGCATACAAGTTATTTGGAGGATACAGCTATAAACAATAAATATCAATTGTTCAGTGTTACAGAAAATGAGAAAATGGAGAACAAGATGAGAAGCTGAGTGTGTATTTCAGTTTTAAATGGCCCTCCCTGAGAGAGTGACATTTGAGCAAAACTTGATGTGAGGAACAAGTCATGCAGATATTTAAGAGGAGAATGTTCCAGGCAGAGGGAGCAGCCATTGCAAAGGCCTATAAAAGAAGTGTGTCTAATGTGTTCAGAAATATCTAGGAGGCCAGTGTGCTGGAGCCAAGAGCGTGAAGGAGATGAGGTGACAAAGGGGGCCAGACCAGCTCATGCACTGAAACATTTGTTCTCTGTCTCCACTCCAGGAAATATCTGTCTCTGCATTACCCTTAATGGTCTTACCCTGCTTGTGATAGTTTTGCATGTGTTAGTTTTTCCTTTTTTAAAATATTTTTGATTGTAGATGGACATAATACCTTTACTTATTTATATGTGGTGCTTTTTCCTTTTTTAAAATATTGTTAATTGTAGATGGGCACAATACCTTTATTTATTTATATGTGGTGCTGAGGATAGAACCCAGTCCCTCCTTCTAGCAAGTGCTCTACCACTGAGCCACAACCCCAGCCCACATGTGTTAGTTTATGACAAAGAGTTTTATATCATTATGAATAGCCTATTGTATCTAGGTATCACTAGGACAAAACCCATGTACCCCTGATTCCCCCATATTAAATTTTGCAGGACATTCTACAGATTTTGGGGATAACTGAATTCTAACAGTAGTGTGTTCTGGGTCTATGATGGCAAAAGCCTGAGGCAGGCCACTGTGGCCTAACATGTCATTACCAATTTAATAGAAATATTTCTTGCTTGACTAATCTGTACCAAATGTTAATTCTTTTTTAGAGTTTGTTTTGCTAAAATCCAAAACCATTTTATCCCTTAAAGGAGTGACAGTGTGCCATTTGACTAATCAATTCAGGTAAATAACCTATTGATAAACTCATTATTGATAAATTGATTTGTTTTCCAGATGTGTATTAGTCACTATACAATCTAAGTAATCTGAAATAGTAAAAGTATAGAGTCTTCAAATTTTACATTCCCAGAGACATGCTGTATTTCCAGTTATAAGTTTTTCATCTCTAGATGAGAAAGTAGAGATCTGGAGAAGCATGTGGAGGTACAGTAAGTACCTGCTCTGCAATCAGCTCTGTGTGCGTGGGAACATGTCTGTCTGAAATTCATCTTCTGTTGAAAATATTTCTACTTCCAGAATCCAACATGGTATTTTTCCACTCTAGTCTTTACAGGAAGACAAGTAAATTTCAAAGAGTTGCTGGTTTATAACTTGTTCTCATTTTTGCCTCAAATATAAAATGACTCAGCAATCATTGTTCTCCAAGGGTAGGGAGAGAAGCAATTTGAACTGGTGGTGAAAAATAGGAGAAAGTCAGATGACCTGATAATTCAGTTTCCAGGTACTGTTGGCAAAGATCTTTGACCTCCTTGAGAAGGTCAGAATCAAAAGGGTAGCTTTTAAACATAGTTATTAGAGAATGCATCTTCTATTTCTTTTACCATGTTCCTCTTAATGCGCATAGCCCTGGCACAGTTGTCAAGGACAGAAGTGAATTAGCACAAAAAACATATTAGAAATTGTACCTTGCTCTGTGTGTCACTTGTAAATTAAATAGCTAGTTGGGACATCCTTTGGAATACAAAATCACGGACCTGAATTTAAGTATCATATTCTAGTCATTTTTACATTTATATTTCCCTAATATTTGATAGCTTATGATAATTATTCATCTTGGTCTTATCTCTGACAAATTTTACTTTCCATCTTGGATCTTCTTCTCAGCTACCTAATGGATATGATTGCCTGTTTATTTCTATAGTCTAGAGGATCCTAAAGGGATATAGATTGAATTATTCCTTTTATAGGAAATTACAAATAGTCTTGCAATATAGAGAAATTAACCTGATGGGGAATGCAGCAATTTGGCCTGGCTGGCTGCTTTGCCCTCTATAGTAAGAGGGGCTTAGAGAAGAGAGAAGAGAGAGGGGAAGAGGGTGCAGGGGAGGCCAGAATATTTTTTTTTAAATTTTTTTTAGTTGTAGATGGATGCAATATCTTTATTTATTTATTTTTATGTGGTGCTGAGGATCGAACCCAGTGACTCACGCATGCGAGGCAAGCGCTCTACCACTGAGCTACAGCCCCAGCCCTGAGGCCAGAATATTCTGCATCTCATTGTAAGAGGTTCTTCCCAAAGGTCTTCATCTTTTCTGTTAATTCTTTAGAATTTTCCAAACTTGCCACCTGCTTATTTTTGAGTCCAAGTATATCAATTATTTCCAAGGCCAAGTAACAGTGTTATTGATTGAGTCAAGGAGCAACATGGGGGTTAAGAACGATAGTGACTCATGCCAGCACCCATATTTGCTAATTCCTGGAACTCTTGTTTTTTTTTTTCTATCAGAATTCATTAGATCACAAAGTTCCATTAAAGAAACTTTTTTGCTTGTGAGCACTTAAAAGCATTTTAAAGACCTTTATACACTCATTTAAAAAGGAGTAAAATGTTTGAAAAGAATATCTCATTGTCCTCTAGCACACGGTTCCTTTTAGCCATTAAAGCCAATCTAGACTCTTGAACTATATTTTGTATTATGTCTTTCTCAAAATCTTGCAAATTTTGTATTATATCTTTCTCCAAGTCTTCAAATCGTTAATGTAGGGCTTCTCTTTATAGAAATATTTCAGGTAAAAAGTGAAGAAAGTATTAAAGGTTTTCACCATTCTGCAATCCTGATGATTTTAGGTAGTGGCATGGTTAATTTCTAACTTCACAAAGAGAAGAAACTGGCAATGGGTACCTCCTGGTGGGAGCATGCATCTATGAAGTGTCCTGCCAAACTCATATCAGGATGTGATTAAAGCTCTAGATCTAAATAAGTCTTCACCGGAATATATTGAACTACAACACAAGGATGCAAAATCCCAATCCTCTGAAACTATGGGACACATGACCACCGTTTGTCATAACCAAACTGCCAGGGAGACAATAGGAAGAAATGACAGGAACCAGGCGATTAAGGAAACTTGAGACCCATTGAAATATATACACTTTATTTGGGTCCTGATTTAAACAAATAGGAAAAAAATTTTTTACAAGATAATAGGAAAAATGTTAATACAGACCGAAGTCTGCAAAGAATTACTGCAATTTTTTTTTTAGTTTGTGATAGCTCTTATTAATTAGCTCTTAACTCTTTTAAAGTAGCACTGATATTTTAGAGATATTTGCTGAAATATTCACGGATGGAATAAAAAAGGTAATATCAAAATTTGAGTACATTGAACATAAAAATGTGAAACTTGTTTCAAAATGAGGCTTTTTTCCCCTCATTTTCTGTGACCATTCTGTATGTTCCATAAATGACTTATAAATTCCATCTGCCACAACTTGAGAACATTTCGTTTGGCTGTCAATTATATTCATATGTTACAGGCCTGACACAGAAACCGATGAAACCAGTTAGATTCTGAACGTTACTAATTTTCCTTTAGAAATAATTCTACAATTGATTTTATTTTTATTGGTGCATTTTAATTACACAAAATAGTGGGCTGCACTGTTGCATGTTTGCATATGCATATAACTGATGCTTTTGCTTAGTGTCTCCATACCCAGTCTTCAAGTATGAAGTATCAATCATATGACCAAACATATTTATACATTATTGGATGTTGATCATTGATCTAAGTAATCCAACTCCATGGCACTGGAGAATAGCATATCATTAAAGAGGCTAATCAAATAAATATCCAGCCAATATTTGTTGATTGAGTAAATGGAAATTTCATTTACTATATATTTTTGTGAAATCAAAAGAATATTCTAATCAATTCTTAAGCAAATGTCTTGATGTATTTGAAAAGATTTTCAGAGCAATTATTATGAAAAAAGTACACTCATTTTTAAATAAGCAGAAAAGCACATAAAACAACATTCCTAGAGTACTTTGTTTGTTAAACTTTCTGCTTTTAGAGACTTTTTTCTTTATAAAATATTACATGGCTACTAATGAAAAATTAAAAAGTACCAAAATGTGTTTATTCCATCACCAGACACAACCACTATTGGCCTGTTCATTTCATTTTTACCCTTTTAAAAAATAAAGCTCTCATTGTAATAAGATAGTAAGAGTCATTGTCTTCAATTTTACCAACAGAATCCCGTTACAAATTTTTTTTTACATTTGCCCTTTGTGTTAATTTTCCTCTAATAAAACTGGAACTTCTAATGCTTTCAGAAAATGGGAGCTCTCTTAAGCAGTGAAATATGTACAAAAGATAAAAATAAGCACAGCCTGCTCTTCCTGTAGCATACTAAAACTTTAACCAAAGGTTTTTTGTTTTGCTTTGATATTAGTAGGCATTTATGGAAATAACGTGATTTAATTTGGTAAGTACTGCTTTTAAATGGACCTAGAGATTAGTAATAACAAGTCAGATGTAAAATAAAGTGCAGGTTAGTATTTGTTATCCAAAATGCTTGGGATCAGAAGTGTTTTCAGATACTGAATTTTTGGGGGTAATGGGACCCAAGACTAAACATGAAATTTATTTTATGTATGCCTTACACATATTAGCTTGAAAGTAATTTTATAATATATTTTAATTAAATTTTTGCATTAAACTAGGTTAGTATACATTGAACCAGCAGAGTTGTGCAGTTATGTTGGTTCTCAAAATGTTTCCGATTTTGAATTCTCAGCTAAGGAGTGCTCACCTCGTATTACTGCTTTGCAAAGTTTTCCTTCCCTAAATATCTCTTCATTGGTGCTGCTACTGCGTGCTCTCTTTGCATAGAATGGTGTTTTAGTCAGCTTTTTCGCTGCTGTGATTGAAAGACTTGACAGGGACAACTGTAGAAGAGGAAAGGTTTATTTAGAGGCTCACCGTTTCAGAGGTCTCAGTTCATAAGTGGCTGGCTCCATTCCTTAGGGCTTAAGGTGAGGCTGAGCATCAGGGCAGAAGAGTATGACAGAGGGAAGCAGCTCACATGATGATCAGAAGCAGAGAGAGAGACTCCACTCTCCAAATACAAAATATATACCCCAAAGCCATGCCACCACCGAACCACTTCCTCCAGCCACACACCACCCACCTCTAGCCACCACTCAGTTAATCCCATCAGGGATTAATCCACTGATTAGGTTAAGGCTATAACCTAATCATTCCTCCTGCTCCAAACTTTCTTGTATTGTCTCACATGTGAGCTTTTGGGGGATACCTCATATCCACACCATAACAAATGGCTTTGAGAACCTGGAGCAACACTTAAAATACAGAGAAACTTTTGACTTCAATCCTGTCAGGTTTAAATACTATTAAAACCTACTGTTGTGACTTATCCTCTCTCCTCCTCCTCCTTTCCCAATGTCTCTCTTCAAAATGAATGTCCAGTTGCTCTCTAGACTAAAAGCTCAGCATGCTGATAGGAAATACAAACTAGATATGAAATTAATTTTGAGAAGTTTTCTACAAAATTAAAGGAATTCCATTGTGTTTGATAAGATTGACTGCTTACAGGAACTCATTTTGTAACTGCTTTACTTTCCAAATATTTCCTTCTCTAACCCACAAAGCAATGGAGCAGATGTTTATATTCTTGTCATGAGACTTAGTGAGAGAACTTGGATCTGGTTGCAAAACCTGTCCTTGATAGAAACTGGACAAGAACCTAGTCTCCTGCATCAGAGTAGGAGTTTGTTTGGGGACAGGCTTGTGTCCCACAACCTTGACAAGCCCAATATTTCTTGGAGTTCAGTCTGATATAGGATTGCTCTTCCAAGGCAGCAACGTTATTGCAAGCTTCCATGGTCAGCAGAGCCAAATTGAAGTCAAACTGACTTTCTGGATTGTGAGCATAAATAGGTTAAATGGCCTAAACCCTCCTGTTACACTGTGTCCTATCTGCATCCTGACACACAAATGTGTCTCTACCTGAGTTCATCAATTTTCTCTGAGCTTAGTATGGGCACCAATGATTCCTGTCTGTATCTTTCCCAAAGTCTTTGTTCATTTCTGATATCAACTGTCTATTTGCTCCAGACCAAAGTCACATTATTACTTAACTGTGGACATTTTATTTCCCTCTTTAGCCAGGACCTGCTATTTCTCAGGCTTTTAGCTCTGTATCAGACCTTTTTTAAAAAATGTGATCCATTGTATTCTTTCATGTCCTGTTGAGTTTGAAGGAGTCCGTCAGACCTTTTTAATGTTGGATATTACAAAATTCCTAGCAGGGGAGGGTGGGAGGGTAGAGAGAGTGGAGATATGATTAGTTAACTTAAAAATCACACTACTAGGTTTCAGTTAAGTCACTACCTGATGCAAGCATTTTATCATCTCAAAATATAACAGATTTTTCACAATAAATATTATGTGTCCCCATTTCACAGGACGGGAACCTGAGGTTCTGAGAAGTATGACCTGAGTCAGGACAAGCCAGGATTGGTAGACACTACAGGCAGGCTAGGCACTGCTCCTTATTCAGATCATATTCAAATATTTTAAATATTTTATTAGTGGGGGAATATGATGGCAATTAAACATGTTGCTTCTAAATTTCCACTCACTGATATTGGCTACTTTAGCAGGAGCTGGACCTACCGTACATTTTGTTGGCTTTTGGAAACTTCAAAGAGATCAGATTACCTTACTGGTGTTTTGTTTTGTTCTGGTTTTTGGTACCAGGGATTCAACTCAGGAGTACTCATCCACCACTGAGCCACATCCCTAACCCTATTTTGTGTTTTATATAGAGATAGGGTCTCAACTGAATTGCTTAGCGCCTCGCCATTCCTGAGGCTGGCTTTGAACTTGCCATTCTCCTGTCTCAGCCTCCCAAAGTGCTGGGATTACAGGCATGCGCCACTGTACCTGGCTTCCTTACCAGTGTTTTAACACTCCTCATACACCAGTTCACTGCTTCTGTACCTTCTTCTGCTCTGACTCCTAGGCCAGAAAGCTAAATCATGGTAGAGATGGGGCTTAAAACCTGGTCTTCCCACCATCTTCTAGCCCTTTGTGTATGTGCACACATGTGCTCATGCACAGAACTGGGGATTGAACTCAGGGTTTTGTACATGATAGGTAAGCCCTATACCACTGAGCTACACCTTTTTCACTTTTTAAGAGCTATGAATGTTAAATGATCACTAATAAACAGTGATTGAATGGATCCTATGTTAGCTTCCCATTACTATAACAAATATCTGAGATAAACCCACTTAAAAAGAAGTTATTTTGGCTTGGTTTCAGTCCTTGGTCACTTGATCCCATCATCTTTGGGCCTGTGGTGGGGACAGCATGGAGAAAAGCTGCTCACCTCATGGCAGCCAAGAAACACAGAGGAAGATGAGGGGTTGGTGCCCTAATAGCCCCTTCAAGAGCCTGCTCCCAGTAACCTAACATCCTCCCATGAGGTCCCACCTCATAAAGGTTCCTACAGACTAGGAACCAAGCCACACATGGGCCTCTGGGGAACATTTCATGATCCAAACTGTAGAAGATTCCTTATGTCTTAGGTTTGTATGTTTTATCATTTACATAGTTTTCACAGATATAATCTTAGTTAAATCTCAGCCCAGAATTGCATGGGAGAAATAGGCCAGGGAATTTTAAAACACCTCTCATACATGTGCAAAAGAGAGCCTTTCAGAGTCAAGACACGCCTGCCTTTTAACTCCAAGCCTTGTACTACTACAGAGCTTCTACCTTATTGGTGTTTCCTTCAGATGGTGTTACTGTCCCGCCTGGAATTGTATAATAAGGAGGAAGCGGTTACGTGGTAACTGAAATTTTCTAATCATGGAAAAAGTTCACTGACATGAAACTAAGGATGGCATTTGTAGCCCACATGAGAAGTGTAATGGTAACACATTTCTTGAAGCTAGAGTAGGAATTTTATGTCAAATTGTATCCGAGGGTGAGGGGAGCTATACAAAGGTGAGGCCATATTAATTGGATTTTGATGAGTGAATCAGAATTTATCCAGAGAAAAAGAGGGTTAAGAGGCACAGATTGCCTTGTGGAGAGCGGGATGGATGGGAGCACAGATCCAGGTGCTAGGCAAGGGCAGGTATAAAAATTAGAGATGTGTGAGACCAAGCTTTAGAACACACTTGTGCACCAAAGGGCAGGAAGGCCCAGAGCTGGGATACTAATGATCTTCTCATTCAGTGCTTAACTCCATCGTAAACCTGTTCATCAAAAGAGTGAGAGGAAGCTAGTGGTCCCTGTGTGTATCCTCTGAAAGGAGAGAAAGGTAGCATTCTTCCAAGTGAGAGGGAAACCTTTTCTATAGCCTTTCTTCTTTTGTATATAAATTGAAAACGAAAAGTTGGATTTATATGTCTCCTTTTAAAAAAAATCAGCTTGTTGTTTTAGGGTAAAGATGGAAACCATCTCATTAGTCCTACAAGATCATTTAGAGAAATAGTGAAGGATGTGACCTCAAAGGACCAATGTCCTGTATTTGAAGACAAACACACTTCCTAGCTATGTGACCTTGGATCAATCTCATAGTATCTATAGAACACTCAACACATGGGACAAAGATGTCTCTGTGTCCTATAGTCAAATTGTATGCCAGTTTTATTTTAAGTGAAATGGCTAATTTTTATCCTTTTCACACTTTGTGGATTTCTTTGCTATTCTAAAAAAACCCATTTTAACAAGGAGTATATGCACATATAAAATATTTCTACTATTTATGTAGTCATGTGAGTAACATTAGTATAATTATGAGAAATTGGTATTATCCATTAGGATGGGTAGTATTGGTACATTAATGAAAAAAGGAGAGCAGGATGTTGCCAATCCAAAGGTTAAATCCATAATTTTAGTTACACAATTTTATTTATTTATTCTTAGAAAACATTATTCCCATATTCAGAGGTTGAGGCAGAAGTTCAAAACTTTAGTTGTATTTCTGCTTGGGAAAATAGCAGAGATCTAAAATTAGTCTTATTAGACCACGGATATGTACCCAGCCAAGTTTAATGTGGGATTTTAAAGTTCATGGAGTTAAATAGTTTAAAGTAGCACTGTACAAAGCAAATAGAGAATGCACTTTTAAACATTTTTTCAGTTTTACTTGGAAAGATGTCAAAAAAATTTAAGAAATGTATTTATATTTTATGATAATGATACTTAAAATATTCATCAACACAAAAACATTCAATATTAAAGTATTAATGAAATGAGTTTTTTAAGAATTCTTTGTTAGGTATCCTATTTGTTACATGAAACACTCTTCTGGTAGAAGTTCTTAATTCTTAGCTACACTTTTATAGTTTCATGGATAGTAATTTGTGGCAATGACTAATATTAAAGCTATGCTGGAACATTTGTAAAAGATGTTTATTCTTTTTTATGTAGTTGAGTAAATTTAAATGAAGATTTAACACAGTGAATTTAGATACAGCATTAATCCTACCATTTGGAGAATTCTAGATTGTTACCCTGTAGTATTGAACTAGGTACATTCTTGCAAAGCAAAAAAAGTATAGTGCTCACAAATCAGGTTATTTTGACCCATTACTCAATAACTAATGCTTAGCTCACTGATTATATTCCATGAATATTACTGCCTTATTCACTATAGTACCTAACAGAAGAGATGACTGGCATTTTTTCTCTTTCCATAGTTCAATATGGCTAGCTCTCTACTAGTCAAGGCAGGAGAGGTATACAGAATCCCTCATTCCCTTGTTCTCCAACAAACAACCACAGATGGAATTGGAATTGTTAGGAGAATACGTGGTGGAATAGTCAAAAAATATCTCAAATCACCACATATGAACATTTCTGCAATAATAATATACAGTGTCCTTAAAATTAGAAAATAAAAGCAAAAAAGAATGAGTTCCATCTTGTGGAGAAAATGTCCTTTATCACACTCAACCTGTTACTTCCATCTTGTTTTCTTTTCCAAAACATTAAACATATGGACAGAAATTAATATGGAAAGTTTATTGAGCGTCGTATGCTTAGAACTATTCCCAGAAAGTGAAGGCATCCAATAGCATTTGTGCACATTCTGTGCTTTGATGTTGCCTGAGACTTAAAAACGTCAAGATACACAGTACTAAATTGTAATGGGAACAAGAATGAAATCGGGGAAGGAAAAAACTAGTTTTGTCTTGGAACAATTTATAAATGACTGAAACCAAGCATGCTATTCTTAAAGAATCATGAGATTTAGATCTCTAGCAGGAATACTAAGAATAATTTAGTCAGACTTCCTCTTCTCACATGAGATGGGGAGATGCCTATTATTTCCTTCGTTAAAATTACAAATGGTCCTTTTACATTCCATATGAACTAGAACTGACCATGGGAAGAAAGTCTAGGGTTAGCACCTTTAATCACATTAAGATTTTATACTTTCTGGTCAATAATTCTGTGTATAAAAAGATTAAAGTAAGCCATAAATTCTTTGAACAAATTGTCCAATGGCACCAATGGGTATGTGCATAATTGTTTCGCCTGAGTCAGTTGGAAGAGCAGGAAGAAGGTCAGCGGGTTGGAGTGAGGGGTTACTTCTCAAAATCTCAGCTTTTGTATATTCTCAGGGCATGTCCAGGGATACCTCTGCTAGGCACGGTCCACGTGCACACTAAACAGAATCACCCTGTGACTTTGGACGCCATAAGGCCCAGCTCATAACATTGCATTCAGCTCTATGTCCCGTGTGTCTCCTGTATGTATCCTCTCACCAGCTCAGCATGTACTATATGCTTTCATTGATTTCTTAGCCATGGCACCTTAACTGGCACAAAAAGTGGCACTTCATAAAAACTTGATGGGACGGTTAATGGTTGATTGGCAGCTGCATCTTTAAAATGGAAAGTCGGTGTTTCAGTTCCTCTATGGGTTTCAGAGGTACAGAATGATAATGGCATACGTTCCAAACCAAATTCTTCCTCCTTTCCTCCCTCCCTCTGTCCTCACTCTCTAATGGCTTTCTGTCTTTTTATTCAGGTCTCACTACTCCCAGCGTGTCTCCGACTAGGATTTGCAGCCCCTGACACTCCTCTGCTCTAGACCTCTTTGTACACATTGCTATTCTTTCGTAAAATTCTTAGCAATTGTGATAACATGTGTGCCAAGAACTACTTGGAAGCCCCATGTCCAAGGTACCTTTTTTTGGGAACTTGTCCTTTGATGGCTTTGCTCTCCTTCCCTGAGCCCATAAAAATGACCACAATGGTATTTATACAAAACATTCCGAGCTCTTTTCTGAAGATAGCTATGGTACAGATTTTATTATATCCCCCCTCTTTTGGGGGTTGATAATGAAGGAAATGTCCAAAAACATAGCAGGAAGAATTTACTTATAGAAGACATAGTGAGATCACTAACACTCCGCTATACTTGATATGTAAGCACTTAGTTCAATCTCATGGCCAACCCAAGCAGTAGATTATTAGGATCTTCATTCTCATTTTACTAAAGAAGGGACTGCAGGGACAGAAAGAGGACAAGAGAAGATCTGGACATCCACCTGTCCCCACTTGCCACAGGTTAAACTACTGTACCATTCGACCTCTTGATATGTAGGAAAGGAAAAATTTAAGTTTCATTCATAATTTACAGTGTTTGCTTTAGCAAGAAAGAGTTGATGGGGTTATCTGTGAATCTTTACAAATATATTTCTTGGGGTCAGAATTACACTAATCTCTCCATTTGTCTGAGCTATCAAAAGTTTGAGTCATCAGATGGCATAGCTGAGCTGTGTCAGTTTTGCCTAAAATTTGCTATTGTAAAAGATTTAAGTGGCTCTTTGTATGGCTATTACAATTTTTTAAAGCTTTTAAAAAATTTTTTTTGTATATTTGTTAAAAACACAAGTTCAAGTTTCCCAGTATCTTTTAAATAGCTTAGAGAGCTTGGGAAAACACACAGGCTTGTGACCTGATATTGATGAGAGTCTGGGGCGGCAATTTAGTCTAGGCATCTGACAAGTGTGGACTTCCACGTGCCAAGAATTACCACCCTTCACTTCCTGCACTTGAGGATGGAGTACTTGAGTCTGCTCTCTTAATTTATTAGCAGTGTTGCCACTTTTATGTGTTAAGTGACCTTTACTTGCAATTTTTTGTTTATTATTTTTAAAACTTGTAAGCACTTGAGACGTGGGAGCTAGTCTCTAGTGGAAACATCTGTTTTCTCAATTACTGTGACTAGTTAGATTTCTTTTTGTTAAAAAAAGGGATGATCTTACAAAAAAAAAAAAAAAACCTACACTGGGAATTAGGAATTGGGGTTTGATCATAGATTGTACCCAATCTGTAACTTTAAGTCCTGTCAGCAATTTGAATATCATTGTTGGCTAATGAGCCCTGATAGGTAGGTATTGTGCTAAATACATTGTACATATTCTATCTTAAGCTCCCACTTTGTGTGAAAGAAGTACTAGGCTAGGTTCTCTATGAAGCAAAAGAATATCAAACAAAATTCCAACTCCCAAGATCTTACTCATCAATTCATGGCCTAACTCGGATAAGTGATAATGTTTGAAAATTAATGTCAGTAGGAACTGGTTTTGGAAGAATGTGTGTCACCTCTCTTTCTGTCTCCATGGGTGCTTTAAATATGTCCAGCAAAGGTTTCAGAGGGTCATCCTGTGTCTGAGCCATGTGGAAAGGGTTGCCGCTACAGATTGCCTAAATTAGAAGAAATCCTTTATTATCTCTAATATTTCCTCCTCAGAACTCAAAAGGCCTCTGCTGCAAACATAAGACTGTAATCCCAAAGGGGAGACCCATAATTCCAGCACTGAGACACACCAAAGACCTGAGGCAGGCAGACAGGTCAAACATTGGAGCAAAGGCTGCCAGGTCAGATGCTGGCCTCAGAGGCTGCTTAGGACCCATGCATCTTCTGTCTAGGGGAGACAAATGTTCTACCACCTTGGTCCAGGATTGTAGGGTACATGGTTGGAGTCTTGCTCTTTGACTTATTTTTACATTGAATGGAAGTGTCAGGATCACTTTTTGCTTCCGATATATCTTAAAATGGAAAATGATGTAGTCTATGTCAAACAATTTGCCACTTCATCAAAAAAATTAGATTCTCATATGATCCAGCAATTCCACTTCTGGGTAGATACTCAAAAGAATTGAAAGCAGAGACTTGGAAAGGTACTTGTGCAGCCGTGTTTGGAGCAGCATTATTTGCAGTAGCCAAAAGGTGGTGGAAACAACTCCGATGCCCATCAGTCAGGGAAGGGATAAACACAATGTGGCATATCCTTACGACAGAAAAGCTTTCGGCCTTAAAAAGGCATGACGTTCTGACACAGGCTCCAACATGGACAAACCTGGAACACATTACGCTGAAGTGAAAAAGGCCAGCAGCTAGAGGACAAATACCACGTGATTCAATGTAGAGATCTCGAAACTCATGAAGGCAGAAAGCAAAACAGTGGCTCCCAGAAGCTGGGGCTAGGGCAGTTATTTTATGGGTATGGATTTCAGGAGGATGAAAAGTAGAGATGAGTGGTGGAGATGGTTGCTCAATGCCATTACACTGAACTTAAAAATGGTTAAAATGAAGCTAGACACGGTGGCGCATGCCTGTAATCCCAGCACTTAGGGAGGCTGAGACAGGAGAATCGCGAGTTCAAAGCCAGCCTCAGCACTGGCGAGGTGCTAAGCAACTCAGTGAGACCCTGTCTCTACATAAAACACAAAATAGGGCTGGGGATGTGGCTCAGTGGTCGAGTACCCCTGAGTTCAATCTCCAATACCAAAAAAAAAAAAGGTTAAAATAGTAAATTATATATTACATTTTCTCACCATAAAAAAAGATGCATTCCCCCTTTCCAAAAGAAAGGAAGGGTCTATTTGGCTAATTAAAGAGCCATAATAGGAAATGATTGGTAGGACACCCATTCTGGATGGGATGTCCATCTGCTGCTCCTCTCTGTTCTCTAACAGTGAAGACAAGTGAACTGGAGACAACCGGCTAATCTTGGTCCTCCTGCCTGGAGTGACCCAGACCTCTGCTATTGATTTGTTTAGCCGGAAGGATGATGAGATTTTAGTTGGTTAGATACAATAGCAGGAGTTCGGATCCCATGGCTCCAGCTGGGCTACAGCCCCATCTGGACTCTGACCCAGGTCTGTGTCATACACCACCCTGTCTACTGACAAGCAGGAGAACTTTCTATTGGCCAAAACCAGATACAGAGAGGAGACTGGTTGCAGCAACACCACCTCCACTTGTGAAATGGAGGCAGAGAGTGTGAGCCCAAGGCAGACGTGTGTTAATGGGAGTTCCCGAATCCACGAAAAGCAGGTGAGGAAGAGAGAACAAACATTCAGCAAGTGCACACAGCTTTTTATCTTACTCCCTGGACAATCATTTGTGATCTGAAGCTCCTGAGTTATCCCAATAGGTCCACCCAGAGCAAGGGGCCACCTTCTGCAGAAGCCTAAGAGCCAAGCATCATTATTAGTCAAAGTGGTTAGAGAAAATGAAATGTATTTGTTTGGAGTCGAGCTATGGCACAAAAGGTCCATTGACCGAGGAGACTTGTGTTTGTGTTATCAAAAAGAGTTGCTCCCCCAAGATGGCAAGCTGAGTTCCACAGCCTACCCACTGTCCCATTCCTTGCTTCTCATGGAAGCTACTGGCATCCTAAAATACATTTGCTTCAGTGATCCAAATATTTATCACCCCGCTCCCACCCTTCCTTGTCCAAAGCCTTGCAGCCTGAACCTCCCTTCAGCTAAGGATCTCCTTTGAGAGATTATTTTAAGCTGATGCTCTAGCTTAGATATAGGGGGAAAGCCAGGAAACCAGATCTATTCCAGAGTTCCACTGCAAAGAATTATCTCCATTCATGAGCCCAGAGATCTATGCGTTAGGCAAAGTGCCAAGAAAGACAAACACAACATCGAAAAGGAGGCCCTGTTTCTCCAGGGATCCTGCAGGGAAACACTTGTTTCCAGTTGGGTCATCTGTCACATATTGCGACAGAGGTGGCAACTGGCTCTTGGGGAGAGAGGTGGTGAGTGGATAGGGAGTCAGTGTTGTGCATTGATTTGTGTCCTGCATGAAGATATATTGAAATCCTGATGCCTTGAATGTGACCTTGTTTGGAAATAGGGTCTTTGCAGATACAAAGATGAGGTCCGTCTTGATTATGGTGGGCCCTAAAGCCAATGACTGATGTCTTCATAAGAAGAGCCATCTGAGACCCAGACACGCACGCGCATGCGCACGCACGCGCACACATGCACAGGGCAACCACATAACAATGGAGGCAGATATTAGACTAAATGACCTACCTGTAGAAGAACGTCGAGTACTGATAAAAATAGCAAAAGCTAAGAGAAAGTCATAGAACAGCTTTTCCCCTATGGCCTCCAGAGAGAGAGCATAGCTCTGTGGACACCTCAATTTTGATCTTTTTGGCCTCCAGAACTGAGAGAATGTATTTCTGTTGCTTTAAGTCACCAGCCTATGGTACTTTCTTGTGGTATCATTGTTTATGATAGAAAATGAGCGCAAGCGGTGGTGTTTGAACTCAGTCTTGGCATTGGAGTAGTTCTATGTGGGTAACTAGAGATAGGAAGATGTAGGATATTGGGAAAAACAAGAACTGCTCAGAGAGGAGTGTGGGCCCAGGGTGGTGTGGTGTTCCTGTTAGTTAGCTTTCTGTTCCTGTGAACATTACCTGATATAATCAGCTTGTACTAGAAAAGATTGATTTTTGGCTTGTAGGTTTAGAGGTTTCAGGCCATGATCAGTTGGCCTTGCTGCTTTTGGCCCTACAGCAAGGCAACACATGGTGGAGAAAAACTGCTCATCTTATGGCCAGGGAATGAAAGGAAGGGGCTAAGGTCCCACTGCCCCCTTTGAGGTCACATTCCCATTGATCTAAGGACCTCCATTAGGCCTTGTCTCTTAACATTTCTACCACTTCTCAATAGTGCCATGCTGGGGACCACATGCTGGACTATTCTAGATCCTCTGGGGTATGAGTATACTAGGGCAGACTCTTGTACCTGAAGGCAGGCTGGAATTATAGCAGATAACAATTGTCAGGAATTAGCCTAGAATTAGCCCAGACAGGGCATTTTATACTATGCTAAGAAGTCTAGATTTGATTCACCGAGATTTCGTGCTGAAGGATCATAAAGTCTCTGGTAGCCCTACACACCCTGTTCCCCGTCCTCTTTGTAGTGTGGAGCATGTCCTAGTTTGGACCTGATGTCTTGTCCTGGAAGTCTTCCATATGGAAGAGTGGTCCAGATGTCGACTGATTCTGGAATAGGAAATAATGAAGACTTTTCTAAAATGTCTCTCCTCCTTGGCACTTGGCATTTGATTTTATATAGCTCCCATATCCACCCCAGACACAGCCTAATGATTAGCTTATACTATGCGTGGATCCAAACCATGATTAAAGTCTGTTTTGGTTTTCAGATTCTTGGCACCAGTTCATGAAACCCTTCCAGTTCTAATCTGAACTTCACTTAATAAAACCGAAGCTTTTGATAGCTAGCATGCCAAGATCACCTCACACATGCGTACTTGTCCTGTACTGTGGAAAGCCAGAGTTTTGAGGTCTACCTTGGTTTAATTTTTCAATTCTTTTCTTATCTCAAACCCACTTCATTCTTTTCATTTTTCCCATTATTCAATTAATGCTTCCACATCTTTTCTAATGCTTTCCCCCTAATGGGAACCAAAAAAGAAGAAACAAAGACTGCAACCCCCCAACTCCCAAATACCACCTGAATCTAACATAAGGAACTACTTGTTACACTTAGAGTCATTTAAAATCTTTTGAACTCCTAAGTTGCATTAAATAATATAGCATGAGTGAAATGATAGCCAAAAACCATGGATTTATAGTGATTCAAAACTTCTTCATGAGGGAATGACTAAATATTTGCCAGAATAGCTTCATTCAAATAATAACAAGTGCTGTAGTTCTCCAAAACAGAGTGGAAAAGTACTAAAAGGAGAAGCCAGAGGCCTGAGCGTGAGTCCCAACTCTGCCATTAACTAATACAATAGCAAACTATTTTTTTTAAATATTTATTTTTTAGTTGTAGGTGAGCAAAATATCTTTATTTTATTTTTTATGTGGTGCTGAGGATCGAACCCAGTGCCTCACATGTGCCAGGCGAGCACGCTACCACTGCGCCATAACCCCAGCCCAATAGCAAACTATTTTGACCTGGGTTTTCTAGAACATGAAAGAAGGCTCAGATTATATCTAAAGTTTGCAACTGTGAAATTGTGAATTTAATTTTTAATTACAGTGGTGATATGACCTCCCAGGAAAGTATTTTAAGATTTGATGGCAGCTATAACTCAAATGCATTGACTAAGACTTGAATCTTAAAAAAACAACAAAAAAACTTTTCAATGTTAATGGTATTCCTTAGCAAAGTTTGCCACCTAGTGGTCAAAAGGAGTAAAGTGGGACTTTAAAGGCTAGAACAAAGGCTTTGTGACAGCTAAGATTGACTGTTGAATGCAGTTATTATATTGATTAGGTTTTAAAAAATTGAATCTACTTTAAAAGTAGGAAATGGTTATGAATACCAATTGATCCTGGATCTTAATTTTTATAGGTTGTGTTTTTGGTTTCTAGGCTGCCCTCATATCTGATAATGTGCTAAACGCTTTTGTCTTAAAGAAGGACTTACACTGGAGTCACATGTCAGCTATAAACATAGCTTTCCTGAGTCCTCTTAAGTCTTATATACAGAGCTGCCCATCTACCTTGGCTACAATAAACTCAGGACTTTTGAATAGCCTCATATGAAAACAAATTTTAAATCTTAAGTGCAAGAGGTTAAATATTTTCACGTCATAATATTTTCATAAAATATTGAATGACCAGAATGATAAGAATAGTTCATGCTTTGAACTAGTATAACAAACACTATGTATTCCATTGACATTAGAAAAATGTCTAATAGCATATTGTGCTTGACATTTTGTTTGGTTCCACTTGGACTTTTTCTTGGACAATATTAGTTTATAATCCAAATAACATGTTGCAAAATATTCACAGTGACTCAAATAACTGAACATTCTTTTGTTGCGTGTATAAAATGTAGCCCGACCTTTGATTAAAGTCGTATGCAGATTGTGGCTTAGGCTTCAGAGGTTGGATGTGTGGTGTGCTCAGAACAGGGTCCTGACTAACTCTAGATGTGGATAATTTTCTTGTGGTAAGATACTGAGAACATGAAGGGCACAACCAGGCGATTTGATATTAATCTTTTATCTGGGAAACACATCCTTTTGATTCTTTGACACCCCCTTTTGGTTTTCTCAAAGACACCTCAGGCTCAATGTATCCCAGACTGACCTTGACCTGGCTCACGTTCAGTCTTCCCTCCCTCAGCAAATGGTATTTCTTTCTCTTTGGTTACACAAACCCATAACTTAGGAGTCATTCTTAATAACCTTCCTGTCCTTTGGACCAGAAGCCAGACAGTCACCAGTTCCTTTGGTCTGGTGTGGTAGTTTCCCATGCAGGTGCCTTCAGCTCCTCCCCTCCTCCCCTCTGCCAGTTCACCTGAGCTACCCGTTCCCTCCATCAGCTCTGCTCTCAAGGTTTCCCTTTCCTCCCACCTCATTTCCTGTGCTATATGCACCCAGACTGGTCATTATAATGTGGAAAATGGTCTTTTCAAACCCTTAAATCCCCCTGCTAAAACCCTCAATTGACTTTCCATGATTCCTGTGACAGGTACAAACCCCCTAAAAATTGCCTGAAACTTCGAGGTGGACAATATAAGAATGCCTGCCAAGGGTAGGGTGGGTGTGGTGGGTGGGGATGGGTGGGGAGAGGAGGCAGAAAGACATTGGTCAAAGTGTACAGCGTTTCAATCTGCAGGATGAGTACATTTTAAGTAAATGCTATTAAAAATAAGAAATGAGTAAATGTTGAAAATAGTGGACCTTTTACTTGAAATTCACTAGAAGGCTAGTTCCAAAGGGTTTTTACCCTACATGACACAGTGGTAATTTTGTGAAGTGACTGGTATATTCATTATGGTGACTGGCTCACAGTGTACATATGTATCAAAACATCAAGTTTTATACTTAAAATATTTACAATTTTTACTTGCCAATTGTACCTCAGTAATGCTGGGGGCAAAAAGTGCCTAAAGACTTTGCGTGATGTGCCATGAATTCCCTCTGGATCTAGTCTCAAGAGAACCATACCCACACTGGCCTTTTCTTCAGGATGCCTCCCCCCACAGCACCTTCACAGTTGCCGGTCCCTCTCCCTGGATTGCTGTTCTCATTTCCCTCTCATCTAGTTCACATTATTCTTTTGCCTCATTTCTTCAGGGAAGTCTTCCCTGAACTCATAGACCAGAAAAAACTGTCAGCTCTCACAGCATCTGTGCTTCTTCCATGAGCTGCAGTTTTATTTCAACTCCTTGAGTTTGGAATCTGCATTTATCCCCCAGTGAATCTCCAGTTCCTCATCTAGTATCTGGCCCCTGCTGGATGCCCAAGATACTTGACAAACTGGTAAATCTATGGGGCATCTTCTCTTGACCACAGTATTCTAAAACCCAAAGTAAATTACATCAAATAAAATAATCCCAACCACATAGAAATTTGAAAAATCTTTGATAGATACAAATTTGATCAAGGAGGAAGCTAACATTGTATTAGCACAACAGTTGTGTACATTTTTCCAACAGAGAAGATACCTGGTCATGCTTCCACTGAGCACTGTGAGGTGACATGTGTGGGCAGCTCCTCCACCAGCTATGCCTCTGTTCGTTCTCTTACAGGTTTCTTCCAGAAGTCCGCATTCAAAGTATTCTGGTTCAGAAAACACTTCACATAAAAATATTAAGTATCACAACTCATGGAGTTTAGTGAAAGTAAAGCTGATGTTTTGGGGGAGTGAAATTAATAGAGAGCTACACTGTATTCTAATAAGAGTGAAGGTTCGTTTGTACTATAGGTATCATGACACTCCATTTTGACCTCCAGTATTAGAAGTTCATGATTCTTTTGCATTTATATGGAACTGGATTTAACCCCATCTTTGATTACAAAACCAATGCTCTTGAAATAATTTGTATTTCCTCCCAAAATGAAAAAGAGTTTCAAAAAAATGAACCAGTCATAGTAACCTAGTAAGGCAGGTTTTATTTCAGCTCCATATTAGAGATGAGAATATTGAGGTACAGAGTGATAAATTGACATGTGCAGTCACAGAACCTGTAAAGGGTAAAGCTAGAATGTAAACCTAGTACTTGGAGTTTAAAACCAGGACTCTCACAGGAGATACAGTACCTTTAAATGAAGGAGAGAAATTAAAGTAGGACCAAATCATTATTACATATAAAGTTCATCGGGACTAGGGTTGTGGCTTGGTGGCAGAGCCCTTGCCTCGCACATGTGAGGCACTGGGTTTGACCTTCAGCACCACATAATGATATTGTGTCTATCTACAACTAAAAAATATAAGAATATATAAAGTTCATTAAATGTAAAATATAAGCAAAAATTTTTAGACTATTTTTGAAATTCAGTCCAATGTAACAAGACATGAAATATAATTAAAAATTAATATTGAAAAGGAATGGGGCTGAGGTTGTGCCTCAGTGGTACAGTGCTGGCTTAGCACATGTGAGGCACTAAGTTTGATACTCAGCACCACATAAAAATAAATAAAAGGTATTGTGTCCATCTACAACTAAGAAAAATAATTTAAAAAAAGAAATGCATGAGCCAATTATACTATTTAACTAAAAGAATACTAAGTAAAAAGCATTGAATAAAAAATATTCAAAAAGAGGGGCTGGGGCTGTAGCTCAGCGGTAGAGCGCTTGCCTAGCATGCGTGAGACCCGGGTTCAATCCTCAGCACCACATATAAATAATAAATGAACAAAATAAAGATCCATCAACAACTGAAAAAATATTTTAAAAAAAATATTCAAAAAGAAATAGATATAAGAAAAGTCACCTAAGATGCTAAGGTAATAAGTTTTGAAATGCATTGAAGAGACTACATTGAGAGTGGCAACAGAAAATGCTTTTCTTTTTATGTATTCTCTACCTTGTTCCATTGAAGAGGTGAATGACCTGTGAAGAGGTATATAGAAAAATAGAAATTAAAAACTTAACAATAACCCCACAAAAATGAGGCAAGCACTTCAATGTTTATAGCAGCTCAATTCACAATAGCTAAACTCTGGAACCAACCTAGATGCCCTTCAGTAGATGAATGGATAAAGAAACTTGTGGTTTATATACAGAATGGAATATTAGTCAGCATTAAAAGAGAATAAAATCATGCATTTGCAGGTAAATGGATTGAGTTGGAGAATATGCTAAGCGAAGTAAGCCAATCCCAAAAAACCAAAGGCCGAATGTTCTGATAAGTGGATGCTGATCCATAATGGGAGAGGGGACATAGGAAGAATGGAGGAAATTTGGTCAAAGGGGAGAGCGGGAAAGGGAGGGGACATGGGGGTGGCAGGAAAGATGGTGAAATGAGATGGACACCGTTGCCCTAGGTATGTGTATGACTGCACAAAATGAAAAGTTGTGCTCCATTTGTGTACAATGAATCAAAATGCATTCTGCTGTCATGTAGAATAAATAAATCCAAAAAGAAATGACACAAGGAAAAACATATGTTAAAGCAAAGATCTGAAATCCCCAAAGATAAACTTCAAGAGAATAGGTGTGTGTCACGGACAATCATCCTCTTCCATCCATCCAGTCCTCCTCACCAGGATGGATGGACTTAGTCACTGAGGTAAAGTGGGAATGTCTGCAATGTAGCTAAGGCTGAATTGACCTCCTTGGCCACTGCAGGTGTGACAGCCTAAGGCAAGCCACCCATGACAGCCAAGTTAGATAGAAATAGAAGTGGCTATAAGAAGAAAACACAGGTCACTGGTGGCTTGCCCTAGGGTGCACGGAGCTCTTTTCTCCTTTGTGCATATAAAGTTAAATAAAGTATATTAAAAATTAAAAAAAAAAAGAAAAGAAAATGAGCGTACTCTACTTGGGATTGAGATGGTGAGTTAAAGCTCTATTACAACATCACAACAGGTCCTTTTCCTAATGCCTGGAGAAATAAAAAGTTCATTAAGTACAAAATACTAGCAACATTTTTTATCAACCACAACTAAATAAGCAAATAGATACAATCTAAAGCATTCATCTTAAAAAAAAACTGGCATCTAAGGACATAGAACATTCTGGAACAGCAGAAGCGTGTGATATGGCTCAATTCTAATGAGGAAGCAGCCTTAAGCATTCCCACATACACTCTTACATTTTCCTTCCAAAATTAAGGCATAGTGAAAACTACTGAGAAATGTGTGGAATGGAAAGTAAACAGCAGGACTAGTATTTTTGTGGAAATGAAAATTTCAAGCCTATATAATGAAGAAGCAGAAGGAAGGGATCTCACCATCGTGTGGAAATTAACATCATCTCAGAAGAGGAACCAGTGGTCGAGTATTAACGGACTGTATGCTCTTTGGTTGAACCCTGGGTCCCCATGCCTTCATTCCAACTCACACTCTGTTACTGTGTAAATAATAGGATAGGAAATGCCTATCCCTTGAACTGTAGCACAGGGCTCAAAAAAAAAAAAAGAATCTGGGGTATTATGGAATATTATAGAAGAATCGACCCATTCTTCAAAGTGACTGGAAAGAGTTGTACAGCAAAAAAGAGCAAAAATGGAACCAGGGCTGCTTAAGCAAAATGCTACGTGAAAACCACTTACAAGAATATGGATTTAATAGGAAAAAGAAAAAATAAAGGGAGATGGCAGTCTAAAGAAATAAAGCATCCAAATACTGTCATTCCTGAAGGAATGCATCAGAAAGAACACAGAAAAGATACATGAGAGTAACACTTCACAGATGAAGAAATACAATCGATCAACACATATATGAAAAAAATGTTCAGCGTCTCTAGCAATTAGAAAAATGCAGCTCAAAACTAAGCTCTCATCTCACTCCAGTCAGAATGGCAATCCTCAAGAATACAGGCAAACAATAAATGTTGGCGAGGATGAGGGGGAAAAGAACACTCATACATTGCTAGTGGGACTGCAAATTGGTACAACCGCTATGGAAAACAGTATGGAGATTCCTCAGAAAACTTGGAATGGAACCACCATTTGACCCAGCTATCCCATTCCTCAGTCTATACCCAAAGGACTGAAAAACAGCATACTACAGTGACGCAACCGCTTCAGTGTTTATAGCTGCACAATTCACAATAGCTAAACTGTGGAACAACCTGGATGCCCTTCAATAGACAAATGGATAAAGAAATGGTGGTATATGTATTTGATGGAATATTACTCAGCTTTAAAGAAGAATGAAATTATAGCATTTGCTGGTAAAAGGATGGAGTTGGAGAATATCATGCTAAGTAAAATAAACCAATTTCAAAAAACCAAAGGCAGAATGTTTTCTCTGATATGTAGATGCTTATTGGGGTGGGTGGGCACTAAAGAAGAATAGTTACTTTAGGTAGAGGGAAGTGAAAGGAGGAGAGGGAATGGGGGATAGGAAGAATAGAATGAAACGGACATTATTACCTTGTGTACACATATGACTGCATGACCGATGTGATTCTACAACATGTGCAATCAGAAAAATGAGAAATTACACCCCATTTTTGTATGGTATATCAAAGTATGTAAATGCATTCTATTGTCATGTATAACTAATTAAAACAAATAAAAACTTATATAAAACTATCATTCCTGATGCATCAGAAACGGCACAAAAAAGATTACACACGAGAGTAACTGAATGATTGACACAGGGGAAAGATTGAGGATAATCATAGTGACTGCAGATGCAAAAGACTAATTTTTTTTGGCATGGTGTGGGGGGATATTACAAATTGACTCTATGGCTGCTCTATCACTGAGCTACATCCCCAGCCCTTTTGATTTTTCAGTTTGAGAAAGGGTCTTCCAAAATTGCAAAAGCTGTCCTTGAACTTATAGTCCTCCTGCCTTAGCCTCTTGAGTAGCTCAGTGAGACCCTATCTCTAAATAAAAACACAAAATAGGTCTGAGGATGTGGCTCAGTGACCAAGTACCCCTGAGTCCGATCCCTGGTACCAAAACCAAAAAACAACAGCAAAACAAAGCCATCGGGAGAAAATCGATAAACAGAAAACAAAGATGACTCAACAGAAGGAAAATTAATATTTTAAAGAAGAAAATAGATCACCTGATGGGACAAAAGACATATCCTTTGAAATGAAGATTGCAAGAATACATTGTATTTTCTAAAAATACTGTATAAAATATCAAACTTCAAAGGTTGAAAAACCTTCTTCAGATGAAGAAAAAAATTGGGCATCTTTACATTTCTCCATGTACCTCTTGATGCCAGAGAGCACTGGGACATTTTCTACAAAGTTCTGAAGGAACAAGCATATGACCTAAGGATGATGTCTGCATTTGAAATGCTCCCTCAATATAACAGCAACATGAGCAACCTCAGAGAACATATCACCCGTGAGCCTTTTTTGAGAAACCAACTTGACAATGAAATTCAGCCATTTAATGTGCAGATCAAAAGAGCTCAAGAAAAAAAGGAACTGTGGGGAAAAATCTATAATAAGCATGGAATCCATTTAAATACAGAACTGATCCCAAACAGAAGAATGTTACATAATAGAAAGGATAGCTTTAAACATTGAGATATAAAAATAATATAAACAAGTGGGAATTGTGTGATGGATAAATGAGAGGACGTGAGAGTGTGCTAGTTACAGTCTCATAGGAGAGGGGGAGAAGTTGTCTCCAGAACTGAAAACTCCAAGAGAACGAGAGCCCAGCATGTGCAAGGTCTTGGATCCCCAGCACTGGAAAGAGAGGGAAGAAAGAAAGAAGGAAAGTAATGATGACTCCAATATCTTATTTTTCTGCTATTTTCTATTCTTAACTTTAGGGAGGTCATTTAGGAAACACTAGCTATTGTGTGAAGCAATCATTATTTGAAGCTCAATTATTTTTACTTGTTTTTTTAAAAATCAATTTACTAAAACAAGTGAAGTTGAATTTAAAACTTTAAGCAAGGTGCTGGATTCAATCCCTGTACCTCATTATCATCATCATCATAGCATCAAAACCTGGCACAAGCCGGGCACAGTGGCGCATGTCTCTAATCCCAGCAGCTGGGGAGGCTGAGGCAGGAGAATCACATGTTTAAAGCCAGCTTCAGCAACAGTGAGGTGCTAAGCAATAACATACAAACTAGGGCTGAGGATGTGGCTCAGTGGTAGGGTGCCTCTGAGTTTACTCTCTGGCACAAAAGAAAAAACACAAAAAACCAAAACAACTGCAAAAACCCTAGCACAGTGGCACATGCCTATAGTTTACGCTACTTGAGAGGCTGAGGCAAAGGTATCCCTTGAGCCCAAGAGTTTGAGGCCAACCTAGCAACAGATCTTGTCTCAAAATATGACAATGAAAATTAAGAAAAATATCAGTAGGCTGATTCCATTTTGATAGAATTCATGTTATCAATCTAATTGCAAGGACAATTGTCTTCAAATTATCACTATACTTCTTTATGGATGCTAGTACTAGAGTGATTTACAAGAGCTCTTAGTCCGTTCTTGCATTGTGAAAAAATTTTTAATGAATTATTTCCATAAGAGCAATAGAGGGAATCTATTTTTAAGAAGACTAGAGGTATAATATGCCAAGATGCTATCAGTTAAGTAGGTGATAGAATTATGGGTAATTGTTATTTTATTCCTTTTATTTTTAAATTAATAAGAATATATGTTAACATATTGAAATGCTTATTTGTAAACTTCTATAAACTTAGTATTTCAAGAACCCATTTAATACTAAATAAAGAATTGCTGGGCGTGGTGGCACACGCCTGTAATCTCAGCACTTTGGGAGGCTGAGACGAGAGAATTGCGAGTTCAAAGCCAGCCTCAGCAACAGCAAGGTGTTAACCAACTCAGTGAGACCCTATTTTTAAAATAAAAACACAAAATGGGGCTACGGATGTGGCTCAGTGGTTGAGTACCGCTGAGTTCAATCCCTGGCACAAAAATAAATAAATACATAAATAATCATCATATCTCATTAAAGTAGATTCATAGATTTAGCTTCAGCCTTACCAAACAAAAGGGTTCTTCGTAGGATTAAAACAAATCTTTATTTGTAGGGAGTATTTGATAAAGGAGCATTTTCCCCAAATCATGGGACCAGGCACCACATACTTCTTGGTCCAGAGACCTCATTTCTGATGGGCTTATCCAACCTAAAGCAGTAGGTGACTAATGAGTTAGACCTGGGACCTTCACTCTGTGAGAGTTTTTGATCCATACCATTAAATACCTGGTAGGGTAAGTTGAAACACAATCTTGGTCATCATCAACTTGTCATTAAGACTTCAGTCCAAGTCAGGCACAGTGGCATTTGCCTGTAATCCCAGCAACTTGGAAGACTGGGACAAGAGGAGCACAAGTTCAAGGACAGCCTTATCAACTTAGTGAGACCCTTGGAAATTTAGGGAGAACCTGTCTCAAAAAATAATAATAAAGGACTGGGGTGGTAAAGTGCCTCTGGGTTCAATCTCCAGTACCTGGTACATTGAAAATAAAAACAAAAATGGAAAAAAAAATCTTTAAAAAAATTATGGGCTGGGGTTGTGGCTCAGTGGTAAAGCACTTGCCTAGCATATGTGAGGCACTGGGTTCGATTCTCAGGACCACATATAAATAAAATAAAAGTCCTTTGACAATGAAAAAAAATTTAAAAAATTAAAATGTTTTAGAAACATGAGAACAGGACAAGAAATTACCCATGTACACAGTTTTAATTTGTTTAATTGGCAAGCAGTTTTTTCTTGCTGTCTTTTTTTTTTCTCTGCTTAAAACACAAGAGGGAATTTGTCTCACTTACTACCTGGTATATTCCTGTAGTTAGCTAAGTATAATTTTGAAGTCACCTTGAGCAACTAAATGCTATTTTAGTAATTTTTATTTATATCTACTTTTGAGTCTTTAATATTTCTATGTATATTTTACTGAAAATCTAGAGAAAGAATTTTTGAAGTGTTTGTACAAATACTTATTACCAGCTAAAATGAGCTTCTGTATTATATTTTGAAAGAGAAGGATGATAAGCAAGCAGATTAATCTATAGTTATACTGAACTGAACAGTAAAGAAAATGGTCAAGCAACAACAAACAATATTCAAATACAAATTCAATATTTTATTTTTCACATTCAATATTCAGATTCAAGCAAATATACAAGTGGTGATAGATACAGATGCGTAGAAAAGGAATTATTCATAACAATAGAACATTATGGACTGAACTTCAAACCGGGCTTCAATTTATGTGATATATAAATACATAATAAAAGAGCAATAATTATTTAACAACATAAAATTGTATTAGGCTAACTAGTTAACTACTTAAAACTAAGTAAATATTAAATAGAACGTGCCTTGAAAGTTGAATATAAAACCGTCCTTAGAATGTTTAATGTTGCTTTATCAGCACAGTATAAAGGTATAAAATCTTGATTTTGATGCAATAGAAAAATATTTGCAAAGAAAAAATACACAGTTTAAAATTATTCTTCATAACAAGAAAACAAAGTGGAAAGTATGCTAGGGAAATATTTGATGCAAATATGTAAATGAGGAATCAAACTGTCTCATAAATAGAATCTATAAATTGGTAGAGCTACAGCCACAAGGAAACTGAATTCAAAAGTATGTGTACTTAAGCCGGGTGCAGTAGTGCACAGCTGTAATCCCAGCGGCTCCGGAGGCTGAGGCAGGAGGATCACCAGTTTAAAGCCAGCCTCAGCAAAAGTGAGGCACTAAACAACTCAGTGAGACCATGTCTCCAAATAAAATACAAAATAGGCCTGGAAATGTGGCTCAGTGGTTGAGTACCCCTGAGTTCAATCCCCCCAAAAAAGTATGTGTACCTAAGTACAATTAAGTAAAAGTGAAATGTTCAAAGAAAATATACAAAAAAACCCCTCGAATTTATATATTGAGACAAAAACTAAATTTTCTTTGATACTTTCTAAATTGCCATTATACTCTAATAAAGTGAAAAATTTATATAGCATCCCAGTAGACATGGACAGAGACTATTTTAAAACCCACAGACTACTAATACACAAAATCCCTAGATTTCAACACCAGTCTAAACACACTGTTGCATTGAATATGATGAAGCGTTAAACCCAAATTTCCTGTAACATTTATTCAAGTTTTAAAAAAGCAATTCATAAGGCTCTTGAATAACTAGGCTCAAGTAAGGTGGGAAATTTTGTGTTTATTGGGGATCATTTTTTAGGCATATGAAAGCAGGCAGCGTAGGGAAAATGATCACAAACTTGAGATAGTCCGGAATGTAAGGAACAAGGGCTTTGATGTCTGAGGGCTTTGAGCTGGAATTACAGCAATGGCACTCATTCATAGTGTGTCCTTGGGTATGTCATGGCACTCTTGGAATCCTGTTTCCTTAATTGTGTCACAGAGCTACTACTAACCAGAGTGCTGCATTGCTGGGGAGAATTAAATGATACAATGTGGTAAGGTGCAGGTTGCTGCCCTCTATCACAGATATTAAAAGCACTCCATCAAGAAGATCCAGACTTGTGTCTCTATAGTACAATGTCCTTGATATTTGCTGCAATGACCTTGGCTAGCATTCTGTTACATCCTCAAAAGACATTCACTTTTTGAAACCTTATCAAACGAGCTCATTTTGGAACCACAGATGTCTGATTTCTTTGCTGCAATTCATAGAGAATGAGATCATTGAACTCAACAATGAATTGTAGACATCAAAATTCTACCTTTGAACAAAAATGATTTCAAAAGTAAAATTAGGATGATTAAACCATTTCTCAATTCCCACAGGTAAGTGACCACTGGCTTCCTGAAGGGTATGACTTTTCCTAATGTGCAACTTAATTTCTCATAAAACCATGGTGTACATATTCAGGGGAACACAATACTGATTCTCTCCCCGAGCAAAGACTCAAGTGCACATCAGCAATTTTGTCTGGGAGTTTTTATTTCATTTGTTCATTTCAAATTTCTGAACTGCTTATTTGTGTGTATTTGTGTGTGTGGGGGGGGGTCAACCTTCTGTGAGAGGACTTGAGATTTGTTAGGGTTTGACAGAGAAGCAGCCTTAGAGAAGGCATGGGGCATGATGATAAGCTGAAAAATGACCTTCCGAACATTTCCGTGTTTCAATCCCTAGAAACTGTGAATATGTTGTTATCTTATGTGGCAAACAGGATTTTGCAGATGTGATTAAGAATCTTGAGCTAGGAAGATGATTCTGTGTTATGGGACCAATGTAATTGGTCCCAGGACTCCTTGTAAGTCAAAGAGGTAGATAGGGGCTCAGGGCCAGAGAAGATGTGATAACAGAAGCAGAGGTCACTGGGACATGATTGCTGGCTTTGAAGATGAGCCAAGGAGCACAGCAGCCCCTAAAATCTGGAAAATACAAGAAAACAGATTCTTTCTGGGGGCAGGGGGTCTCTAGGAAGAATGACCTTCTGCTAACACCTCAATGTTTTCCCCAGTGGGGACTCATTTTGGACTTCTGGATTGTAAGATAGTTTGTAGTGTTTGAAGTCCTCAGGAGGATGGTAATTGTTTACAACAGCCCTCAGGAATGCATACAGGCACATGATGTGTGGACTGTCCCAGGAATACACTGTGTGTTTGGGAGAACCGAGATGGAATTGCCAGAAGGAATCCTGCACTGTTGTTGCTTGCATTTATCTTTTTGCCAAAAACAGTACAAAATGCCTTTGGCCTCTTGAGTGAGCCATATAAATGCCTCTGTTTCACCAAGAAATAAGATGATCAACGGTTCCTAGTCCTAGGTAGGTCCGTGGGCAGAACACAGAATTCTAACCTGAGATTCAGAGGCCATAATCTTGGAAGCATGAACTATGAAGTCAGAAGTATTCCTGCATTCCTTTGTACAACAAGACATTTAATTTATTTTTATCCTGACTTTGTTTTCAAATTTGCCTACTCTCCATGTTAATTAGGAGTTGAGACACAGTCCATAGGCATGCTTGGTTAGGTGCTGGGAGCAAGTAAAGAAAGTATTTTTTGTCACACTGGAAGTAAATGATCAGAAAAGATAATACTCTGTGGGCTCGTCCATTTCTAGAATCTGCAGAAGAGTTATAGGGCAACAAACAAATAAAAAAATGAAAAACAAAACCACAGTAACCTCCTGGCTCACTTAGGGAAAAGTCCTCAGATGAAAGGCTCAATTCTTCAGTGGTTTGTATCAGTTATCTTTTCTGTTACAGTAACAAACAACCTGAGATTATCAACTTATAAAGAGAAAAGGTTTATTTTGGCTCAGTTTTGCAGGTTCCAGTTCTGGATCAGCTGGCCTATATACACTTTGGCCCTATAATAAAAAAGAACATCATGGCAGGAGCATGTGGTAGAGCAAAACCAGTCCCCCTGCAGCCAGGAAGCAAAAGACAGGAAAGGAAAGAGATGAGGGACCCACTATCAACTTAGAGGACAGGCCTCTAATGACCCAAAAACCTCCCTCTATGCCCTACCTCTTAAAAGCTACACCACCTCCCCATACCGCCTTGTTTTTTTTTTTTTTTTTTTTTTAATATTTTTTAGTTGTTGATGGACACAATGTCTTTATTTTATTGCTTTGTATGTGGTGCTGAGGATTGAACCCAGGGCCTCACGCATGTGAGGCAAGCGCTCTACCGCTGAGCTACAATCCCAGCCCCCCATACCGCCTTGTTGGAAATCAAGCGTTTAACACACAAGCCTTTAGGTGTGTCTTATAGGGTGGGCGGCATTTAATATCCAAACAGTAGCAGGATCAGGCACACCAATTCTCCATTCAGACTGCCTAGAATTCAAGCCCTGATTTTTCCTCCTGGCTACATGAGCTTAAGCCAGTTAGTGAATTTCTCTCTGCTCAAGTTTTCCCATCTGCTAAGTGGATACAAAAATATTAGCCTTACAGCTCATTGTGAAAACTGGGGGAAAATTTTTTAAAAAAGGAAAGTGCTCAGTACATAGAAAGCACCTTATTAGGTTAAACTATTATTATAAATATTATAATCTTAGGGAACATTAGAATTTTGGGAGGTAGAACCAAATAAGCCTGATTTCTCTATATCTTTTTTTAATTTCACAATATTTCCTCTCTTCTTCCATTATGTAAATGAGATGAAGATGAACTCTGTGTATTATCTTTAGGTTAATTTCTTCACTGAGGGCTGAAAACTTTTAGCTCAAATACTAATGGATACAAACAAATTTTTAAAAATTTTTTTTAGTTGTTGATGGACTTTATTCATTTATTTATATGCAGTGCTGAGAATCGAAGGCACTGCCTCACACATATGAGACAAGTGCTGTACCACTGAAACACAACCCCAGCCTGTGAATCCAAACAAACTTTTTACACACAGCCCAAACAGGTAGATATTTTAGCCCTTTAGGGTACTTTGCATGCCACTTGAAATTGCACCCCCGTCTGCTGACCATAGGTAAAATGTAGCCTCATGAGACCATAGCATCTGCCAAACCAGAAAAGTAAAACTGAAATATATAAACTTTAGCTTTAAAATTCCACAGAAAGACTCTACTTCTTAAGAGCTAGATGAAGTTGATTTGGGGATCCAAATAAACTATTCTTCATGAAGAGGAGAATCTGTACCAAACAAAATGAGTTAGATCTTTCAAAAACAAACTTCATAATTTATTTTACCTTTGGTACTGTCTGGTTCATAAATTAGAATAATAAACTTCTATGGTCTGATGATAAAAATAATTGGGCAAAATACTATTTTTTGAAGTGCTTTAGCCCTAATCTGATGATGATTCTCAGGTTCTACTCTTTATGATCTTAAATTTGAGAAGATTATTTTTCTGTTCCATCTGTCATCCTTACAGTGTTCTCAAGTAACTAAGTCATATAAGGAAAGAGGAGTTGGGATTTTCCCATCCATTGTTTGGCCACCATGTTGCTCCATAGCTAATGCAATTTTGATAAGACACACTTTTTTTGAAAACACCTTGTAAGAGAATGTCTATGATCTAATTTGATGTGTCTGATATTACTAAAAATTCTTCCTGTTTTCTTTTCTGTAGTTTTATCTTTGTAACCAACTTTTTTCATAGTTGTTGATCACTTCGCTCCCACCAACACGCCTTTCCTTCCTCCTTACTCTTCAGGTTCCATCATCTATCAGACATTCTCAACGTTCTCCTCCTCTTTCTCGGTTCAGTAGTCCTGGGAAATCCCAAGCAAGGCTGGCTCTCTCCTTTGATTCTCATTGACTCTTTCCTTGAACTTTAGCAGATGGAAGAGAAAGGAGGAAAGGGAGGAGTGGGAGCTTGCCACCATGGGGACAGTTTAACACAAATATGAACCTGTCCTCAGTACTATCTTTTCTATGTCCCTGGCCAAGTCCGCTTGACCACTCCTGAGAGGTTCTTCACACACCTATTTGTCCTCAAAACTCCGGCTTTCTTGTGTCTTCTCATTCTGTTAATGATCCTTTTCTTAATTGTATCTGAAAAATAGCAACTATCTAAAAAGACTTTCCTATTACTTTAAACCTATCCACTGGTACCCCAATTCTGTACTTCATGTTATAGTGGGTGAATCAACTGTCTTCTCATCTATTCACTCTGCATGGAGTTCCATCCCTCTGATCTAAACAAGAACTTTCATTCTACAATTATCCACATTCTCTCTTGAAGCATCTTTTGTTTCCCCCTTTTAACCTATAGTACCTGCTCCTTAAAAACACTATCTGAGCCCACATCTTTTTGAAGCTGTTTACATTTTTATACTCTGCTAAAGAAAATCTTGAAAATGTCTCTATCCACCTATCACATTATCTTCTCTCTCTTGATTGATCTTATTTGAATAGACTTTTGTTCCAGCCCTGCCAGTGAATTAACTCCAGTCAGAATCAGATCTGACAATCAGTTCTCAATCTTCATCTTAACTATCTCATACTGGCTGTGTGCCAAAGAAGTCATTTCCTGTGTCTTGCAGAATACCACGTGCGCCTAGTTTTTCTCTCTCACTGATCACTCAATCCTTTGCTGGCTCCTCCTCCTCATCTCTAAATAGTGAAATGTCCCAGGAATCAGTGTCTAGACCTCATCTCAAGGGAATTTCACTAAAACTCATGGTTTTAAAGACCATTTGTACACTGACTTCCAAGTTTCTATTTGTACTCAAACCTCCCTTCTGAATACTAAATTGCCTACTGGACCTCTTTACATTGATGTTCTATAGATTTCTCAACATTAATATCCCCCCAAATGTATTTTTTTGTTTTCTTGTCCAAGGCTGATCCTCCTTAAGTGTTCCTCTTAGAAAATGGTACTGTCATTTGCAAAGTTGCTTGACCTCCACTTGCCCCCTCTAGCCCCCAGTTGAGCTCATTCTTGGCTCCTTTCTCTCTTTAGCACATTAATCTATGGCTTAATTCTGTCACCTCTGTCTTTAAAATATATCCAGAATTCAACCATTATTCAATAATTTTTTTCCCACAAATGCTTCACATCAGGACCTTTTCTCTCAACTTAACTTTTGCAATAGTCTCAACAGTGATCTCTTTTTCCACATTAACTCCTTGCAGTTTGCATGTAGAGCAGACAGACCATCACTGCTGAGAGCTATGTCAAATCACGTGTCCTTTTCAAAGCCCTCCAGTGGCTTTGCTTCACATGCAGCATAAAGTCCAATTCCTGCAATGACATGAAGAACCCAAGCGATCAGGATGCTGGCCTTTCAGTGGGCTCAGACCATGGGCACTTTCTTTCTGGGTTTTTTCCATGGAGGAAGTGTGTTTTCATCTCAGAGCATTTGCCTGTATTTTTTCCCCCCTGTAAACATGTCTCCTTTACTGCCTTCTCAAAGCTCTTTCCTAAGAGACTTTCCCTGGCTATCATAAATAAGGTAGAAATTTACCCATCTCTTTCTGTCATTCCTTATCCTCTTTCATAAAATGCAAAAATATTGCATGTTGACATTTTCCAATATTTGCTTACATTTCTGATCTTGCCTACTTACCAGGAGCAGAGATTTTCAGTTCACTTGGGCATCTCCGGTGTCTGAAACCTGGCCTGCATGCAGAGGGTCCTCAAGAGGTGATTGTTGAATGAATGGGAGATTTAACAAATAGGTATTATTTCCTGAAAAAATAATTGAAGACAGCATTTTGATCATAGCCTAAGCTAGTAACTCTAATTTTTTTTTGTTTCCCTTAGACCTTATTTATGTTTATCCTTTAAACAGCTTTACATTTCTTTCATAGTTCCTCCACAGGATTTTTATGCTCTCGATTTGGGTAGTTAGAATTATACAAATGTCTACCTAACTGTTATAATGGTTACATTTTATTCCTGTGGACTAACATGTAAATTTTCTATTTTTAAATAATCCCCATTGCCTGTTGATTTCTTCCTATCCTCTATTATTTCCATTACTCTAGTGAAAAACAATTCTTCTCCATCCCCTCCTCCTTTGCAGTTATTTTTTCTAAAGGGCTTCTTAATCTACACTAAATTTATTATTACCAATGCCTAGACTTTGGCTAGAGATGTGTTTGGTTTTTTTAAAAATTAGTTTTTTAGGGGCTGGGGCTATAACTCAGATGGTAGAGTGCTTGCCTCACGTGCACAAGGCCCTGGGTTCAATCCCCAGTACTACAAAAAAATTTTTAGTTGTAGATGGATACAATACATTGATTTGTTTAGTTTTATTTGGTGCTGGGGATCAAACCCACTGCCTTGTGTGTACTCTGCAAGCGGTCTACTATTGAGCCACAACCTCAGCCCTGAAATGTGTTTTTAATGTCAAAGATGATTTAAGATATTCATTGATTCATTTATTTAACCAAAAACCAATATCAAAACCACCTAATCTATTATAATACATTTTTAAAAGGACCCACTAGTAGTAGTAATATCAATATGTTTTCAAATTCAAGGTTAATAGCTAACAGAAATTTAGAATGAAGTCTGGCAATCTGGGGAATATTTCCATGAAAGCCTTGACAGATCCTTAACAAAATCTATACCGAAATATGGCTCTAAAGAACATTTTCTTGTTGTTCCTAAAAGGAAGATTTTGGATTGTGTGAAACTATCTGAACTCTGCTCAAGTGAATATAATTGGGTTCTTTGCTGTTGACTGATTGATTTTGATTTCTTCTTTGCTAACCCACACTATGGGGCCTCATATTAGTGGTACCTAGAAATCCGGAGTGGAATCCACCAAGGCACTGCTTTTGCCTTCTAAAGTAAGCAAGCTGAGAACATTTGGTTTCATATTAGGTTAGGAAGGACTATTACATTATCTCCTTTTAAGATGAGATAAGCTCAAAAAGTCTATTGAAAAGTAGCGGAGCACAGCACGGTGGTGGTGGTACACACCTGTAATCCCAGCCGCTCAGGAGGCTGAGGCAGGATGATCATGAGTTCAAAGGCAGCTTCAACAAAAGTGAGGCACTAAGCAACTCAATGAGACCTGTCTCTAAATAAAAAACTACAGAAAAGAGCTGGAGATGTGGCTCAGTGGTTAGATTCAATCCCTGGTACCAAAGGGGGGGGGGTGTAAAGTAAAAACTGAGGGCAAGGGATGTGGCTTGGTGGTAAAGTGCTTGCCTAGTATGCACAAGGCCCTGGGTTCCATACTCAGCACTAAATCAAATAAATGAAATGAACATGAGTGATAAGAGCACCTACTATATTATTCTATTTTTCTTCAAATACTTTGCTGACTTATTTGGGTATCTGTTCCAATATAGATTCTTAATAAATGTTAATGTCATTCTGCTTCTAAATGGTATGCATGCATATGTAACAGTGAATCCCACCATGATGTGGGATAATGCACCAGTAATAAATATGGAGCCAGGTGTGGTGGCGCACGCCTATAATCCCAGCAGCTCAGGAGGCTGAGGCAGGAGGATCACCAGTTCAAAGCCAGACTCAGCAACTTAGCAATACCCTATCTCAAAATTTAAACAATTTTAAAAGTGGGGAAGCTGAGTATCTGGCTCAGTAGCTAAGTGGCCACCACCTGGGTTCAATCCTTGGTACCAAAACAAAAAAAAAAAAAAAAGAAAAGAAAAACGTGTGCATTTAAACAAACATATACAATTTTAGTTTTTAGCTCCTATTTATGTCTAATTCTCCAAAACTCCTGAAGATATGTGAAAATTAGCTAATGTAATGAGAGTCTACAAACATAAGTTAACGTTTGGCTGTCTTACCACATCTTTTCTAACTGGTCCCTCAGATTTACCTCATGTTCTCAGATTTATCTCATGTCTTTGAAGTTTTTGTTATAAATATGAGAACATTTCAGCAAGCAGTGGCTGTAGAAGAAAGTCTTTTACCTTTGTACAAAATTAAAATTTAAGATATTCAAATATTTAGGATTACTGGAGGAGTCTAGCCTAGAACCAAGACTTAGATGAATTGTTTCTGGACTAGGAAAAATATATCCGACTTCCTCCTCTGTTTTTCCCATCTCTGCTATCTTAACCCCTGATCCCAAAATCCACCATCAGTGGGCTTGAACTTCAGCCCCCTGCCAGATTTGCCCTTGCTCCCAAAGTATCCCCACACGGAAGCAACTTGCCCCCGCCTTTTCCTTTATCAATGATGGGTGCGTGGGTATTTGGAGGGAGAACCATTTGCTTTGATTACAGCTGCCAGCTGAAATGGACTGGCCTCTCTGTAAGTACACTCAAGTTTTTTTCTACTTTCAGCTTGATGATTGCTAATTCATATGGATTTGTGTTGCATGGTCTTAAGGTCACTGACCTCTACTATTTCCCAAAGCTCACCAATGAGAAACAGTGTTCAAAAGATATATCTCAAACTCTGGAGTCCCACAGGATGGGAACAAGTGCTTTGCAATTCAACAGGCCAGGGCTGCAATCGTATTTCTGCTGCTTGGGGTTGTATGGCATAAACCAAGTGGCTCGACACTTCAAGTCAGTGTAGCTCAGGAATGGTTAATGATGGTCTTCTTCACAGCTGTCATGAGGATAATGCTTGCCAAGTGCCTGCATTTGAACATGCTCAGTCTTTCGCTGTTGGCCATTGTTATTACTATTGGGTCAAGCCAGACCTGTGCGGAAGTAAGCGTATTGTCTAGCTCCAGGTCCCTGTACTCCAACCCGATTATTTTATTGAACAATGCTGGGGTTGCTATGGTGTGAGATGTCTAACTTCCTCTGAAGGTCAATCTGAGCAGCAACTTTCTAAAACCCACTGTGGCATTTACCGTAAAGACACTGTCAGGAATCTGTTTGTGCCTTTACACGATGTTCCTTTTTATGGGGCTTCAGGAGAATTCAGTGTCTGCTGTGAGTGCCAAGCGGAGTGGTGCTTCTGAGCATTGGGTTTATTTTAAGCTTATGGCCAGTAAATTATATAACTGACCGAGTTTCCCTTTTTGAGTTGGCTGCTAGAAAGCTTAGAGCCAAATTCACGGCTCATTTGTAGGAAGTGTATTGGTTATTATGGGATGCATTTTAAGTCTCATTTCTGCCTCCATTTTGTGCCCCCATCTTTGTTTATCGTTTTCTCCCTTTTAGTCCTCCTCTTATTTCATGCTACTTAAACAATATTTTTTAAATTTATTCTTACAAACTGCCTTAAATTATTTCTGAAACAAGATGGGGAATAGACAGACAGGTAGGTAGGTAGGTTGGTAGAGACAAAATACAGTTTTAAATAATTTCATGTTATAGCTCTTGTATTTAAAAGATTTTTTTTAAAATTTTTTTTTTAAATATTTTTTTTTTTTTAGTTGTTGATGGACACAATGTCTTTATTTTATTGCTTTGTATGTGGTGCTGAGGATCGAACCCAGGGCCTCACGCATGCGAGGCAAGCACTCTACCGCTGAGCTACAATCCCAGCCCTTAAAAGATGTTTACTCTTCATAACCTGGCGTGGGCAACGTAGAATGAATTTTGCAGTTGGTAGAGTTTCAGACTTTGCAAGAAAAGGAAAGAAAAATGTTCAGGAGAGGGAATACTTTGAAGAGGACAAAGGGTGATTTGGGAAACTGCTAGAAGGAGAACCAGTGAAAGGCAGGAGGATTGGCAGCTCAGGGAAAGTGGAAAACTGTGCGCTTTATGATCAGATGGGTTCATTAATTCACTGTTGTGTACTCTTCCAGGGTCAGCTTGTAAAATGTTTACCTTGCATAGAGAACATAGGACAGTGTTTAAGACCATTGGCTCAGGATTCAGGAAATACTGACTCTACCATTGCCTTAATTTATTAAGTCACAATGCTTTGTTTCCTCATAGGTAAATTGAAGGCAAAAGCAGAACTTACCCCATGGGGTTCACAGCACAGTGTTTCAAATACTCTACAGACTGGAACTTAGTAGGAGACAGCACCTGTTGCTGGTGTTATTCTTTATCTTTTCTACTAAGAGTTCAAGGGTTTTTAAAGTTGTAAATCATCAGTTTTGCAATATGAATTGCTTAGTGGGATTTGTGGTCAGGCTGATGTGAATGGCAACCTTTATGACAAGTAAGAATTTTAATAAAACAATATATAGAGTTTATAGGTATGTCATGAAATTCTCAAATCATCAGGTCCATTCCATGGTGAAATTCAGAGACAATGTATATTTTTCTTGATCCTTCCAATCAAAGAGGACATCAAAATAACTGCTGGGAAATATTATATCCCATTAGCATCGTAGATTTGTTCATGAAATATTTTAATGCAAATAGTTTGCCTTACCTTTTTCCAGCCAAGAGGCAGTATTTTCTTTGCCTATAGGCAGACTCAGTTTCCTTAGCTTTAATGAGTAAAGGCCAGATATAGTTTCCAGAAAAAATAATGTGTCATGGAAGGATTTGAGATATGAATGTTCCTGAACTTTTCCCTCTATTTTCTTCCTTCTCCCACTCCCCATAACCAAGAGCACTTTGCCCTTGTCTGCTCTCTGTCTCTCCTTTCATTGATGTCTAACAATGTTCCACCATTTTGCACTGCTCTGTAGTACAAAACCTAAAGTTGGGTGGAGAGAATTTGGACTCAAGTCGTAGAAGAAAAGGGATAGATTTGTTTTGGCAGGATTTTGTTTTAATTTGACTCTCCTTGTTCAGAATCTGAGTACTGGGTAATATGGGGAAAATGGAAAGAAAATAAAAGAAAATAAAAGGCAACAGTAATGAAAGCTTGTCCAATAAAAATCTGGGGGTGTATTTTGTCTTGGGAAGTAAGGACAGACTCTCAAGTGGCTTTGAGGTATCAGATGATGAGGGAGGAAAGAAAAAGGATTTTTGAGTAAGTGTTGCTGAGGGTGAGAGGATTCTTTGTTATGATCTTTGAGACTGGCATTAGACTTTAAGTGACTTTTGTTGCTGGAATGCACTTTTGTCCATGTGACTGGGCTATGAGAGAACTGTGATTTGTTAGGGTTACATGGTTTTCTCACAGTCTTTTTTTTTTTTTTTGGGTACCGGGGATTGAACTCGGGGGCACTTGACCACTGAGCCACATCCCCAGCTCTATTTTCTGTTTTATGTAGAAATAGTGTCTCACTGAGTTGCTTAGCACCTCACTGTTGCTGAGGCTGGCTTTGAACTCGCGATTCTCCTGTCTCAGCCTCCCAAAGTGCTGGGATTACAGGTGTGCCCCACCGCGCCCGACTTCTCACAGTCTTGATGCAGTGTGTGTTGTCTAACTCTGTAACACAGAGTCAAGTGTACTCCGTGAAGTAAGGTATACTTCAGCTTACCCTTGACGTCTAGCACCCCTGATATTTAGTGATTTGCAAATACAGTTCTCCCCTAATTCCACTGCAGGCTGCTATTTTGCTCAGTTCTGCTGCCCTCTGTGTATAGGCAGGGAACAAACCTGCTGCTGCTCTTAAAACTGAGAAGAAATGCTGGAATGTTGGTCAGAACAACAATCAAACATCTCCGTAGATCAAAGAGAACCTCGCTGCCCTGGAGAGAAATAAGGCCAATGAGAAAAACAAAAAGGGTTTCAGTTCTGTAGTCGCTGGAAAAAAATGGAGTGGTGGTTTGGGGTGGCTAGAGAAGGGAAGTCAAAGTGAAAAATGCAGCGCCACATAGAGATTCTGCTCCAGGTCCTAAGGAGAGAAGTGAGGATGGAATCGAGAATGGAGCTGGTCATGGATTGAGTGACAGGAGACTGAACTTGACTGATGGATGGAAAGGTCCAGGAATGAGAGAACGGGACAACTTTTTTTTCTGATATTTTGTATTTATCTATTTAAATTCCTAAATGTCTCATAGATTCATCCACTTATCTTACCTTCCACTTCCACTCCATGGGTCAAGGTAACATCATCTTTGATGTGGATAATCATAGCTGTTTCTTAGCTTGCTTCCTCTCCAGCTGTCCTCCATCTTGTGTCAACTCTGTTGCCAGTATGCATTTTAAATGATACAAATCTGATCATGCCTCTTGCCTGCCTGAATAGAATCCCACCACTCTTAGTATAAAGATAAAAATCCTCACCTCATCCTCATAATGTAATCATCTGCCTCCCTAACCTCTTGTCTCTCCCCTCACTTGATCCCCCAGCTGCTAAAACAACAATGTCGCTTCCACTGCAGAGACCTTTGTAGGTAATGTTCTTTCCGCTAAGAATGGCTGCTCTGTTCCTTCCCCTGCCTCCTCTCTCCTGCATTTGGTTACCTCTGTGCCCACCCTCCAGACCTCAGCTGCTACAGCATCCCCCTAGAAATGCCTTTCCTGTCTCCTAATTTTGGAAGATGTCTACCTGCTCATAGCATTCTGTCCTTTCATTCACAGAACTTACCAGTCTGTAATGATATGTTTACGTGATGATTTTTATGATAACGTTGTTACAACATACTATGAAGGAAGAGAACCAGGAGTGTATGGGCTGCAGTGTCTGAGGGCACAGACCCCTTTCCTGAAAGAATACCCCAAGAAGTCATCTATCCGAGCAGAGTCATCCCTGGCGGGACACCTTCAGTTCCACTTCCGAAGGCTTCTCTAGATCTGTTTTTCTTTTAGACATTTTTAAATTATATTAACTGATTCATAATAAAAACATGAATTATTCAAAGTAGCTTACCATATAAAGTTTTGATACAGGTATGTGCCATGACGTGTTTAAATCAGTTTGAACATGTCTGTCTTCAATAGTTATCATTTCTTTGCTGGTAAAAACATTCAAAATCACTTCTCTTTGAAAATTATAATTGTCATCCATAATCACCCTCCCATGCCACAGTACGCTAGAACTTCTTGCAAGTAACTTAGTCCCCAGGGGTCTACTTGCCCTTTCCCTCCCTGTGCCCTACTCTTCCAGCCTCCAGTAACCACCCTTCTATTTCAGCTTCTGTGAGATTGACTCTTACTTGGTCGTTGTCTTTCTTATTAAAGAGTTTTCTTTTTCAGGAGGAGCACTGTCACCTACTTTGTGCTCTCTCTTCTGGCTAACAGTAGTGAAAGAGACATTCTCATACTTTATAAGACTTCCCCAAAATAGAGCTCTTGGATTTAAAACAAACAAACAAAAAAACCTGTCCTTGACATCCTGTATAGTTTTCATTATTTCTGTTGTTTTTGTCCATTGGTGTCTCATTGCCACTTCTCAATATTTTACTTTTAAGGAATCATGTATTATAATAAAATAACTAATTGAACAGTTCATTAGGTTTATCATTTAGCCCCATGAACTCAGAAGCTGGTTTTATTGACTTTATTTGATGTGGTTATTTAGTAGGCACTTACTGCAGACAAGTTGTGGAATCTCAAAAAACCTTTCATTTCTTACTGATACTGAACTCTTGGCCGGTATTTTTAGAACAATCTAGAGATTTTTTTTTCCTACTTCTTAATAAAACAATGGGTATTTTCTCATTGAAAAACTCCTGTGATTCTGTGAGCCCTGCTAGGTAAGGTCTCAACTTCTTGCTGTGGTGTTGTGGGCACTTGCTGGTCCAGCCCCAGCCCGGACGTCTTCCCCTTCCTCTTTGCTTTTCTTCACGCCCCCTTAGTCATGGATTCTGTGCGTGACTCATTCCAGATATACTTTGAGATACTCTTAAAGCCTGGTTTTCTCTTCTTTAACTTAGGTTAAAGTAAAAGTGACTTAAACAAAATAGCAGTTTCTTCTGTCCAAAGATGACCACTACGGGGCTGAGAGGACAGCGCCTCGTCGGAGGGTCTTGGGCCCATTCTGTCCTGTTGCTCCATTGAGTCTCCAGCCATCTTCAAAAGTGGCTGGTCTAGCTGTCATCAGCTGGTCTACACTGAGGCCAGTGAGAAAGGGGAAAGTGTGCAGTAGTCCCACTAAGGGTATGGCTGCGGAGCTGGCACGTGCCATTTCTGTTTCATGACCAGAATGTAGTCTCACACCATCCAAGTATGGAACCTGGGATATTTATCTTAGACCAACAACCAGATGCCCATTGTTACAGATAAAATAATGGATAATGAGGGCATGACTAAATATTATATCCTCTATATGTCATTCACAGTGCTAACTGCTAGGGGTATGCACAGGAATAAGGACTGAATTTAGCAGGGAGAGCTAAGTTCAGTTTGAAGACTTTGGGTATATCCTTGTTGTCTGGATATACCATATATATTTAATTCATATACATTCTTTTGTATTCTATATGAACAAGTATTCTGTACAAACTGTGTGTGATCATCCATGTTTTTGTGTTTGATGCCCTGTCACCTGCCAGTCTTTCTTCCCCCGTTTTCCACTGGATGTAATTCAGCCATCCTGCAGAGGTTAGCTCAGGTTTCCCTGCCTTTGCAGACACTAACATTTCTTCCAGGTTAGGTAGGAGTTGTTTGTTGATGTCTCATTGCTTCTAAACACTGTTTTCCTCCCACTGTCTTTCAAAGAGCCCGGAGGCCTAGGTGGACTGTGCTTTGTCCTTTGCTATCCTCACACCTCAGCACAGTGCTGAGCAAATAGAAGGTGCTCAATAAAGATTTTCTGGATCCAGTTAGTGCTCGGCATTCTTTCATGGGTCTTGGAATGACAAGGTGGGTGGAATCTCCAATGAACTGGGGAATCTCTCTCCTATTGTGTTTAAAAATATCATGGTTAATGAAAAGTTAAGTGAATTCCAAATGAAATTCAGAATTGAGATACATGATTTCCTTAGTGTTTTCATCTTATTCTAACCTTGGGTTATTTTTTTTTATTCTTTATTTCTATTCAGTTATTCTCTTAAATGTGTGAAGGGGCTTGAAAAAACTTGAATTTTTATCATGTGTTCTTTTATTACCATATTTCTCATTGAAGATTCTTTTAAAAAATCGAATTGAAATCCTGCCTACTAGAAATATATAGTGTATGGTCTAGAAAACATTGAGTTTTCCTCAGGACTTCATTGAAAAGCCAACGGGTAGTATAATTCAGAAATTTTATTTTATCTTTGCTGTAGGTTTCTAACTTAATTATAAAATACTCTTATTTTCTCTCTGTAATCTATTATTTCCCTTTGGGTCTTAAAAAACATGGAGGATTAATATGTGATGAATTTATAGAATTTTCAGACTGTAAATTATGTAAATTACAGAATATTACACTATTGATCATATTACTGATAGACAAAATAACCATTAGGGGCCTCTATTACTTTATCGGTCAAAAAAGAGAACTGAATTAAGGCAGAATTTTTTTTCTGGCTCTAATAATCTCTAAGAGTAAAAATAACAATAATAATACAGAGTTGTTACTTTAAATTGTAGGTTTTCAAGAAAATGCTGGCAAATGTTGAGAATTAACAGACTCACATTCCATAGGCCTAAAGAGCAAAATAGCGGTTGATCTTAACCTATTGCATGAGATAATTAATTTGCCTTCTTATGTGACAACAGTATATGAAGTGACTTGGGTGTGGGTGCAAATTTGGATCAATATCTGTAGCACACTAAAAGGTTATATGAATCATTGCTTTATTAGAATGGTTGATATCATCAAATTAATAGTTGAATCCCCAGTACTTTAATGATTCATCGTTTTAGGTGTGACATGTACAAGGTCCTTTAGGAAGACTGTTAAGATCAGCTTTGACTCTGAGAACTACCTTTAGGGAATGATACAATCAAGAGTTTATAAGGAGTATTGACTTGTAAGCTCTCTGGCCCGGAAGGTAGCCTTATTTAGTTTATTGTGTCTAAATCATAGAATGTAATTAATTAATTAGATCTGACTCTGATCAAATTTGCTTACCAGAGTTATGTTTGTTTAACAGGCTTTAGTATTAAAAAAAAAAAAAAAGTACGTGGCAGTGTGCACAGAAAAACTGCAGGCGGGGTGCTAGAGCGAGAAAGGTCCTGAGACCACTCCATCAATCCTCCTTATAATTCATGTGAAATACATACTGCAGGACAAAGCATCTGACAAATTGGAGGGTGGATCTATAGTCCTCGGAATCCACAGTGAATTAAAGTCTAGACTGGGTAATTTTTCAGGTAAGGGGAGGAGGGAGAACCAGCAAATCAGATATGCCCAAAATGTTACAGAGGTAACAGGGAATGAAGGATGCTGTTGCCAGTTTGTGCATTGTGAGAAGGCAATCATAGCTGAGCAGCAGCAGGAGCAGCACGTTCTCAGAAGCAGTCACATCAACAGCAGCAGGGGTAGGGTAGCAGCTGTGTACTACAGGGTCGCGAAATGCAAGAGTCTCTGATGTTTGAAAATCTCCCGAGTTGAGCATGGCTACTGTGAAAACGTTGCTAAGGAACTCTGATGATTTGGACAGTCATGAGTATGTGTTAGCAATAGTTACTTCAGGAAGAGAGATGCCACTTTTCGTAGATTGCTGCCAATAGGCAACCTCCCATCCCTGAAGAAGATCATCTCAAAATTACCTGGGGAAGGGGGACAAAAGAGACAAACAGGGAGAACAAAGTTTTGGCACGCCTGCAGGAATGGTGGTTTCTGTAGAAACTACCTAGGAGGCAGAAGCTAAGTGTTGATCAGCTCATGCCTCTTACCTGGGAGTGGAAGGTGGGAAGAAATGGACAGCGGCTGTGACGAGACAAGGCACAGTGCAGCTTGGTGAAGCCACACGCTGACTGCGTTCGGCCCCCTCTTCATGCAGTGCTGCGGGCTGGTACATCGCCGGCGAGTACGGGTGTCCTATGTAAGTTTCTATTGCTGTAGAATCGTGGCTAGGAGCTGAAAATCTATTTGTGTCTGTCTGGTGCATGTTGCCTCTTTCAGATGTTTTAATCCCTGTGCTGAACCAAACAGATGATTGATCCTTTGTACCAGGAGTTTTCAAGGCACCTGAGGTCTAGGAGATTCTGAGATTTTCCCAGAGATGTTATTGTCTATCTTTTGTGCCAGGTTACTTTAATAAGGTTAGGGATTACTTGCAGAGGATTTGATTTGGAAAGTCCATTGTCTCAGATAGCTGTATCAGTTCAAACCAGTTGATAGCCTCTTTCACCTAGAGTAGTTCTGTTTTCCTATTTGAATTATGGCATTGGGGAGGGGGAGGAGAATTCTTGAGATAAATACCAGGGAGTTTGTCAAATTAAAGATAGCCACAGAGGCTAATGTTAAATCGTGTCTCTAACAGCCTCAGAAAAGGAGTAGATGAGAATCATTTGATGGATGAGAGAGCTGTTGCAGTAGCGCCAGCATTTACAACAGCTTTATCATGCTCTGACTATTTCACAGAAATAGCCCTTGTTTCGTGGACCTGCTGTGTTTTTGCAAAATGGCTGTCTGAGTATTAAATTCTATGAGGCAGACTCTCACACGTACTGAAGTATCACTACTTCAGACAATTGGAGGTTAATTGAAATATGTCGTGCTGTACAGTAGCCGACAGGCTCCGGGGAAGCACTGCCTTTATTTTCATACTCCTTTTGCAAGCCAGTCACTTTATTTTCAGGGATTGATGTGAAGGGGAACAGGAGGGCTTATGCAGGCTGGCCAGACTGCAGTGCTGAATTGCTTGACACTGATTTGGGATGCCTGGCTGCAAAACAAATAGAAAATTGACAAAGAGAGCTAATCAATTCTTAAGGGTAGAATGGAAAGAAATCTGTGACCTTGGGAAATTGGCCAGCAGAAGAGAGAGATGTGAGACTTCCAGGACAAACAAGGTCAAAATCTGATATTAGCCAAATAATAAAGTTGGAGACTGGGGTTTGGAGGGTGGGGAAGGGAGAATTACACTCCTATTAGATCTTAAAGATGAGATCCAATTTTATTAAATAATTAAAAGCCCCAAAAACTCATTTGAAGGTTTTTGAAATTGTTATGTATTTGGTGCCATTTGTCTTTTGAATGCAACAGTTGACGTGTCAGGAGTAAATGTAGTACTGAGGTAGCTGGCCAAGATTCTTAAAGACGACATCTGCAGGGACAAATGAGTTTTTTTCCAATAGAAAAAGTAATTGCTTTTTAATAAGATTTGGGAATAAGCACTAAAAACTTTTCAGTGTGTAAAATTGTCCACATAAAAACAATCTTAAATTAAAAATAAAAATAACTTGAAATTTAAAATTTATATTTTTATGGAATAATGAAAACTAAGTATTCTATAGCTTTATGTATTTTCTTATTCATCTTGACAGAAATGGCTACATATGCCTATTGTATAGATTTCTGAGATATGGCCTCAAAGCAACAATTTATCCTCTTTTTTATCCTTTTTCTTATATCAAACATGTAAATAAATAGAGAGCATCATCTGCATTATTTGTAATCATGACTGAAAAGTACAGAGATTTGGTTCATCTAATTCTCAAACTTTTTTACTTCATATTTTGGTTAAGGAACCATGAAAAATAAAGCAAAAATCCATTTTGAAGATAAGATAAATTCATACACCTCAGTCACTAGAAATAAATTTTCCTTTATTTTAGAGACTTATGTCTTAGGCATTCTAACTAGTAACCCACCTGCTGCTGTTTTGTCCTGTCTTCTCTGGCAGCTTAGCATGTTGCTTTCCATTTTCTTTATTTTCATACTCCTTTTGCAAGCAGTCACTTTATTTTCAGGGAGGGATGTAAAGGGGAGCAGGCCGGCTTATGCAGGCTGGCCCTCCTATTGGTGAACTTAGAGTCATAGGTATGTGAAATTGGAAACATTTCATTTCCTTGGAGAAAAAGAACCCACTATATTTAAATCCATGAGTGAGACCTAATTTCCCTACAGAGCTGTTGGAGATGGAGGCTAATCATTGAGTAACCAGGCCCACAGCAGGACAAAGGGTGGCCCAAACCCCAGTGTGGTGCTGTAGCTCAGGATCTTCTCACATCAGACCATCCTGCTGTCCTTTCTCAAATCTGTCGTCCGTTTAGGAGGAAGATGATGTAGATCATAACAGTACTAAATTTCAACATTTGTATACATGTATCTATTGAATATAATTACAGGTAGTATATATTACTTATCAGATTAGATATAATACCTAAATCACACAACATACATATACAATCATTGCTACATAACTGCATTTCAGTCAATAGTGTGCCACAACAGAAGCCCCATGGGATTATGCTAGCGATGTGGTTGTTTTTGTGTAAGTGTACCCTGATGTTCCCAGTGACAATCTTGCCTCATGGTGCAGTTCTCAGTTTTCCCCGTTGCTAAGTGCTGCATACCTCTGTGTGTGTATCTCAACCCTCCATCAGTTCTTTTACCTTGTTTTTAGTATGACAGCTTTCTTAAGAATTCCTCCTACTCTAACATTCTTTCAGAAAGATATGTGGGTTTTAAAGAAAGTCATATGCATATGCCATAGTTGTTCATTTCTAGGTTTTTACTTTTCAAAGTCTGTGTTTTGTTAGGCTCCCTTTCCTATTCTGTGCAAGGTTACTTTCATATTCAAAAATTGTTCTGTGAGTAGTGGGCCCTGCCTGCAGGCTGGAGCCCCTCTTTCTCCATATGACTCCATACATAAGACTCTTTTCAAAAATGATTTTTGAGATCTAGTCTTTATTGTTTTGTTTACATTTTGTAATTATTGTTTTAGAACCTTTCTTTATATCTTAGAAATAATTCCCTTATTTAAACATCTTACACTATTTTAAATGACATGAAAATTCATCAGCTGAATAAATACATTAAAAGAGTAAATAAATGTGGCAAACTGTGTGCCTGTGTAAAACACTAAGTTCTGACATTTTTATGCTTTGGAGAGAGGAGACGGGAACTCTTTTTGCTAAACTTTTGATTGAAGTACAGCTGGTTCTTCATATCCACGAGGTCTACATATGTGGATTCAACCAAATGTGTATAAAAATATTTGGAAAAAAATCATATCTGTAGGGCTGGAGCTGTAGCTCAGTGGTTGAGCGCTTGCCTAGCATGCGTGAGGCACTGGGTTTGATCCTCAGCACTACATAAACAAACAAAATAAAGGTATAAAAAATACAACATAGCTGGGCGTAGTGGCTCACGCTTGTAATCCCAGCACTTTGGGAGGCTGAGATAGGAGAATTGCGAATTCAAAGCCAGCCTCAGCAACGGCGAGGCTGCTAAGCAACTCAGTGAGACCCCGTCTCTACATAAAACACAAAATAGGGCTGGGGATGTAACTCAGTGGTTGAGTACCCCTGAGTTTAATCCCTGGTACCAAAAAAAAATGATATCTGTAGGGAAAATGCACAGACTTTTTCTTCCCTAAAAAAGGTAACATGTACATAGCATTTACAATTTTAGATGTTAAATCAGCTAGAGATAGTTTGAAGGATATGGGTAGTTTGCATAGGTTGTATGCAAATACTGCATTTTATATAAATTTTAGTATCTATGAGGGAGCCTATAAGCAATCCCCTGTGGATACTGACAGATGACTGTACAGGTTGATGATTCCTCATGTGAAACACTTGGGACCAGAAGGGTTTCCAATTCTTAACTTCTTTGGATTTGGGAATATTTAAATAGACCACCAGTTGAGCATCCCTGATGTGAAAATCTCCAAATCTGAAATGCTTCAAAATCCAAAATGTTTTGGGTGTTGAGTCAAAAGATCAGGGAAGCTCAGCCTATACTACATACATGTGGAAAAATGAGTGCAGAAATTTTAAGTATTGAACTTGAAGAGTGTTCACAAAGTGAACTCCTGTGTGATCAAGAAAACAAACATTAACAGCACACTTATCCTCCCTTAAAACTACAGCCTTCTTCTCCCCATCAGGTTACTCATTCATCTGACCTTTAGCATCATAAATTAATTCCTTCTATTTCTAAATTTTATACGAATAGACTCATGCAGAGCCTACTTTTTGCCCACCTTATGTCACTCATTTTTTTATTTATACAATTCTGTGGTTGCACATGGTTATAGTTGTTGCTTTCTCATTCTTATGGCTGTATAAGTGTTTGCCATTATGTGACTAAACCATAATTCATCCATTCTACTGTGATGGCCATTTGCATAGTTTCCAGTTTGGGGCTATTATAATACTGCTGCTGTGAAGAGTCATGACATATGAATTACTAGGAATGCTTTTCTGTATTATGTGAACATAGGATTGAAGTTGCCAAGTCCTAGGATACAGTATACATATATTCAGTTTAAGTAGATACTAGTAAACAGCTTTCCAATCTGTTCAGTTAATATACATCCCTATCAGCTATACCTCTTTGGACTTGTTACTATCTTCTGCATTTTTTCCAGACAGGTGTGTAGAAGCATCCCATTGTGGCGTCACTTGGCATTTCCCCTGCTAACTAAGGAAGTCAACCATCTTTTCAAATGTTTATTGACCAGTTGGCTATCTTCCTTTGTGAAGTACCTGTTAAAGCCTCCTCTTTTTTTATTAGGTTGTCTTTTGAGGCAATGATGTTCAAAATAAGAACTGACAAGGGGATAGGTAACTTGTCATTAAAATAATAAAATGATGAAAGACAAAAGTGATATATGCAGAGATAAAATTAGAATGTGGAATCAGACTTGATCCAGGTTTGAGTCTTGATGTTGTCATTTATTGACTGTGTACTAGTGGGAAGTTCTTTTCTCTTTTTCAGCCTGATCCTGATTCTGTGTAATCAGGCTAACAGTAAAACTGGGAAGGTTTTTTTTGAGAGCAAAAATGAAATAGTTTGTCAGCACCTCTGTATTGCCTGATGCATATATTCTCATGAAACCATGAGACAGAGGAGCTACAATAAGGAAACTAATCAGGATAGAAGAAAGGGAAATGGTATGTAATTGCTCATCACTTTGTTGTTCCCTATGTTGGTTGCTTAATACTAGTAATCTTGAAAAGCTTTGATAAATGAGTTAGATAATGAGAAGTAAATGAGTCTATAAATGTATTCCTAATCTTTCATAACTTCCCACTTTCCTTAATGTGGGATCAGTTTTGAACTTTTAGAGCATTTAAATGTAGCAAGAGCACTAAATATTACTTCAGCACATAGAGCATAAGCAGTTCAGTATTCCAGTTCTCATTAGCACAACTGCCTGATGCATATTCATAGTCTTTTGTAAACTCTCAAAGAGTTTTTGCCCACTGTTTCACTTGGCATTAAAGCAAACTTTAAACGTAGTCAAGGCACGTGATAATATGATGGCTATAGAAAAGAAACCTTCAAATCAGGAAAATTAACTATTGTCAAAGGCCACAGAATCTGTGATAAGGATCAAGCTGAGATTCAAATTGAAACTTAATCTTATTCCATGTACAGTGTTTTGTTCATCTTGCTGGGAATGTATTCCTATGTTTAAATAATTGGATTATAATTAAATTTAATTAACATGAAAATTTTGTAGTACTTCTGAGTATAGAAATCAATTATCATTGAACTTAAATACTGAAATGCCAGTTGTTTGAGATTTCTGTTTAGTAGAATTGCAGCTAATATATTTTTTGAATTAGTTTCACTCATAAGTCATACTATTTCCAAATGATAAAACTGTATATTCATATACTTTAAATAACTGATTTTTCTAGATACACCTTCATATGTCCTTAAGAGTGATATTTGATCTTTAAGACCAGTGTTTTTTAAAGTCAAATTCGTATATAAGAGGTTGTTGATTCTTCAGATTGAGAATTGCATGAGTTTTTAGTAGCATTTAACTTTGGCTATATTAAGAGTTTTAATTTGACCTTTCAGATTTTCTAGGTACCCTAAGAGCCTACTTTTTTTGTTGTTGTTAAAATGATTTTTTGTGGTTGTAGATGGACAGCATGACTTTATGTTTTTATGTGGTGTGAAAGATAAAATCCAGTACCTCACAGATAATAGGCAAGCACTCTCACTGAGCTATAGCCTCAGCCCCCCACCCTAATCATAATTACCTCTCTAGGAGGTGAGAAAGTCCTTAAGAAGATATGTGCCTACTTCAGAGCAGTACACCTCAGCTTCAGAAATATCAAACCTGAGTATTTAAATATTGTATAATAGAAATACTAAATAATTTTTTCCAGAGCTTTGAGTTTTGCTTTAGGTTTAAGCTTTCCTATACAATAACATTTTATGAATAGAGAATGAGGTAGATGAACATTCCTATAAACATCAAGAAGCACCGAGTGGAGAGATGAAATCAAGTCAACCCCTGGCAACCACTGGGCATGTGTAGGGAATGAGCTTGATGATGAATTTACAGGACATAGGAGCCTCTGGTTGCCCACTGCCTTCTCAGGACATCCCATTGCTGTCCCCTCCCTGGGAGGTTCCATATGTGAATGACAATAGACCCTGGAACAGAGACCTAGACTTTGCATAGTGGAGACCACTGGGCAGGCTACTCCATCCCTCTGTGCCTAGATTTCCTTTTATGTGAAATGAGGACTATTCATAATTGACTTACAGATTTTCTGTGAATATTACTGTGTTCAGCTATGAAAACACTTGGCACATAATACTTATGAACTATCTTATCATTATTCCCATGCATCTCTGCATCAAAGCACTACTCCTGTGCTGAGTAACAGGAATCACTTTTAGAAGGATGCATTCGTCATTTTAAAGAAAGCTTTTGTGGGCTGGCGATGTAGCTCAGTGCTATGTTCAGGTCAAGGCCCTGAGTTCAATCCCCAGCACTGCCTAAAAAATAAAAAAGAAAGCTTTTGTAAAGTTCATTGAATTATGCAGAGTGCAGTAGTCGTCATCTGTTTCTTCATGAAGCAATTACTGAGCACCTGCTTTTTGCCCAGGGCTACTCTGCACATTAGAAGTACAGAGAATAATTAGACTTCTCATCTCTGTTCTTGGAGGAGTCTAGTCTAGTGGCAGAGACATAAGAGTTTATGGAACATTAAAATGTTTTAACACAACAGAATTATCCGACAGTAGGAGGAAATAGTGCACCACCTATTGTAGTAAATACTATGCAGGCATTAAAGAGAAAAAGCTAGATTTGTACAGACTGACATAGAAGAAAATACAAAGTCTAACACGTTATGTAAGAATCAAAGTGAAGAATGATGTATGTAATACAATCATATGTATTCTACATGTGTTTGTCTATTGGCATTTGCATAAGAGAAGATCTAGAAGTATATATCAGTATGTGGGTAGCTCAAGGAAACAATTATGAAAGAATTGGTGGGATTTTAATTTTGTATCACTAGATATTTCACAGGAAGTATAGTTTATTTTTTGTAATTTTATTTGGTCATATTTAGTGTATTGATTGTATTTAATTGTTAAATATAATATCTTAATATAATTTAATATATTAAATCTAATTAATATAATCTAGTTAATAAATATTAACATTAAATATTGACTATTAAATGCCTTAATTTATTCCTTCCCCTTTTCCAGAAAGGCTTATCAAATATAAGTTTGTATGTCTAAATTTGTATACTATACATAAATTTTATCATTCATATTAATGTTATAGAATTAAACTACCTATCCTAGCACATTAGAAAACACTTGACTAGAAACACATTGAGTGAAATGAACCCATTGGGGAATCTGTTGATTGAGAAATTGGCATGTGTATTCAAAATAAAGAAGAGCAAGATATGGCTTATTCTGTAGTCCATCCTTCATGGGATGTTAGATGCAAAGTGATGCAAAACTCACAGTTAAGTGAGTCAGGGGCCAGTCCCATACTTTGCCGTGCTCAGAATCTGTTCCACGAAGCACGACTCCGTCCTGTTTGTTTGCACTCTGACATGCCTTTGTTTTTATATTTCCTGAGTAAATGAAGGAGAAGAACAGGATTAGAGGAGTACAGGAGATCTAAGCAGGTGGATGACTTGATTGCTAGAGTTCCATGGATTGACGCTGCCCACTGAGTCATCTTCCTTTGCTGAAGACACGCAAGTCAACATGGTCCCATAGTCATGTCTGCTGGCTGTGGCTCCCTCCCACTGTCCTGAAGACCATTCCCTTCCCTTCTGTGGTACCACCTTCTCCTGTTTCTGTAGTTCTCTTCCTACTCCTTCCCATCTACATTCGATATCTTCATTTTCCTGTCTGTCCTGGCATTTCTTCAGGTGGCCGTAAGTCTGTCTTCAGCTCTGGAAAAGCTGATGAATGTGCACACACATTTGAGGAATGCCTGGAAGAAGGAAAACTTGGAAAAATAGTCTTATAGGAAATGGAAGGAGAAATTGAAGGAAAGCTATTCTGTGTAAAAGCTGATGGCTACTAGACCTATATATCCAGCTCAGATCTTTCTTCCACATTTCAGACCCATTTGAACACCTACAGGTGTGTGAACATTTTTGTCTGGAAACTTCTCAGGTCAGCACACACGGCTATTGCAAGACTGAGCTCAGTTCTCGTGGTCTCTTCTCCCACCAGTATTACTATCTGCTTCTACCTGACTGTTCTGGTTAAATATTATCAGTTTTCCTAGTTCAAGCCAGAAATGTCCCTCGTTGCCCCTCCCCTTTACTTCAGATCTGATGAAGGTAGAACAGAACTCTGGGATGTGCTCTCTGTTTTAACCCTAGTATGGGACTCAGTTATTTCCTTCCCAAGTTACCACAGCAACCCCCTTACTAGTATCCTCACATCTTAGTCTTCATTCTCCCACAATCCATTCTCCACTGTGAATGTAGCTGCTACTGAGATTTTTCTCAAATGCAGTCATGTTTTGCTTAAAACCCTCAGTTGATTGCCATTTCCTGAGACTATAAGTACACTCACCCACATGCTACAAAACTGTTCCTGATCAAGCATCTTTTGCCCTATCATTTTCTCAGTTTCCAGTGGCATTGAATGTCACACAATTTCCCCACATCTAGGGCCTTTTTTTTTTTGCCTCTGTACCTCAATAGAGGCTATTGCTCAAAATTGGTTAGTTCTTTGCCTCTTTCCTAAAAGAGCACTCACTTGCTGGGCCCAGTGGCACACACCTGTAATCCCTAGGACTCAGGAGTCTGAGATAGGAGGATCAATCACAAGTTTGAGGCCAGCCTCAGCAACTTAGTGAAACTGTCTCAGAATTAAAAAATAAAAAGGACTTGGGATATAGCTCATTAGTAAAGCACCCCTAGGTTAAATCCCTAGTTTAAAAAAACAAAACAAAATAAAACTCAGATTGTACCATGTCCTTTTCATACTTCTCCCTTTGATTATCTTCTCTCTTTGAACTTTGCATCCATTGCTTTTTCATGGTTATATCCTGTTGCCCCGTAAGAACATCTGGCCTGTGATAGACTCTCAAGGCTTCTTGAGTAAATATAAAGCTAAAGCTAGAGAAATATTATCAAATTCTTATTTTTCCACAAGCAACTTTACATTCCCACTTTTTATGATTTAAAAAATTTCATTTTATATATAGACACAATTCACTTTATACTTGTGTGTGTAAATACATAGACAACTTGCTGATAGTATAGAGTTAGGTTCCTGAGTCTTGTCAACATGTATAAAGTAGAAAAGAAATTTTGCTAGAGTTTGAAACTCCATAATCAGTTCATTCTGTTAGGCTCTTTTAACTGCTCAGATTGTAGTTTGTGTATTTCTTTTAAAGATTCAAAGCAAAAACCAGTTTATTTACCCATAACAAGGGACTATTCAAGTACAGAAAGGATCTTGGTTCTGATTTGAATGATGAAATTCACTCAAAACCACAAACTAACTTTATTTAAAAACAGTGGTTACAAAGTAGATAAACATGTTTAAAAACAGAACCACATTTTGAAGGATCTCTAAGCATAGCCATTTAAAAACAAAAACACTGCTAGATTATTTATATAATGTCTTGAGTTAAAGGCTTTAACAGCTACATATATTAAAAGCTGCCCTAACGTCTTTACCCCTTATACAACAGGCAGCTCGGGTTTTGAATGTCGTTCTTCACCGCACCCCCAGCCCACCCGCCCATCCAAGCTCAAGCAGGTAGCAGCCTTTTGTGTTTTTGGTTTAGAGCCTTCAATTGCAGGATGACCTTTCTGCTGAATAGACCTGCTTCCATTGAGCTGGACTCCTGTGTTTGTTCTTTCTTGGTCTTACATTGGGATGACTGACAGTTCTCTTCAGTCTGAATCATCACAAGTAGCTTCACTTTTTGTTTATTCCTCCTTGCACTTTGGTGATGTGCCTGTTGGCATTCTGCTTCCCACTACCAAAGGAATACATAATTTATGTCATCTACTTGGATTTCCAGAAAACAAACTTGAATAGAGAGTGAGGGACAAGGCAATGTCTCTGTGCACTGGCGGAGGCCCTGGGCCTCTTGCAGATTCCACCTCTTTGCAGTTTTTTCTTTCTTCCTCTTATGTTTTCTCCCCTTCTCATTAATGGTCTTGAGGAGTCAGTGAAACTTGCCCACATACCTCACTGGCTGCTCTACCCTGGTGTCATTGCTGGATGAGTCATCTTTTTTTCCTTTGGGGCCAATCGATGGCAAAATGAAGTGACAGTTATTCAGCGGGGTGGACTGCAATCTCTTGATGAGTGGGACACAGTCTCATTAGGAAGAGAGACTTAATGATTTTCAAGGGTTGTAGTTAAGGAAGACAGAGCAGGATGTTGGGGAGGGATAGTTTAAAAATCACCTAATTGGTGCTCGCTTGGGAAGCATGTTTACTAAAATTGGAATGTTACAGAGAACATTAGCATGGCGCCTGAGCAAGTATAACACACAAATTCATGAAGCATTCTGTGTTTCTTTAAATTTTTTGGTTGTTAATAGACCTTTATTTTTAATTAATTTATTAATATGTGGTGCTGAGCATCGAACCCAGTGCCTCACACACGCTAGGCAAGCACTCTACCACTGAGCCACAACCCCAGCCCGCATTCTGTATTTTTATCGCTGATGGTCAGTTATAAAATTTTTTTAAAAAATCAAATTGGAAGATCTGGAATTTCCTCTTCCCTCTCCCCCTCTAAACATGCCTCTAAAATCACAATTGCTCTCTAAAACTTTTTGGAGGTTAGTTAAGATAAGGATATTTGCTGATACATGAGAGAAATTACTTCTTTTTTTTTCCATTGAAAATGTGGAGTTCATTGCAGGTTTATAGCGGTGTTTCTCCGTATATTCTTAGGGTCACTAGCATTAAAATTCCTATGAATATTTAAAAAGTAATGCAGACTCCTGAGAACCATCCTTGACCCATAGAATCCAAATCTCAGGGATGCTTTCTGATCACTTCATTTTAAATAATCTGTTTGATTTTCATGCACAATCTTGTTTAAGGTTCCCTGGCTGTTAAAGAGCTGAGTGAACCAAAGGAAATGTGAAATTTGGGATCAAAGCAGCTCTGAGAATCTGGATATCCCTGTAGCTTAGCTCTTCGGAGTCCTTCCTTTCAGGCAAGTCAGTCTACCTCGGATCAACTTGTGTCAGGTTACTGAAGGTCCGTACTCTTGGGAGAGAGGATCAGGGTAGCACAGTTTCTCATCAACCCTGTGCACGCTAGAGGAGAATTTCCCAATGTAAAATCAAGTGTTCTTTCCAGAAAGAAAGGGAAATGGACCCTAGGCAGACCCACACTACTGGTGTTCTTTGTATATACACATAGTACATGATAGGATTTTTAAAAATGAAGCATGCACTTCTGTCATGAAAGGTTAGAAATTAAAGCATTAACATAATTCATTGTAGCAATTCTGATGTTTTTCCAGTTATCTAAATGGGGATTGGGAAAGATGTAGCTGATCGTGATAGAGTTTGTAGGAAGGAATCCAGAGATGCTTTTCCAATGGGATCGATGTCTGGTGAAAACTTAAAAGGTTTCAATATTTGAACCAACTCATTAAATGACATTATGGATTTTATTCCGATGGTTCATAAGTGGTTGTGTGTCATTCAATTATGGCATTAAAAGTATACAGAATTACTTAAGCAACCTTTTAAAGAGACTGTTGATAAAAGAGCCCAAATACCACATACTCCTTAATTCCTTTCAAGGGACAACTGTGGTTGCTAGTTGCAGTTCCTACCGTTCGTGTCTCTTGGTGGGAACAATGGGACTGAGCAGGTACAGGTTTTGGGAATGTCTAGAGTGAAAGATACAATTGGATATTTCATATTTTCATAAAATCTCTCTCGGGGTCCTTCTATCCTCCAACTATAAAATCATTGTAGATGCCATGGAAAGAAATCTGCTGTCCTGTGTGTGATAGTGTGTCATGGGCCATGCTCCAAAGCCTACTGGCAACTTTCTTTAGACCAAGGTTAATTTGACTCAAATACATTGTCCTGCCTGCTTTATTCTGATGAAGGTAAATTTCAGTCTTAGACAAAAGAGACAGAAAGCACCCAAGTATGAAAAGAAACAGGATTTTACAAATTGCTTCAAAATATGACTATGAGCAAACCTCCCACCTTTTTTAACTGAAAGAGCACTGAAAATTCCTCAAAAGGTGATCTATTCACCAGCAAAAAGTTTCCTCATTCCAGTTTGTTAGGTCTGCATCTCAGATCTCATAAGGCAGCAATACTGACTAGGCCCAGGACTGATAATCTTGTATGTAAGGGCTCTAAAGCAAGTTTTGCCTATGAATTTTTGTCTGAAAATGAGTGGTGAAAAGGTCAGCTTCCCTCCTTCAGGGTCACAAATATTTTAAAAGAGAAATCTATATATTTTTTTGTTCCTCCTAGAGTACATACTTCCACTTTATTTAAAGTCTTGTGATTTTAAAAGATTTATTATTTCAAAGAATGCTTGGTCAATCCCCACAAAGCAATCAATTTCATAGAATTCTTTTTTCTGAACTATAGTTATAATGTACTCATTACCATTTAAAGATAATAGAATTCTCATTTCTGCAGACCAAACAGCACTGAAAATTTTGAAATGAATCTCCACTTCAAAGGGCAAGGTCATCATTGCTGGAAGGAACTTACTGATTGTTCATCTTTTTCCTGTATGATTTATTGCACCGTTTTTTCCGTCAAACAGCACTTTTGAGCCATGATTGGCGGTACAATCTGATCAAAGAATACACTTTTAAAAGACACTGATTTGGGTTCATTCATCTCACTGCTCCATGAACAAATGAGATGACAAGATGACTTTTTTCTGAGTTGATTGGATGCCCCTTGTTTACCCTACCTTCTTAAGCCCTTGATGAGACATGCACTTCTTGTGGCATTTTATACAATCATTAAGTCAGCCAGGATTTCACTCTGACAGTTCTGCATTACTACTAGGAGAAAACCACAGTACCTCAGAGTAGCTACAGTTTCATCTATGATTAGATTTCAGGCTAAAGGCATGTGCTAGCTGCCAGACCTCTGATGGGTCATATATAAGTACAGATGTGCCATCTAAATACTAGCTTTCCAAATTCATTTCCCAACATTATCCTGAGAATGCCAGATTTCTTTCATGAAGGAACAAGGTTACCTTAGTAGGAGGGGAATAGTTACAAAAGATGACCAACCAACCTGTTCTTCAATGCCAGCTTCTAGGAGTTGATGGAAGGATATTCAGAAAGAATTATTCTCATGTGAAATGATTGGGCACATGAAGAAAATATAATGCTTGTATTCTTCCATATAGCTCATCAAGGTTTTACATTTTTCTTCATTTTAAATAATGACTTTGCCCTTTGGAAAGCATAGACTAACCCAATAAATGTTTTGTTAATGGTTTTTCAAATAATCATGCAGACCAATGAAACCCAAGCTTTTAAATTTCAGGGTAGAGCTTTGTCATCCATTTTTATTGGTTATATGAACCGAATTTCTCTGGTCTTAAAATATGTGACTTTATTGCAATCAGAATGGTGAAACTTCATTCAGATTATTTGAAGGACTTGTGATTCAACTTTTTTTTGTTCATGGCCACTCTTTCATACATTTCAATAAGTCAATCTCAGATTTTATAGGGATCTCAAATAATGGCCAAACACAAAACATCTGTGTGCCATGCACTGTTTTCAGCTTCACATAGCAAACTAATAGAACCATTGCAAGCCTGGGACAAAAAAAAAAGTCCCAGTGATTTCAAGCAATTTCGTAACTTAGAGTGAAACTAATGTAAGTAATAAAAAGTGAATGAGTGTGTCAATCTTATTAAAAATGTCAATCATATACTTAGCAGCCTACAGCCCTCTGTCAGTCTAATGCAAAGTCACTGTCAGAGGGAAGTAGGAACTACATGAATAGCACGCCACCCCACCGTTAACAGGCACCCAGTATGAATTGGCTTGGGTTAGGCACCTTGGCTTAAGAATTTGGGGAATTCACAGAATCAGCAGGGGGAGCTCCTGCTGAAAGATCAGCACATGTGAGGGTTCGTCATGGAGAGTCACTATAAGCCCAAATTTTCAGCAATAATATGTAATAAATGATGTGATAGAGTGTGTGTGTATACACAGGAAAGGAGGAGTCATCAGAATGGCTCAGGGTGCAGGAAGCAGGAGCCATGGCCTACAAAGACGATACTCTTTATTACATAGCACGCTGGGGTAATGGCAGAACATAAGCCTGTGGATCAGAATCTGTCCCTGGCCTTTTCAAAGACTGATTGTCCAACTTTTCTGAGTTTGCACAAGAGTAGCCTTTAAATAAAGCCCTCTCAATTGAAGGGCCTTCAGTGATCTCTATTCTGTTCAACTGAATTCTAATAAAATGTCTCAAATTCTAATAAAACAAGGAGAAAAGATGATCAACTGAGGAGGTATGAGGGAATGCCAAATGATTGCATAAATTTAAATATGAGTTGGTAAATCAATATGTTTGAGATGAAATGCATATGCAGAGTTCATAAATCAAGAATAACTAAAGCATAATATCTGATGAATTAGAAATCAAGACAGATTTAATTTTTAGCTTAATGATGTTTGTTTATTCATTTAATCAATATTTAGTAGATACCTGACACACTGCTGTTCTGGAGGATACAAAGATGAATAAAATAATCTCTTCCCTCAAACTAATAATGTAATAGCTAGAACAGTGTCTCTTTCACTATTTACTTAAAAATATATATTATTGCCTTTGAATCTTGAGTTAAACAGCTTCACTTCAGCAGATTATGGGAACTTGAGAACCACTTTCCTCTAACCAGCTACAACATAATGTGATTGTTTACACATAAAATTTTGACTTAAATCTTGGATTGAAGTGAGTAACCTTGGAACTACCTGGAAATTGATATTTTCAGGCTAATATATAAAGATTTGTTTACCAACAAGCCTAATTAAAAGAGAAAGGTTAATATTGCTGTTACTATACAGATTCATTTAAAGACTAAACATAATTTCTGTACATATATTACATCCAAAAAGATAGAAAATATGGTTTAAGACTTGGTGTGAAAAATAAGGAGCTTTCCTTGTCAAGATCATAAATCTACATTAACGTGAAGAGAGGTCTCAAGGAAGATTCTTTGGGTATCATAGACCATTGAGTTTGGATGGGGAAAGACAGGCAAAGTCAAGTTCTCAGGTATCCCCAAGGCAAAGGAATAAGGGGATGGGAAAAGTCCCAGTGTTAGGATCTATAGAGAGAAGGACAAGAAAATGAACCATAAATATAGCAATCCTAAATTTTCTATTTTTACTCCTAAAACATTGATTTATTTACACAAAAATTTTATTTATAATAAAATAAATAGAGATAGAAAAATGGTTAAGACAACCAAAGATAGCCATTCTACTTTTCACAACATATTTTGGGTTCATTGTTGAAAATAGTTTTTTTCCCCCATCTCTAGTAAATTGTGGTTAAAATTGAGGATGTGAGGAATCTTATGAATCTTCATTATATACATTCCTTCATGCCTTTCTTATCAAGGACATTTTAATTTAGCTGGTTAGCCAAAGCAGATCTGAAAGGATCTTGTCTTTTTTGAAAGCTGTCCCAGAACTGGTGAAACAAATGATTCCATTCTTCCTGGAAAAAGTTCAGAGAGCCCCTCCCTCCCTGACTGCCCCACCCCCTTCCTGCCCACCTGCCCAATGTTCACTGTCAAAGCCAGAAAATGCCTTTGTGACTATTATTAAGAATGACACATCATTGTTGAAGACTCCCTCCAGAGAGACAGGCTGTGGTTAGACCCTTGCTTAAGAAGCGTTATTTTATGACATTATCCATGTCCTTGTCCTCTCTGGGTTCTATCACTGCAGCATGTTCTACTGGGATGTGTCTTTGAAGTTCATTTGGCAGGCATTTGCATTATTTCAGCCAGCAACTTTTGTATATAATATGTCTTAGTAGTGAACACTAAAATGATGAATATGCTTCTTGCCCTTGAGGAGTTTATAATCCAGCAAGGGTCAGCATTTAGTGGATAAATCACCATCAGGTGAATTATCGTAAGAAGTGCCATGACCTATTGACAGAATTTTAGGCCATCTATTGGAAATGCTCAGATAGAGTTCTTCAAAGTCATTGGTACTAATAGCCCTGGCTTGAGTTGAACAAAACAATTTTCTGTCCAAGAGAACAAATTCTGACAAATGTTTCAAATCATCAGAGGTAGATTTTTAATAACCTGCCTGTTTCAGTAATCCTTTCAACTGAGTTCATCAATTTTTCTCTTATATTCATCAAAAAATCAGAAAACCAACATATGCATTGTTAATTAGCCTCATTCAAAAGTGTATATACACATAGTTTGGTTTTGAATAGACCTGATTCTATTTTAAATCATTAATACTGTGTTGCACCATAATTGGCACGTCTTTGTTTGGATTATTGTACAAGTTAATTTATTACAGTAGGAATCATGATAATGAGGTGTGGGCATGTACTGAGCGCTTACTATGTGCCAGGCATATACCCTCAGTACCTTACATAGACGCATGTGATTCTTATGAGTGCTGTAAAACAAAACAAATTTTTATTTTGTAGATTGTAGTGGAGGCACAGAGGGCCTATGTCCAACATTGTATAACTAATAAATGCCAGAGGCAGAATTCGAATCTGATGAGTTTGGTTTAAAGCTTACTATTTAATTCATGCCTCTGCTACTAAGGGCCCTTCTGTGCATTTTAGAAAAAGGTACTCTCTTTGAGTGGACAAATTAGAAAAATGCACTCCACTGGAAAGATGAAGCCTTTTATGTTTCACTTCTAATTCATCCTGTGACCAAGGCCTTTGTGCATTGCACAGGACACATGGCGGCCCACTCTGTACTGCCTCCATTACCCATGATTACTGTTAAAAATCTCAAGTAATTTTTCCATGCATGATTTTGAGTCTGGCTTCAGCTATATGAAGTAAACATGAAAGTTAATTACCTCACTCTTACAAATGAGAAGACTAAGACTCAAATGAGTTTGTGTTGATCACAAAATAAGCATATCATAGAAACCAAGCAAGATCCAGCAGCAGGCGAGATCCTGGGTCCTCAGCCACTGTTTACTATGCCACCTGCTTTATGCATGATTTCATTTAGTGTTCCCAAAAACTTCCTGGAGTAGGGGGTCTCTATATGAAGATAAAGAGATTCAGTAAAGTGCCCTAGTTTCCATATTTTGTAAGTAGAAGGGTCTGAATTTAACCTTGGTCTGGCTCCAAATTTATGTTGCTTCTGCCATGCTTGCTCAACTGGGTTATAATAGATTGTTAGGTACAGACACATCAATACTAAGTAACACTCATTTGTATTAAACAATTGGAGATTAGGATAAAACATTACGTAGATGGATGAAATTTCCTAGGGAAGATACTACTTGCTTTTTTAATAGGTTAGAAAACAAAGAGGTAACATTCTAAAGAGTAAGGACCACTTAGTTACTGGGCACCTGCTAATTGAGCTCTTGTTCAATGCTCTGCAGCCATTTAGGTGCTCTGTGAGAAACAATACTGAAAGTCAAACCACTAGCCCTCAAGGGGATCACTGTGTAATTAGCAAGATCACCAATAGGCCTGAATGTGAAAACCAGCTACTTACTAATCTCCAAGGACTTCTTTCAGTAGGGACTCAGCTCAATGAATTTGCAGAAGAAATACTCACAGATTGGGAACATCTACTTTATTCTCCCCACTGATTGGTGGTGTGCTGCTTACTGTTGGGTGCGTCTATTAATTATAGACCTTGTTCCCTGAAAACAAAGCTGAAAATGAGGGTTTAGTGCAGGCAGTTTATTAGAGGGAGTTCCTGGGAGACAGGGAAGGAAGAAGAGCCAATATAAAGGAACATTATCAAGGCTGTAGGCAAAGGGGACTGGATTCCACCTGTCTGTCCCACCACCCCCATCCCCAGAAGAATACCAGAACCTCCCCCAATTGTCCACATTAGAGATGGCCAGTGAAAACATTCACCAGCTCCTGCCCACTGTTGACTGAGAATTGGGTCTAGTGACTGTAACTCCTCTACACTTTTGGGCTTGCTGGTGGGCTGAGTCTATATTTGCAAGCCATGAGACCCTGGAGAAGAGTGTGAGGAACTATATGGCTGGCTTGAAATATTATACAGAGGTTACTGCAGCGTTGACTGAAGTCAGAGGTGCGTTCAGATAGTGAGATGCAGAGCAACAGAGGTGTGGGCTTCAGACCTGTTACAAGTCCTCGGTGGCTACCCTGGACAGTTGAGTGTGTCATAACTGAAGACAGACCAAACAAGCCAGCAGGCACTGGTGTCAGACCATTAGACAGTCTGGGTTTGGCCAGTGGTCACTTAAACTGAGAGTATTAGAATTTGCATTATAGGTCATTAGGAAGACTTAAGAACTCAGTGAAATAATGCTTTATAGAATTCTTAGCCCTGTGCCTAGCACAGAGTAAGTACTCAATCTGTTAGGAAACAGACCTCCTCCAAAGGTCATATTGGCAGGACAAGAGGTTATTTTTTAAGTGTATCTTTTCCTATATTGTCTAACTTATTAATTGACTCACTTTTTCTCTTTGCAATTTTAGAAATTCACCAAAAGTTCAGTTAGGACTTAACGAAATGTCCCTGATCAATGGAATAAACTTGGTCGGACACAATAATGTTCAATTCCTTTGTGGAAAGCACCAAAATGAAAATGCCATCGAGTACCCTACTTCCATTCTCCCCAAAAGTATGCACGAAAGTGTTGGCATGTTCTCTGCTGTGTGTGCAGAATAACTTGTTTTATTCTTGCAGCTCACTTCCAAAAGACACAATAGCTTTGCACATCTTCTTTTTATGATAGAAATTGATAGATTTCTATGATAGAAATTGATAGATATGATAGAAATTGTTAGATTATTTTGGTGTAACTGCACTGTACCAGGCAGTATATGTTCCCTTAGAAATGGGAAGAGTATGAGAAGAAAACAATATTTAATCCAATGCATTTTTTGTCTTCAAGAAACACTGCTCTTATTGAAGGAATTGAATGAGTGAGTGAACTTTTAGAGATGATGAGGAACCAGGGAGTACTAAATCACGTATTTGGCCCCATTTTACTTTATCGAAGGCCAAAATAAGAAATTCAATGGAAAGGAATTCATATGGGGCTCTTTGAAAACTAATGAGCTAAATGAATTGGAGACATAAGTGAATAAGACTAAGTTAGTAGTCCCGTCTCCTCGAATGCAGTGTTATGCTCAGGCCTTGCCCTTGACGTGTGTGGTAGTTTTGTGGGGGTGTTGTACCTCATCTCCACCGGTGCCCTTCTCCCCTCCCACGAGCCACATGTCCAGGATTCATGTCCTGTGTAGTCCCCTCCTTCTGATTCTGAGCTGGCTCTGGGACTCACTTCTAACAAGTATGACACGTGGAAGTCATGCTGTGTGTCTTCCAAGGTGGGATATGAACCTCACAGCTCTGTTCAGGGTTTCTCAGAATGCCTGCTCTGAAGATCTGTCTCTTGGAACTCGGATGGCATGCTGCAAGAAACTCAAGTCACACAGAGAAGTCTCATGTTTTACTGTGGTCACCAGGCCAGCTGAGCTTCCATCTGACAGCCAGCACATGAGCAAGCCCTCTTAGATGTCTGACCAAAATATCCAGCTGAGGCTTGAGTAAGCTTTGAGAAGACTCAGCCCAGTAGCTAGCTATTTCTACATCAGTCTTTCAAATATAAATTGCCCATCTGAACTCATTGGACTCACAGAACCATGATTGTCATAGAACGTCATTAATCTTTTTAGATACTTTACATAGTAACTAGATAACTGGCACAGAATTTAATTCAGTGATGCCTTCAATATTAGCAAGGTTTTACTTTTGTACATGGTTGTGACATGACATTTTAGTTTTTTTATCTATTTTTTACTTTGTGCTTACCTTAAGTAAAAAACATTTTACATTTCATATAGCTCGTGGAAATATATCGCTGCATACCTATTTTTTTCATAATGATTGTACAGATGGAATTCTTAAATTTATTGGGCCATAAATCCTTTTAAAGTCGCGTGAAGCCCAAAGGAGTCCTTCTGGAAGCAATATTTTTAAGTACACAATGTAAAATTTGTAGAATTACAAAATAAATCATTTGAGAATACAGTTTTGAAAAAAATACATTTTTTGGTACTGAGGATTGAACTCTGGGTACTCGACCACTGAGCCACATCCCCAGCCCTATTTTGTGTTTTATTTACAGACAAGGGTCTCACTGAGTTGCTTAATGCCTCGCCATTGCCGAGGTTAGCTTTGAATGCTAAATTTCAGTCAGAAGTACTAAAAATAAAGATGTAATTTTTTTCTTACTTGTAAGTTCATGAACCTACACAGCCACAGAACTCTTTGGGGTCCAAGAACCCCAGGTCAAGGAGGCCTAAGATGTGATATGTGCTGATAATCCATGCATGTTAAAATATAAATCAAATGCATAATATAAGATCGATATAACATAAAAATCAGGTTTTGAAAATAAATTGACATTTTTACCTGCAGGATTTTGTCAAAATTAATGAAAAAAGCTTGGAGTAGTCTAAAGCATTATCGGAAAGAAAGACTTGACATCTGTGTTTGTTTGCTAGGGGTTCTCTGACAAAGTACAAAAAAAAAGATGGCTTTAAACAGCAGCTATTTATTGTCTCATAGTTCTAGAGACTGGAAGTCTGAAAACTGAGGTGTGATCAGGGTCATGCTTTTGTTGATGGCTCTGGGAGAGTCTTCCCAGACCCATTCCAGTTTTTGGTGTTTGGTGGCAAGCCATGGACTGTAGCTGCACCACTCTAGTGACATGCTCATCTTCTCCCCAGAGGTCTTCATGTCCTTTTCCCTCTGTGCCTGCCTGCCTCTAGTCCAAATTCCCTTTATTTTTTAGTTTTTGGATTTTATTTTATTTTTTTAAATTTTATTTATTCTACTTAGGTATACATGATAGCAGAATGCATTTTGATTCATTGTACACATATGGAGCACAACTTTTCATATCTCTGGTTATATGTGATATAGAATCACAACATTCATGCAGTCATACATAAAACTAGGGCTATGATGTCCATCTCATTCCACCTTTTTAAAAATAGGAACACCAGTAACAGTTCAACCCATAACAACATCAGATTGTATGAGTCAAAGGAGAAAAAATTTAGTTGTAGTTTGAAACTATTTCCAGAAGTTAAATGTCTTGATTCACATGGTCTGGTCTTGGGAACAGAAACTTCTAGAGCACTAAACTTTCACTGCTAACTGTCCCTTCATGATTGAGAAACTTTGAAATATACAAATACAAATGTAAAGTAATCCCTAGCATTCATATTTTAGTGGAAACATCAGGTTTCAAACTTCTTTATTCATTTTTCAATAGTATTATAGTGTGGAATATTGTAACCAAAAATTATGTTCAAAAGAACTGTTTTAAATTTCATAGTAGACCTATAACCAATCAGTCAACAATAGTGAGCAACCTAAAATACCACATTCCTTGAAGAGAAAAAATATAGATGTGAGTCATGTCCTTAGGAGTTTAGAGTAAAATGAAGCAAATAAGACTGACACACAAGGAAACAGCACACTCACAATAAAGCCATCTCTTCATTTAAAAAGCCCTTTTCAGGGATGAGGATATAGCTCAGTTGCTAGAGTGGCTTCCCTTGTGTGTACAGGCCCAATGTTCAATCCCTAGCACCACCAAAATTTTAAAAAAGACTTTTTAATCTCTGTGCCCATTTTAATTTTAATTTTTTGTGCCCATTTTAATTTTTTCTTATTTTGAACTGATTTACATTCCACTTATCTGCAAGTTTAATGGTAATACAAGTTTTTTCCCTTTTTTTGTTCAATACTGATTAATACTGCCTCTACTGCCCCCCCAAAATCTCAAATTATTCAATAAAGCAAACTTGTGATGTTGTCTTTGTATTGAGTAAAATTGAAAAGTTAAAATATTCAGCATGCAGAACATATTTAACAAATGTTAACTGTTTTTATTGGCTACATGTGTTGAATGCATAGCACAAAATCATCAGAGACCTAAGTCATTTGCTGGCAGTATTGATATTTATGCAGTAAATTCTGTATCCTCTCTCAGTTGTTTTATACTTAATAAAATTTTACTGTAAATGTTTTCTTAAGACCTCTGGAACAGTGTTGTTCTTACAATAAATAAGAATCACAATTCCAAAGAATTCTAAGATACACTATGGCAAAATATGGTACCTTAAGGAAAAACAAAAACAAAAATGTGTATATCTGCTTAGGACCAAATTGAAAGAGGCTCAAATTCAGATGTCATTTGATTTCAGAGAGGAGTTTAAAAAGCATTGTTTTGACCCATTAGATCTTTGTCAAGAGGTATCTAATATCTTTAAATCTTAATTTCCTCTTCTTTTAAAGTGCTGATTTTAAAACCTACTTCCAGCATTGCTTGAGCCTGGATACATGTAACTTTCTTAGTGTGGTGCTTGGAATAGGGCGAAAAAAACCAAAAAAACCTGGCACCTAGTTCTCAGCACCCTTCATTGCTTCCTGTGACCTGAGTCTCTCAAAGTGGCTACCCTGCTAGAGAAAGAAATTTTGAAAATGGAAAATATTACGGTGCCTTTTTCCATAATAATTGTACTGTTAACTGGAGAAAGCATTAGAAGTTGGAAGAAAAAGTAAAAAGTGAAATAGTTCTTTCCCCCTCTCTTTGTTTCCAAGCAGCTTCAGATGAGCAGGTTTTCTCTTGGTAGCCTATTACCTTCAGTAGAACCTTCCAGAAAGCTCTATTCAGTGAAGAGAAAGACAGCAGGCTTTCCAATTGCATGGTGTTGCTTGCTGAGGGAGAAGGCAGAAGTTCGCCTGTATAATCCGATTTCATCATCTCACACTAATCACTACTGATAGTTGCAAAATTTAGCCTGGATCTGCTTAGTTAATCTAGATTGACAGGAGGTAAAAGTAAGGGGACACAAGGGCGCAGAAACAAAGGGAAGAGAGCCTACACTGATTTCCAGCCTCATTCTTTGATCTGGGACTTCTAATTTGCTCCCCTTTGGGAATTCTATGTCTCTTTACCTTATAAACAAATGTTACCAGTTGTGAGGATACCAGCCTTTCTTGGAAACCTTGCATCAACAACAGGTGCACTGCGAGTCTCTGAGACTGCAGAGAGAGCAATACCCACGTTCTCCTGAGGCTGCGCGGAAGGTACTTCCAGGTGCACATTGTATCTGATGCTATGTATTATTTATTGAAACTGAGCTCTGCATTCTCTTTATCCTCTGGGAAACACTGGAGACTGGTGCCTCCTAAAATGGATGCCACCAGCAGCTAACCTGCAAGGTTTAAATGTGCTTTGCTTTTGTTGTTTTTCTTAATAATAATTGCAAGCTAGAGCTACCAAGGTTTTGGGTGAAGCTTGAAGAATAATTGAGAATTACAGTTGAACACCCAAGGGAGAACACCTCTGTGATTTTGGACGTTTCCACGTGGATTCAAGTTTTATTTTTTAAGGGAATATCCAACTGGATTTTGTGGATACATAGGAGATTTACATGTTGCAACCTCGGCCTCTATAGACTGGGTGATTACTATAGTGATCTGACTGTTATGTGTGTGTTCAGATGCTTAATATCAAGAAGGAAGATGGGTTATCTGAAGATTATCTTCATTGTTACTTATGATATCTGTGTCTGGCAAACCAGAGAACTTTTTGCATTTGGGTAACAAAGACATTTGACATATACTCCATTGGATGTTTCCATGTTGGTGAAACTGTTATTGACCATCTTGGTTCTGCATGTTGCCATGCTAAAAGTACCTAAGGGTAAAAATGTCTCCTGGGTAAGTAGATGATGATTTTATATCTTTTCAAAATATATTTTAAGCACAAACACATCATTTGAGAGCTTAAAGACATTTAATGGTTTTGTGTTAGTAGGAGTATTTAGAAAATCTTTAGGAAGCATTTGCCTTGGCAAGAATAAATAAAAGTAATAAAGAAATCTTTCAGCAAAATCATGATGGTGAACTTGCTAAAATATGAACTATAAGAAAAGTAAACTCTAGGTTTGTTTTGCCATTTTTAATGACTACTTCACATATCTATACAGATCTAAATGTATTTGTACAAAGTCAAGGCTATGGTTTTAAAATATTTTCAACTTTACAACTGATAATGTAGATTTCAAGTGGGAATGGAGGGGGCAAATCAGATTTTAAGGATAGAATGTGTAGAGTTTTCATTATTTGGGGATATTTTCAATATGTTCCCTTTTTTCACTCTTAGAAATAAGATTGTGATATTTCTTAATTTATATGCCTAATTTCTATCATTAATAAACGTGTAGTGAAAGTTTAACATTTCAGTACGAACAATATTAATCCTCATACAGTTTGAATCCTTAGTATTGTTTCAGGTAGTTTCTTTCAAAGATACAAAACTTGTCAGACTGAGCTCAAAATAATGAGAACCATCTATAAACTCTTAAACAAGTGCCTTTAGTTCTCTGCTATCATGTTTAGTGAGCTAAACAATAAATTTAATAGTCAGATGGATTCCTTTCTATTTCTCACATAAACTTGTATGTCTAACACCAAATTTTTAGCTGGTACCAGCACATGAAAATTCACCCATACTCATCACAGAATTTATTAATTATGATTATGGTTTTCTTAAAGTATATCAAAAAACAAATGATCGTGTCTTTCTGTACAGAAATTTTTTTTACTACTTTAATTTGAAATTTATCAGTTAGGCTATTTTTAGTTTTTGTGAAATAACACAATATTTGTCTGAAAACAGCAAGTGTGATCTTTTTCTGTTATGGACAGTTCTTCTTTACAGTACTTAATTAACAAAGGTGTATCTTGATTTAAAGCACAATTCCTCAAATTATTTCAGACAAATTTATCAGATGTTTAAAGCTATTAAAAATTGATAGGTTGATATTATTGCTGACACTTTACTCTTTACTCTTTTTTATATTATTGTTGCCTCGACTCTTAAAGAAAGATGGTGCAGTGACATTTGGCCCCACCCATGAGTTTGTCCATCTCCCTGTACAGGTGCCTTTGTGGCTATTCTGTCGCCCAAATGAGGGTCGATACTGCCTGCAAGCATATGAACACCAAAGAAAGGAGTAGTTTCAAGAGTATATCCCCTCCTTCATCTGATTAATCCTCCTAAAAGATTAATTCTCCCAAAGCAGCGCCTGCCTAATGGAGTGCTTCTGCCATGAGGGGAGTATCTTAAAACCTTTTGAAACCTCTGGCTGCCATTGAGTTTGGTTTAGGTTTACTTCTGACTCAATTATATTAACTTTTTGTTTTTTTGAAAAGATCAAATTATTAGCTAAAAACTTGGACTTATTTTAATAGCATCAGATTACTTCCATTTTCTTAGGTCAAAATTTCCACCATATATTCCATTCTGTTAAAAACTTTACAAGTCAAGTTTATAGGTGCAATTACTCCCATATTCCCTATAGTACAACAGCAATTTGGTTGATGGGTGAGGATAGTGTAAAGAACTAATAACTCATATTGATGACTATTCTACAGTTTCTTTGTTTGGACATCGAGTACATAAAGATGCTTTCCATGTTGACCACAGCTTCGATTTTCATCAGCTGTGGTTGCTTCAGGTGTTTAGTGACACTAAGAGAGATCTTGGCTTCGTAGAGTGAGTGGTTTCTGGTAATCCTGTTTCACCTTTGTTCATTTGCACTTTCACTCAGACTTGAGTCCAGGAGGAGAGTAAAATGATTCGTCTTGTCTCCTTATCCACAGAGGGACCTGGGTGGTTAGAGTAGGTTTTACACTCACCCCTTGGTGCCTCTTGTTCTTTAGACACACACTCTGCCCCCTGCACTAAACACAAACACATCTTGCTGAACACCACAAGCATCCGAGTGAAACTCCACTTTCCGGTTCCTTGGGCATGCATGGTGTCGGCAGCTGATTAAACTGTGCCTCACAGTTTCCCTGTCTGAAAAAGATGGCATTGATGATTTCTCTGAGGTTAGATAAGGAATATCGGGTCATCCTGTTATGAGGGTTCACCGGTTGTTCCACAAATGCATACTGAGTATGTCTCTAAGATACCTTTGGCACGGAAGAAACAGCTGTCAATAGGATGCTTAAAAATCCTGGACCTCACAGGGCTTACTTTCTAGTGAGGGGAGATGCACAAAAAGCAAATAGATATGTAAAGTGCGAGATGGTGAATGATAGACAACAAGGAAAGGGTTAGGAGGGCCGGAATTGAGAGGGATGTTGCAAATTGGTTCCTCAAGCTTATTTGAGAAGACTTGAGGAAAGGAAAAGAGGCAGCTGGGCATGTAGAAATCAGGCATTCCCAACAGGAAATGCTGGGGTGTGTGCATGGCCAGGAGGCAGGGTCATGCCCAGAGTATGTGAGGAATGGTAAGAAGGCTGGAGTGACTGGATGGTAGTGACGTTCTCTGAATTTGTTTTTCTTATGTGCAATCATCTCTCATTTCCAGGGGAATAGTTCTAGGATCCTTGTGGATACTAAAATTTTACTATTTCAAATGGTATAGTATTTGCCTATACTATGCATATGCTCCCAAATATAAACTCATCTTTAGATTACTTATAATACCTAATACAATGTAAGCGCTATGGAAATAGTTGTCACATTGTGTTGCTTAGGGAATAATGGCAAGGAAAAATGCCTAATAGTACAGATGGAATTTTTTTCCTGGATATTTTTGTTCCACAAGTGGTTGAATTCACAGGTACAGAAACTAGCACATAGACAACACCAACAATAGCCACATATCTGTAGTAATTGGTTCTTTAGAGATTCCAAGACAGACCTGAATCCCAGCACTCAAATCACCAGAGAATTGTGGAGTATAGAGACTTCATAGGACAGTACCCATCAGCACTTGCCAGGTAAGGGTTACAGGTAGCAGAAAGAAGGGGGAGTTGAGCAAGTGCGCCTTCCCAGGACTGATCACCACCTCTCTGATGCTTTACAACTGGCTGTGACTTTTTAAGAATTGAGAAATGTATTACCTTTATCTATGTCACTGAGAGTGTTTCAAATGAGCATGATGGTATATGGGGAGTATAGAAATTAGAAGAAATTTTAAACTAAAATTAAGGATAGTGTTGAAAAAAGTATTTAGGAGTAAGGATCCAGGCATATGGAACACACACAGCTCTTGTAGCAATTGATACTGTTTATTAGGATATATTTAAGTACACAGTGGAGTCTCCACATGTTTTGTGACTATAAAAGACTTCTAGAGGTCTGTTTTTTGTAGACACTTGCTCATGATAGCTGTATAGACCAGTTAAAATGCTATCTGACTTTGTCAGACTGACCTACTTTGTCAAAAAGTCACTTAGCCTTGGAAATACAAAAATAACAAAGCCCACTTGGATTCTTCTGTGCAAATTCTCATTCTGATCTTTTAACTACTTAAGCAATCATTCTAAACTTTCTAACATTCTAAATCTATGGTCCTGTATATAGTTATTTTTTATGTATAGTGTTGCATTAGATGTTTTTAAATTTTTTATTATGCACCATTAGAAATTAATGCAATTTATTTAAGAAAATGAAGGGAAGCTATAAAGAACATAAATGAGTACTTAAATTTATGGAACAGAGTGTCTAGAGGTCAAATAAACAGAACTTTGGGGCTTGCTTTTTATTTCTTGATAGACATGCTTCTAGTAAATCCACTAAGTATGTGCCTGTTATAAAACAGATGTTACTAGAAAGTGCCGAAAAGCCTAACATGGCTGTTAATCATACTGCTTATAGAGTGGGACATTGGCCCATTTCTGAAGAAGGAAAAAGAAGTGTCCTCCAGAGACAGGAATCTGTCACATTTCCTTGGCCGTATATTTCATCTTATTTCCATGAAGATGACTTCCAAATTGTCAAGTCACTGACTTCTGGTGCCCCTTCCCCTACTCTGTGTCTCTCTTGGTGGATCTCAAGCTGAATCACTTCATGTTAGGACTGTTTGAAATTTACTTCTTGTTCAGGTTTTGCTTCATTTGAGAGGCAAATTTTTCTGTAACAGCTAGATTACTTGTCTGTCAGACAATTTCTGAAAAAATCCACTTTTGTATTTTTCATTTTTATGCTCGGAACCTATGCCACTGTCATCCCTGTAATTTCTGCTCCCATCTTCCCTTATTAAGATACATTAGAAAGTTGTCTAAACATTTCTCCAAAATCTATGCAGGTTTTAGTTTTTTCACCTTCATTCGTAATTGATAGGAACTCACAATATGTCTGGTAATAGAGACAAGTTATTTATCTATGCCCACATCTACTGAGATTCTTCCAGACACACATGGAGACAGTTTTTTCTTTCCCCAGTAAATATATATTTTGTTCTAAATAGATTAATTCTAGGTGTAGGCTTGGAAACCTGAGAGATTGTACCAGGCTGACTTTAGTGAATAATAATATGTGATACTTTATGTAGCAATTCATAAAGCTTTAAGAAGTATGTACTTGTATGCAGCCTGCCATATTAATTGCATTTATTTAATATTAAAATGCATATACTTTAAAAACAATCATATGTCAAACTCACAGGGTTCTCGATATTTACAAGGGAATAGTCATTCCCTGTCTCAAAACTAACCCTTTCCCTGTTTCTGATCCTAGTGACATTATTCTCTTCAAATTCAAACATCATTGACAATGTACTGTAATGGGAAAATATGTGCATTGGAGATAGATTCTGGGTTCAATCCTGATTCTACCACCAGCTGTGTGACCTTAGACAAATTATTAACCTGTAAGGTTTAGTGTGCTCATCTATGAAATGAGTATATTAAATTTCCTGAAGGTGTACCTTTAAAATAATGTGTAAAAAATGCTTATCATAATATCATGCATAAGTAAGTTAGCAAAATTGCTTCTTCCTTTGTCCTTTGTTTTCCAATTCCACTGCTGATTCAGGAGTTCATCCTGTTGGATTGACCACTCTCCATGGCAGGCTCCATGCTGATTGCTAATTTCCAAACTTTCCCTTTTCCCGTCCATTCAAATCACTTCGATTTAGTGCATTTCCTTAAACCCAGGTTCTCATCCATTTCCAAGCAGATCAAAATTCTTCCAAACTTCCTCATCTTCTGTATATAAATTAAATATTCCCAGCCCAATTGAATTCCCTGCACAGAGGAGATACTTGAGCCATCCAGAACCAGAGGCCAGCTGAGCCAACGGCCCCCTAGGCTTCTATCCCCTGGGTTTGAGCCTGCCTGTTAAACTATAGGAGCATTCACTCAGTGGGCATTTCTGTTCTCCAGTTTGCTAGTTTTTATGTCTGAGATTGAGGGAGAAATTGAGTTGCATTTGGGGGATGCTGTCATTCCATGAAGGTACTTCACACCAGGATGCAGACATGCTTTCCCTTGGGGCTAGGCAGTTTCTAAATCAGAAGATGGTGGTATAAAGGCAGAGGGAACTCAAATAAAGAAGGGAGAGTAAAATCAAGTAATTATCTGCAAGTCACTAAGTGTCCTGATCAGTGTTAGCTTTTCCTACATGAGAGAGGGTAAAGAGAACTCAAGCTGGTGCAGGAAAGATATCATTTAAAACCTAAACTTGAGGTCACCATGTCCAGGCTAAACACTGCAGGGAATCCTACCAGGTGTCATTTCAAGGAGAAAGTATTCATCTGAAATGCCACATTTGATGCTTTAAGGGCTCAGGAATGGGAGAAGCAATTGTGAATTTTTACCTCAAATCAAAAGGTGGTAACAATTGGCAGTGTGTTCCAAAATCACAACCCATTCTAAAGGATCTGGGATTGTGCCCAATTTGGGGATTTTGTTCCCACTACTCCTGCCTTAGTGTAGGCTATGAGTGACAGCTTTGGTGGCATAAGCTACCTCAGCCAGCCAGGTCAGTGCACTTTTCAGAGAGAATATGCTACATCCCTGTGGTTCCATGCATGATGAGAATGGCAGATATGGTAACCTTTGTTTAAAAGTAAAAGATAAAGCGGAAGTGAGGATGAGATGTTTCCCTTTCTGATCTGGGGAGACCCTAGTGTGCTCTCCTAGTGGAGACAGGTTCAGGCATGCCACCTCCCTCTGGAGAAAAAGTTGGAGAGATTCCACTATGAGAGATTTCAAATTATCAAGTAAATATTAACCTTATTTTACAAGTATTTATCAAAACTAGGGTGAGGACTGGATGCTCAGGGGTAGTACACTTATTGGGCATGCATGAGGCTCTGGCCTGGACCCCAGCACTGCAAAACAAAACAAAACTAAAATAACAAAAATTAAAACAAACCTGGGGTCACCAGAAGTCCTATGTTATGCCTGTTGGCACAACAATTAATAGTGTCCCCTTTCAATTCCAGAAGTGTTATGTTTGGGGCAGTAAATTACTTGATTAATCATGATAACAGTATAAATAAAGGGTTAAGGTGAAAAGGAATGGGAAGGTTCAAGCTTTTCTAGGAAAAAAAAAATCACTGCTGCTCTAAAGTCATCAGAAATTCAGTGGAGGACAAGAGTGTGGCTATGCCTATAGACTGCTGTAGGGTAGAAAGGGGGCCATCAGCTTTGTGATCTGGGGCAAATTAATATCTCAATATCTTTCACTTGCTAAATGGAGATCATTACACTCATCATAGGTTGGTGAGGATTAATCGTAAGAATGCTATGTGTATGTATTTTGAAGACAAATCTTTTTTAAAATTTTTTATTCTGATTAGTTACACATGACAGTAGAATGCATTTTGATATATCATACATAAATGGAATATAGCTTCTCATTCCTCATATAATCATATATGTACGTAGGGTAATAATGTCCAATTCATTCTATTACCCTTCTTACCCCCGTACCCCCTCCCTCCCTCAACTTTCCTCTGTCTAATCCAAAGTACTTCTGTTGTTCCCTAGCCCCCACCCACTTGTTGTGAATTAGCATCCACATGTCAGAGAAAACATTTGGCCTTTGGTTCTTTGGGATGGGCTTATTTCACTTAGCATGGTATTCTCCAGCTCCATCCATTTACCAGCAAATGCCATAATTTCATTCTTTTTTTTCATAAATTAATTCTTGACAAGAAATATTTTAAGAGAACTGTTGGGATGTTTCCTGGCTGAGCTATTGTTTCAATCTAGATTTCTTAGCCTGGCCTTTAAGAATGTCCATAATCCCATATCGCCTAGGTTTCCCGCTCTGTTCCCCATCACTTCTATAGCGGCAAGACTCTCTGCCTTTCTGAATGCATGTCTGTGTTCTTCCCTCTGTACATCTTCTCCTACTGCTTAGCTAACCAGATGACTTCCACATCCCTAAAATGTCTACTTCTAAGTCAACATTCAAAGAAAGTCTTATTGGCATGGGTCATGGGAAATGAGATTCTCACCACACCTATAGGTATAGCCCTTGTATAAAGTAAACTTATGTTTATGTTACTAGAACAGAAAATGTTTCAAAATAGTTTCACAATTCTGAGTCTTTATTATTCTTTGGAAAATTAACACTGAAAATGCAAGCGAAAACAAGCATCTGGGGAGAAAAAATGGACAGGATATTCAAAATGGAAAGGAAAGTGAAATTTCCTAAGGGCTAGTGCTAATTCCCAAGAAAATGAGACAGTTAGGAAAGAGGACGATTTTAACTTGCATACAAAAAAAAAATGAGATGGAATCTTTCAAGGTACGGAGCAAACGCCCACTCCTTTCAAAAAAGGGGACTTGTGTATTCAGGAGTGCAAACATATCAGCGATCCTGTCACCACAAAAGTTTCATATTTTTATCTTGGCACAATTTACTAGTTCCCAACTCTTGAATTTATGATTGTCATTAACTTCTCAAGTCAAACTTCTCATTTCAGAGAGTGAAATGAGCTGGCTTTGTTCTCTAATAGCATGAAGGAAAGTACCAAGAGGTGGATGATGAGGTTCTTGTGGGTGTTCTGCCTGGTTCCCCAGCTCCACAAGCCTAAATCTGCTGAGCCTCCTCTTAATGCATAGGAAAGAGATGAATATCTCATATTTTTGGGGACTCATGAAAATAACCCAAGTTATGCATTCTATTTAAGTGAGGAAGACTGAGAGTAAAAATGTTACCCACCTGCCAGAGCAGAAGAAAGAAATAGTATTGTAATAGATTTCTCAGAATTGCTCACATCAGGCATCCCAGCTTGACACAGAGAAATCCAAATGGAATCACTCATTTGACTATCAGTTGTCAAATTGTCAAACAGACTGACTGTGTGATACTGTCTCTGTGATGCTCATATCTTCAGGAGCAACAGCCTAAGTAGTTTGGTGGGGGCTTCATAGCTGCAGCTACCTTCTCTGCTGCTTGCAGGTCTGAACATCAGCAGTGATAATAGCACATATTTTTAAATATGAATGACAGGTGTGGGGTAGACTTTTGCAGGCAGATTTCAGATTTGTGCAACCTGAGCTGAGCAGGGACAGCTTTCTCTCTTCATAGAGCTGTCTCCTAGGTTTTTAATGGTAAGTAGGTATCCTTTAAACTTTGAAGCTTCACATGAGTCTCTCCAGGGTCATTACTTCTATGGTGAAACTCACAGTGAAAGAGGTCAAATTTGAACCATGTTAGCCACTGATGTAGCCTTCAGAGATAAAGGAATAAAAGGAGAGTTTATTCTTGTTTGTGTTTTTCCCCAAAGACTGTGCGGGAGTGCAGATTGAAATGCAAGGTATGAGAAATATCGGAGTTATGGAGGAAAGAAAAGAAACACCTCTCAGTGTCACATGTGTCAGATATCACAGTTGCTTCTCTTCAGAAGAGCCAAGGCTAAAGTCCTAGCAGCAATGACAGCTCCTGTGGAAGTCTTCATTTTCTTTTTCTTAATGATATAAAACTACATGGGAGGTGAGACTTAGGGCCAGTTATCCATCTGAGACACCTCATGGTTCATATCCCATCTCTATCCTTGACCAGTTGTAGCACTGGTTACCTATCTCCCTGAAGTCAGCTTTCTAGTCTGTTCAGCCAGAGACTGAACTACTGATCTACTGATCTCTGGCAATTAATTGCAAATAAAATGATCTATGTCACATCTTGACACAAGACCACATTATAAAAATGTTTTCCTTTTATTGAAATGAGATTAAAATGTATTCAATTTCTAGAAAAACTACCACTGCTTTGAAACACAAAATTGCAAGTCATGGTGACAACAGACAAGTATATTTCTCATTATACAACAGGCAAGTGTATTACCTCAAATAACAAAATAAACGTGCTCCACCTAAGAGTCGTGGAGTGTAATAAAAGGTCTTGAATACATTTGTTTTTAAATAGAGTTGAAAAGATGGCTTGTTTCCCCAAATTTCCAGGTGAAGGATGAGTCTATACTCACTTTCAGTCCATTTTTTTTTCCCAATGCAACCTAAACCTGTTAATATCTATATTCAGGAAAGCTACCCGGGTTGCCTGGCAACCAGGCTTAGTGGGCTAGGAGGCCCCAAGGTAAGAAATCAAATGCAGCCAGCGCAATCGTGGCTTATACTGTCACTGTCAGACATTCATTCTCTCTGTGCTCTGCTGGACTTTTATTTTCAAAACATACGTAAATCTTTCAAAGATGTTAGCTCAGTGCTTTTAGGAGTTTAAAAATTACAGTATGTGGGGTAACATTTCAGCATGGTTGAATAAGTATGAAGAAGCAATCTCTCTCTGCTCTTAATTAAAAGCAGGGTAGTCCTTTGGCTTGTAGGTCATGCTGTACTTTTCACTCCCACTTTTTATTTCCTCTGTAGAAAGATGAATGCATTGTTCTTGGAATAAGATGTAAAAGAAATTGAAGCATCAACTTTGAAAAATACAAGTTTAGGATTAATTACTGCCAAGCATATATTTTTGTGTCTTATGCAAAGGAATAAAAAGAGAAATGTGTTAAAATGACTTTTCTTTTGCAGATTCTTCTTCTCCTTTTCCACCTTTATGTACTTCTTAAGGGCTTCCCCATGGAGGCTTTGCTATATTGAAAATTAGGGGTAAGAAAAGCCTCTGGATTCAAAGAAATGGCTTCTGCCCAATGGCCAGTATATATACTATGTGGCTGAAACAGTATTTGGAATTCAAATCTTACATTATTTTATCATTTCATTTGTTTCATAGTTCAGCTTTTAGTAGTAAGTCCACTCTTTGGAGGAATAGTATCCTAAAGGACTCTGAATTAAATCTTTTTTGAAATATGATTGTAGAATAACATGAGAGCTAACAAATAACGGGGACATTGAAGTGAACTCTTGGATAATCTGACAAGGAGAACAGAATATCAGTATCATTCACCCACTAATATCTCAGCATGTGTCCTCAAAATCTTCAGTAGACATAACTTTTGGTTCCTTACATGAAAGAAGGAGCCAGTGTTTTGTTGTTTATTTGCCACCAAATACTTGACGCTCTCATTTCTTTTACCCTCATTCCATAATTGGTATGAATTATGGCTTTTCAAGATACGTTCTATGTTCAGATTTCATGTAGAATCTTATGACTTGTGAGTGTTGGTTTCAATATAAACTACCACACTCAACGTTGTGAGCCAAACTGAACCCATCTGGATAGCAAGAAATGATCACAGTTGCCATTTATGAACCTTGGTATAGATGAGGATTAATGGAGAGATTCTAAGGAATTCTATTTAGACATGGCACATAAAAGTGAAGAAGATTCAGGGAGATAGGACAAGAAACAGGACCCCATTTCATGATGGAGGAAGAGTAGGAGCATCCACTGGGTCACAATGGACTTCAGTAAGAGGGCACTCAATTATGATCTTAGAAGGGGAATTTCAAGGGGTTGGGAAAAGTCCACAAAT
>CM053410.1:22793373-22825189 GCA_028644305.1 Xerus rutilus | reverse complement strand
TAAGCTGCTGGGATTATGGGTATGCGCCACTGCCCCCATAAGGAATGCTGACTTGAATTTCATTTAATTTTCATATGTCACAAAGTATCATTCTGCTTTTGATATTTTCCCCCAATATTTAAAAATGTAAACACATTCTTAGCTTGTAGGTCATGCAAAACAGGTGGCTAGCTAGCTAGATTTGGCCCAAGGACTGTCCCCTTGCCAGCCCTTGCCTGTAATCTTCACCAAGATAGGGTATTTTCAGATTTCTTGAGTATTTCCATTCTGAGGAGTGTGAAGTAGCAAACTATAACCTTACTTTCTATTTCTTGATTAGTAATGAAGTGAAGCATTTAAGCCTATAGGGTCTTCTATTCTATGAATTATCTATTTGTGTCTCTTTTTTTTCTTGTTTTAGATTGAAAGTCTTTTATTAATTGACTTCAAAATTGTATTTCTGGATAGTAGCCATGTGTCATATGCTTTGCAAATATGTTCTTAGAGTATTGTGGTTACTGTTTCACTTCTGAGTATCTTTTGATAAAAAGTTTTAAATTTAAACATAAACTTATCCAGATACTTCTTTGACTATAAAATATATTCTCAGGAAGCACTGAGAACTTGAAAGGCAGTGAAAGAGAAAGATATCATTTTCTCATATGCCAAAAAGAAAATATTTCTTCACTGGGTGGGAGTAGAATGTTTTCACTTTAATTCCAGACTTTTTCAGGAGAGTAGTTGAATGCTAAGAGTTTATCCAGTTGTGCAATCTATTTTTCTATATTGCAGAAAGTATCTTTAAGCACTTTGTGACCAGTGCTGCCTGCAGGCATGCATCTGATATTAATGAAGTGTTACTCTGCTTTGACAAGTTTGCAAGCCTCTGTCTTCCAAGCCAGCTGACGTCATTCAAAGTAGAAAGAGACCCTCCCACTTGGATTTGCTAATTGACTTTGATGAGCTCTTCTGCTGTGCCTAACTGGTTTTGGAACAAGAGAGAGCTGTTGTAATCTGAAGAACTTTAGAAAGTCATAAAGTCATACCGACTAAGACTACACAACCCAAAAGAGCAAGGAAAAAGAAAGTGCTATCTGTTCAGCACAGCCATACTTGGCGGTGGTTAGCTGGTACGGAGTTCTTGCTCCCGTGAAGGGTATTCCCGCCGGAGTGCTGTGCCCCCTTGGAACTGGGCTGGCATGCTTGACAGACGCCTCATGTCTCCTCAGACTAAATTCATTATTCCTGGGGTAAGCAAACTGGGAAGGAGGCAGGCCAAATGCATGGTGTGGTTTCAAGAAAAGGAGAATGTACTTAACTGTAAAGGAGCTCAAGCTAAAATCGTGTTCGTTGCTGTACTTTTTCAAGATTTTCTTAGTTTACCAGAAATGTCACTCAGTATTACTTAACTGCTAAGATGGTTAAAGCAAGTAAAACTGCAACTCTGGTTTTAAATGGTATCTTTCTGAGATCTATTTAATAACTTGTGAGGAGAGAAAGGCTCTGGAAAACTTGGTGGAAAATGGAAATGCTTTTCCCAGCTGCAGGCAGGCACTTGTTGCCTAAAGGATAGATCTGAAAGTGTATCTACTGACTTTTTGTTTCTGAGACCTTCCTATAAATCGGGATGATTTGACTTCCTATATTGATGCAAATTAAGATTGTATTGCTATTGGTCATTTTAGAATTTTTGAATTTAATTGCGTACAAACAAGAGATTCTAATGTTTTGAAATACTTAACACCAACCTTTACAAACACAAGGACAGAAACTTTGAGTCTTTGAATTTGGTTCAGAACTTTTACAGAAAAGATTCTATCCTTATATCAATATATCATTTTGATAATTTTGTGATCTAATCTTATGATAATGGTTATATTACTGAGTATCAGTTTCATCTGTAAAATTAGGAATAATATGTTTCAAGAGAATTTAAAGTAGATGATATCATTATTGACAATGGTATCATTATCATTATTCTAGGGAAGTCTTTAAAAATATGCCAGAACCTAAAATTAAATTACAGCCTGTAAATGTAAAAATGACAAGGTTGCAAATATTTGTGGTAATAGCATGTAGAAATATTTTAAAGTCAATGAAATGAAGCTTGTCTGAAAATTCCTTCCAAGTTATCTTTTGTTTCTAATTGTTCCAACTTGTGCTAAATTTAAGTACTTACTAAAATACTAAAAAATATCTGCATTGTAAGAATTTCTTCTATTTTGTCAAAAGCAATATATTCTGACACACTTGGCTTAATTCTGTGTGATTTCCATGGTCATTCATGACATTCCATTTAAAACTGAAGATACAGAAGGCCATTCCGGTGTTGGTCCCCATTAGATTTTGTATACCATGGCTGTATTCCTTTAGGCTCTGACATGGCTAGCGCTTCATGCGCTCAGCATGTAAAGATTTACTGTAAATTTGATATGATAAATATTTCTAGGCATTAGCTACTTTCAAATGCCACTTACATTTAATTTAGAAATGGTTAGATGCCTGTTCCATTGTCCCTGTGGTTCTTCTTTTTTCTTTCATTTTTAAATATCCACGACAGTAGAATACATTTTGACATAATTATGAAAACAAGGAATATATCTTGTTTTAAGAGACATCTGGAATAATCATTTCCTGCAGACTTCCTTACTTTCTAAGAATCTTATCAGACCTGAAATAACTGCTGTTTTTTCCTGCAGAGAAATTCTCTTATGAATTGGGAAAGTATATAACCTGAAGCTCAAATTGCCAAATTGCCAAATTCATTCCACCAATCATTTTGAATGGTTTCAGCAATGAAAATGGTCACAATAATGTCACATTTACTTAATAGAAATGTCAGTCTATATGAATCTAAAATAGCCACATGAATAATGTATCCTATAGTTAATTTCAGGGAGATGTATGCTCTTCAACTACTTTTTTCTAGACTTTTTGTTTCCTGTATCGTGGCTGCTGCTTATTTTAACTGATATCTGTTAAAACAGGACTATAAACACAAGGATTTTTGTTTGATTAAAAGTTCAAAATAACTTTTTAATGATTTTCTTCTATACCCATTTAACGCTTTCAATTGACTCTTCATCAAAGTTCTACAATAATGACAGGAATTTTTCTTTTAGGGCTGGACAGTAATACAAATGAAGCAAACTTTAAAATATATATAAATTTACATATGTATATTTATGTCGGTAAATGCATCATGGGATATCTTTTTAGGATGCCAAATTATGTAGTCTTTCTTTGTTCTAATCCAGTACAATTTCAGTTTTTATAATAGTTGTAATTTCTAAAGTCACTCCAAACCCCATCTTTATGAAAACACATTTAGAAATTATTTCTCATTTGCATTAGAATGATATTATTAAGCCAATGCAATTTGGAAGAGATAATTACTTTTTCACTGCCAAAGGCAATACAATTTTAAAATAATAAAATATTAGTCCACCTCGTATTAAATACACTTGTTATCTTTTCATAGATTCTGGTATTCGTGCATTATAGGTAACTTGAATATGGTGATCTCAGATTTGTGAAGGTTTGCTATGTATTTAGGATATTACCTGTATTTTATTCTAATTTTTAACTGTGGTTAAGAGCGAGTGTTGGGATTCAATCAGATTTGACATTGAATCATAGAATATCCCCTTAATACCTGATTCAGCAAGTGTTGTTTTTTCTGACCCTCAGTTTCATCATCTGTAAAATTAGGAAGAGCAGTATCTTACAAGAAAATTCATTACAGACTATGATTAGATATAGACTACTTAGCATAGTACCCAGAGTTATGGAACGAGTGCATGTGCCTTCCTACATTTTCTGCAGTGGCTAAGAATGAAAGAACTTAGCTCTGAGATCCCAAACTGTATGATAGGCAGCAGCAGAAATTCATCAGTTATTTTTTGTTTGCATTTTGGAGGAAATGGAAGAGATTAAATAACATGGGTCTCCTAACTGGAAATCTGTGGCTCCTCTAACAGAGGCCAGAAGGGGAAGACAAGGGTAAAACCTTAAAAAGTATGTGTCAGTATTTTAGTCCATGTACATGTGACTATTTTCTAGCTTCAACAAATTCTCAAGGTGGCCTTAACTCCCACATGGTAAAGAACTAGAGCACCTGAAAGAAAATAAGCAGGGATGGGGTTGTGGCTCAGTGGTAGAGCACTTGCCTAACATGTGCGAGGCACTGGGTTCGATCCTCAGCACCACATAAAAATAAATAAATAAAAGTATTGTGTACATCTACAACTAAAAAAATATTAAAAAGAAAAAAGCCAAAAAGATGATGAAGGCTTACTATTCTAGGCTAAAAGATGTAACTCAGTAATGGAACACTTGGCTTAGCATGCCTAAGACCCTGGGTTCAGTACTCATTGCCAGAAAAAAAAACTAAGTCCAGTAATTATTCAATTATTATTCTTTCTTTCTCCTTACATTTAATAATGTTGCTAAGCCATTTTTTAAAAAGAGGAAGTTACCATGTGACAGTGTATTCTTGTATATCATAAAGTCAATAATGGCCTAAGGCTACGGGTTTCTGCATCACTTTTCAGATATAATTTTTATTTAAATGGAAGTACAATGTTAGAAGACTGGTGGGTAATAGTGTACATTGAGATGCTGTGCCGGCGTTACCTCCCGGAGATGCCAACCTATTTGATGTCACCTTGCCTCATGAAACAATGAGTTAAAAGTTAAACCTACTTAAAGTAGAAGAAATATTAAAAGAAATGTTGTGGATGTAGCAATGCCTCCTAATTTCACCTTTTTTTTTTTTTTGATACCAGGGATTTAACCCAGGGTCACTTAACCACTGAGGCACATCCCCAGCCCCCTCCATATTTTTTCAAGACAAGGTCTCACCAAGTTGCTTAGGGCTTTGCTAAGTTGCTGGGGCTGGCTTTGAACTTGTCATCCTCCTTCCTCAGCCTCCTGAGCCATTGGGATTACAGGCATGCACCACCACACCTGGCTCTAATTTTACCATTCTTGATCCATTGTTTTTATGTTGACATGTTGCATTCTGGGCCTTTTCTGCTAGCATATCCATGTTTTTGGTTGTAACTGTGCTGTACAGACTGCTTCAGATTCTTTTTCCTTTAGCCTTATTTTAAGATAACTGTTTAATCACAGCATATTATAACATTATGGATTTGCCATTGTTAAATAAAATGGTCATTTATTGTTGGACTTTTAGGTTGATTCTTTAATTTTGGTTTTTATAGATAAATCTATAAAAGCAATTGTGAACATATGGGTTTTTTTTGTTTTGTTTTGTTTTTGTTTTGTTTTGTTTTGGTAATGGGGATTGAACTCAGGGGCACTCGACCACTGAGCCACATCCCCAGCCCTATTTTGTGTTTTATGTAGAGACAGGGTCTCACTGAGTTGCTTAGCACCTCGCCGTTGCTGAGGCTGGCTTTGAACTTGCGATTCTCCTGTCTCAGCCTCCCTAAGTGAACATATGGTTTTTGACTCCATTGAATAACTTCTTTGAGATAAATTCTCAGATGTGGGTTATTTGTACAGTGAATGGGTTTGAATGTTGTCTGTGGCTATGACTTTGATACCTCTTTTCAAAATGATTCTACCGGTTGACAATACCAACATTAGAATATACTAGTGTTGTAGCACTGTGTACCTTATATATGCAGATATTAGTACCTGCTTTAAGTATAAAAGTTATACAGTACACCTTTAATTTGGTGAATTGCTAGTGAAGATGAATATTTTCTGAGTATGTGTATACTTTTTGTATTTCTGTGTCAATTATTTTTAGGCTTCCTGTATTTAGAATAAAATGTGACTTTTCTTTGTGAAATATTAAGAGAAGTTCTTTCTAGAATGAACTATGAGACAGTTTTTCCCCTAACTAGTCTCAGCTATCAAAATGTTTCCTTTCCTATATATTGATCTCAAATGAAAATTGTAACACCCAGCTGGTATCACTAAAGGAACTTGGAGAAAATAGTATTAGCATAAGTAGCAATCATCAGTAGACTAGTCATAAGGTTAAGCCTCACTTTTGGAAAGTAGAACTATGAGCTTTTGACTTTATTCAGTTATCTAACTTATTTGGGGCAGGGAGCTAATAACTATTACATAGAAAAAAAAGACCATCTATGACTTAAGCTGTAATTGATATGAAAAGTGACGTCTTTAGGTTCCTGATTTTTCATGGTCAAGGACAGTACAAATGAATAAATCATCAAGTTTTTATTGATTGAGGGCTGTCAGGTCCTGAAAGGAACCCTGCACCTCGTGGCTCCTGCTGGGCTTCTCCTTGTGGTGGCCATTCAGGGATCTGGCACTCTTCCCTTAGGGACCTCAGTGTAAACTATGTCAGTTGTAAACCCTATAAACAGTAATTACCTACCGTTATATATTGGTCCAGTTTTTTGGGGGGGGGTACTGGAGATTGAACTGGGGGTGCGGGCACTTGACCACTGAGCCAAATTCTCAGCCCTTTTTTTGTATTTTATTTAGAGACAGGGTCTCAATGAGTTGCTTAGCACCTTGCCGTTGCTAAGGCTGGCTTTGAACTCACGATCCTCCTGCTCAGCCTCCCGAGCCACTGGGATTACAGGCCTGCAAAGCTTTGTTTCCCACTACTGGCATTTTAAAGCATCTATTTAAGAGAAGAATCTGACCTATTAAATCATCTAAGATCCTTATCTATAACACGCGAAATAGATGTGCCACTATCAGAAAGGTCTGCACCATTGATTCAAATGCCTTGTCTGTCTTGTGCCATTCTTGGCCCCATGATATTTACAGTTAAGCACTGACAGAAAGCAGCTTTGATTGAGAATATGATAGGACAGACATATCTCACTGCACTTAAAGAAGAGCAAGATTTTATTGTTGATTCTAACACAGGTTTCCCAGTTTTGAAGCAAGTTGATTGATACCTCTGTATTTTTCATCTATGAAATGAAAGTAATATTTTTCCCTCTCTTCATTGCTCTGTTTGAGTTGACTCCATACAAAGTACTTCAGAATAATGTTTGTCATTTAGTCTTTTAAGACCCTAGCAATTGCTTGAAGAATGTATGTTCAATATTAATATCTCAGTTTTCAGCAGCACAGGTATTTCTACAGCTTGAAACCAGATGAGCAACAAAGGTCTCCCGTGGGGCCCAGGCTTATGATCATTTTTGTGACTTAGTTTAATAATGTTTAACGTTCAGTGAACATGCTTGGGAGGAATCTTTCAAGGCTAAATTCCACATCAGGAGGTTTGGAGCATCTAACACAGCTCAGCTTTCAGGCTTTCACAGTGCACTATGAATAATTAATGCTAATTTGATGGTTGTTTTTAAAAGATGATCATTTATGCACTCAAGTATAACAGTATAGAAAAAGTAAGCTCATTTTATGGCCAAAAATAAAAATCACCCGCATGATACATGTCAAGTACTTTCTAAATGACGTTAAATGTAGTCTCTTCACTGAGGCAGTTACTATGTACTAGGATAACAAAACAGGATAAAAGATATGTATGTTTCTAACTGTGCAAATGTTGAGGAATAAAGAATCATGAATCTCTATATTATAGACAAATAGAGGATTCTTAAGATAAAAGATTAATTGAGGGGCTGGGGATGTAGCTCAGTTAGTACAGTGCTTGCCTCGCATGCATAACGCCTTAGGTTCAATTCCCAGCACCACACATAGATAAGATAGATAGAAATTTCAGAACTACAACAGCTTAAATTCATTTAAAAAAGATTAGTTGAAAATTTGGGAGATGTGGAATTCAATGTGATTTAAATGTTTGAGTGGCAAAAATTAGAGAATAAATATGCCAACTGCCTCTCTAAGATGATTTAATTAAGATACATAATGTAGGGCTGGGGTGGTGGCTCAGTGGTAGAGCACTTGCCTAGTACATGTGAGGCACTGGGTTCAATTCTTAGCACCACATAAAAATCAATAAAATAAAGGTATTGTGCCCATCTATAAGAATAAAAAATCCTCCTTAAAAAAATACATAATGTGTTATATAGTAGATGGAGAGCCTGGCATGATTTTGTGAGCTAAATTTGAGCTCAGTAAAAGTTCATGGTTTAGCCGGGTGTAGTGGTGCACACCTGTAACTCTAGCAGCTCTGGAGGCTGAGGCAGGAGGATGGTAAGTTCAGAGTCAGCCTCAGCAATGATGAGGCACTAAGAAAATCAGTGAGACTCTGTCCCTAAATAAAATACAAAATAGGGCTGGGGACATGGCTCAGTGGTTGAGTGCCCCTGAGTTCAATCACCGGTACAAAAAAAAAGTTCATGATTTAAAGGGATCTCAGGCCTGTTCTCTCTTCTTTGTATTTCAAGTGAAGGGCAAGAAATCACAGAATGTTATAGGGATATATAGGATTGGAGCTCCCATAAGAACCTTCACTTGACTGCTTCTGTATGACCTTGGCAGACACAAGGTTGAAAGTTGTTTGTTTAAAGAGACACCCCCAAAAGATAATTTTCAGTAAGTGATGGATTAATCCAGCTACCTGAGTTAATTACAGAGAGCATGGGCAAATAATAATGGTTTCCTAGGTTTCAAAGTACTTCAGAATAATGTTTGTAATATGTCTACTTTGGGGCTGAGAAAATATAAATTTAATTTCTACAGCTGAGTAAGAATGCTTGATTTCTCTGGGACCATTTTCCTTTCTGGCAACATAAACTTGGCATTCAAAATGTCATTAAAATTGAAGATAATATGCTACATGAAATAAGCCACATACACAATGAGAAACAGTGCATGATCCCTTTACTTTAGATAACTTGGAATTGTAAATTCATAGAAATGAAATAGAATGGTAGTGGCCCTCCCAGAGCCAAGTAGGCCTGGCAGGTCTTAAAGCAGCAAAATTCAATTCCTGTGGGTCCTTTGCTTTGTAGCAGAGTTAATGAAAGCCTGATAGCAAGATCATCTCCAAATGAAATCATGCTTTAAAAATCATTTTTAATCCTCTCTAAACAAGCCATGTTTGTGACAGCAGTGCTCCATCTTCTAGAATGATCAGTTAGGAAAAAAAAAATGCTACTTTTTCGTTTACCGATCATGATAGCAGTGGTCTATCTTCTAGAATGATTAGTTACAAAAAAATGCTACTTTTTTGTTTATCATGTTTCAGCTACATTTCAGGAAAATAAGAATATCAACTCATTCCCACTGGGAATGTATAAAGTAAAGATACTTTCACAATGACTGCATGTTTGTCATTTCTCATCCTTTTTTTTCCTTGCTGAAATTTGTTAATTACCAGATTTCTTATCATGTTCTGTTGGAATTTGTGCGTGTGTGTGTACGCGCATGCGTGTGTGTACTTTGCAATTATAGATTTAGGATTAAGTGTATACAGTCTCTGATCATCCCGAGGGGTTGTTGAAGACAATTCTGTAATAAAATATAAATCAGAAAACAGGAAAGATGGTACTTGGGGGAATTACACTGAGCTAAGATCTTCGTGTTTCTGCTATATCCTGATTATTTTCTCATAATTTATGTTCTTCTGACATTTTTTAATTGGGTGGAATGATGAACTTAAAAGTGACTTGCCTTATCCAGAAATATCAAACTATTTTTCAGTTTTTTGGGGGAACACTTTTATTCTTTTATTACCTTTTTTTTTTTTTTCCATTTTACTTTGGCAAACCAGGTGGTCTGCCTAGAAGAGAGAAATAATTTCCAACCCAATGTATTTGCATAATTTCCCTTCTGCCCTTAATGTGGGACAAAGGAAACAAGATTAGTTCAATTCAACACAATGAAATAAATCAAATTTCTAATTATGGAATTAGAAGAATTTTAACATAATTTAAGATTCCATGCTCATGCTTCTTTCAAAGTTATAAAGTCCTTTTTTGAGATACGGTATCTATGAAATGCTTTTTCCTGATTAATTTGTCAATTCCACAAGTTAAAGTGGCAGCTGTTTTTCAGAAACCTAAGAAAATACATGGTTATGGCATTGAAAATGCAAACATAGACCTCACAGGGCTTCAAATCTTCTGCCTTCCTGATTTTTATTCAAGGCCAGATCAGTCTCCTAAAGAGGACACGTGACCTGCTTACAGGGCTCTGACAGCTGATAATTTTGCAGATCTGCTCCTTCTGTGCATTCACAGAATGCGCTGGAATCGGCTAGATTGACCGTATTCCTTGAAACAGTATTCAGTCTAAACCTGCATTTTAGCCTCCACATCAGCCTCCCGGTAGAACGCATGCATCCAGGTGATTTCTGCATGTCACGTCCCATTGCAGGGCTCTTCTGGGAAGCATGGCATCTGGTCATGTTATTGTTCCAACACCAGGGGAACATAATTGCTTTATCTTAACTGGGCTCTGCAGATAGCACTAGTCAGCGCTGTATGAATGCCCTTAAGTTGTGGAATTTGGGCAGTGACTAATGTTATCATGGAAGGACAATGAAATAGAGAACAGTCAGAATGATAATTTGGAAAAGAGAGTAACTACTAATAATGAATGATAAGCAAGTACATGGCTTAAAAGCATTCCAGGAGTTCTGCTTATAAGAATTCTTTCTTTAGCTATTTGTTGCTTTGTTAGAGTTTCTCTTAACCAGACCTGTCGTTTTTCAAAAGTGCGTGTATGCCACTTAATTGTTACATGAATGACAAGGCACCACATGGGTTCGTTGGCACAATTGTTTTGCAACTAATACTGAAAGGAAACATTGCTTCATAGCGTTTCAAGGTATATGGATGTTTGTTTGTTTAGAGTATTGAAGACTGAACCTATGGATACTTTAACTGAGCTAAATTCCCAGCCCATTTTTTATTTTTTATTTTGAGACAGGGTCTTTTTAAGTTGCTGAGGCTAGTGTGGAACTTTTGATCCTCTTGCCTTAACCTCCAAGTCAGTGGGAGTACAGGCATGTACCGTTGTGGCCAGTTAGCATATGACATGTTTAAGAAAGAATACTTCACAGATAATATTTAGCACAATTTGAAATTATTAGCTAGTATATTGGATTTTCTCATCTTAACAAATGAAGGAATATATACATTTATATCAATAAAAGCTATGAACAGAATATAAGGATATGCTTTAAATCCATCAAATATCATTATAGTTCTAAATTATATAATATTTTACTGAGATTATTTTTCATAATGTTACATAAATTTGGTAGCAAGGAAATATGATCTTTTCTGTGAAAACATAGCAAAAGATAAAAAGCTTATAGTTTTCTGTTGAAAAATAATATGGCCTACCTTTAACTCTAGGTGATCTCATATTTTAAGGTTAGAATTGAACTTTAAAAAATTCTGATTTTATATGCAATCTAACTTATTATGGAGTTAGAAAAACCTTGGTTAAAGATCTGAGTCTTCTCTACTGTTTTTAGTTCAGTATCTTTCTTTTTTTTTGGTACTAGAAATTGAACTAAGGGGTACTCGACCACAGAGCCACATCCCCAGCCCTATTTTGTGTTTTATGTAGAGACAGGGTCTCACTGAGTTGCTTAGCGCCTCGCCATTGCTGAGGCTGGCTTTGAGCTCGAGATTCTCCTATCTCAGCCTCCCAAAGTGCTGGGATTACAGGTGTGTGCCACCATGCCCGGCTTTAGCTCAGTATCTTTATGATATAAACTATGTAAGCATTTCTGTTTCTCACAGTTAACTAAACTGTATTGATTCAGGGTACACATCAAAGTAAAATTAATGACAGAAACACCTAATACTAATTGAAAGGAAAAAGAAAACAAATGCTTAGTAAGAGAGAATGTATTGCGGTGGGCATAATGAACTGTTGACATTTGTTTTTCTATGAAATATAGCTTGAGAATATGAATTTAGATTTCCAATTTAATTCTTCAAAACTTTTTTTTTTTTGTCTTGGAAATTGACCTCAGGGACACTTAACCACTGAGCCACATACCCAGCCCTTTTTTGAGATAGGGTCTTGGTAATTCCTGAAGGCCTCACTAAGTTGCGAGGCTGGCTCTGAGCTCACGATCCTCTGCCTCAGACTTTCGAGCCACTTGGCTTAAAAACTTTCCTCACAATACTTTATTGACATATAAGGAAATAAAATAATACTCAATACTATTTCTTTGCCAAGTCATTATAATAAATTATTATGAACAGTTTTTATTTCTAGTATAAACAACAAATCTTTGTAGGCCTGTGTCAAACCTGTATTCTTATTAGTATTTTGAGGAATCTTGATACTTTTCAATGCCAGCAAGTGCTGGTACCTTGATGAGTACTTGATTAATATTAAAATGGAACTTATGGCACTTCAAAAAACTGGAGTAGGCCTTCATTAGTTGAATGACATTGGACAGATCACTTGGCATCTCTGAAAGTCAATTTCCCTTATCATTTCATTTGCTATAATATGACCCTATAGACCTCAACGATTATAGGATGAAAATTTTGAGAACAGAAAAGCATGTATAATACTGAGGTATTGGTCATTTGACAGGCATTACTATCAGCACAGGTTTACTTCTGTCTGATTTGTCCTCTCTTGCAAATGGTCTCCTGGGTGAGGTCCCTGAGAACTTTCCACCCTTGTCCTTTCCCAACCTAATCTATCCTGTACTTCTCTAGCCCCTTCACTTCCTTGCTTTGGCTTTGAGAAGGTTGGAAGGCTGATGGAGAAGCCTGGGGAGAGGAAAATGGCACCTCATCTGATAACAGCTGGGTTGGAGCCTGCAGTGGAGCCAAATGGATGTACACTGGTTGATTGTGTTGGATGCCACTGAGGTCACAGAAGGTAAAATCTGAAAAGGAAGTAAGGTCATTTTGTTTGGATTTTGTTGTTGCTGTTTTTCCTTATTTGTTTTTTGGTTAGAGCTGTGGAGGTGAGGGAGAATCATCTTTAGAATGGTTTAAGGACACAGTGGGACCAAAGGCCCAAACAGAGAGGAAGAGAATACTTAGGAAAAGTGAAGCACAGAGCTGGGGTTGTGGCTCAGCGGTACAGCGCTCACGTCTCACCTGCTGCAGGAAAGGCACTGGGTTCAATCCTCAGCACCACATAAAAACAATAAAAGAAAAGGTATTGTGTCTGCCTACAATAAAAAAAATACTTAAAAAATTAAAAAGTAAAGCAGAGCCGTTGGTGGGAGTTTGTATGATATGGTAGGTTCATTATCAGCATAGTCTACACATGGACTGGCAGGGTTCAGAGCATTATAATATAACTACAGAACCCTGCGTGGTTCCCTTTACTTCTGAAGTGTGCTTAACACCTGAAATACCTCTTACTATTTGACCTTACTAGATTTTTTGGCTCGATATAAGGAACATATCTTTCATGAACATATTTCATATAGCTCACTTGTGGCTGTTCTTTTCCAGGTATGACCCTAAGCAGGGAAAAAAAATAGATTAAAAAGAAAAATTTAGTATTCTTTTTTAAAAATAGATTCCCATACGTAACTAACCATTTGGTGTTAATGTTATATATGATTTGTTCTTGAGATGGTAAATGAGATCACATGCATGAGTATAACACTTTTATGTAGGCTTATGTTTTTTAATACTATGACAGAGCCTCTTCTAAATTCAGAGTCCTAGTTATCCTCAAAGAAGTGTTGGCCCAAGCCAGCTGATTAGGCTCTCAAGGACTCATCTGATTTTTATCCCCCTCCTCTGGTATCTGAGTCAAATAACACACAGGAAAAATAGGCCAAAAAGGAAAAAATATTTTTGGAAGGTTTACACGAGGGTCGCTTTATCAGGACCCTACAAGGGTGCAGCAACCTCCACATCCTCAGAGACCTGGACCAGCCATCCCTGGGTCAACACAGTCCCATTGCTGCCCTGTTACATGCACTTCTTAATTCCTTTGTGACTGAGACTCTTGGAGCAACAATTGTGCCACTGATGGTCTGGGCCTTTGCCCTGCCATGTTTATGCCTAAAAATCTTTTGCACCTAGCTAGGCGTGGGGTGCACACCTGTAGTCCCAGTGGCTCAGGAGGCGGAGGCAGGAGGATCACAAGTTCAAAGCCAGCCTCAGCAAAAGCAAGGCACTAAGCAACTCGGTGAGACCTTGTCTCTAAATAAAATAGAATAGAAATAGAATATGAATAAAATAGAAAATAGGGCTGGGGATGTGGTTCAGTGCGCAAGTGCCCCTAAGTTAAATCCCTGGTAGCCGGGAAAAAAAATGTGTGTGTGTGTGTATGTATATATGGTACCTAATTTACATCACGCTAATTCTAGACCAGCCAGGAAGCTCATCACCTGCATTCCTGTGCCCCCATCTCACTCACTATCCCATGATCACGGATTTTTTTTTTAAGTTTTTCCAACAAGTTACATTCTTTCCATCTTCATAGCTTTTTTTTTTTTTTTTTTTTTATTTTTTTTATTTAAATGCATTTCAAGTCATAGTACATAACCAGATCTCTGTTTTTCCATTTCTCTGATTGCAAACCAGATAAAGTCACCCCATTAGAGTCTTCATAGCTTTTTGTTGGTGGCAGTGATGGTGGTTTTAGTTTTAGTTTTTGTGTTGCTAGCAGGAATTGAACCTGGGCGTTCTTAACCACTGAGGCACATCCCAACCACTTTTTGAGACTTGGTATCACTACTTTTGCCCTTGTTCTTTTTTGCTCGGAAACTTCTTCCCTGCCCCTTTCTGTAATTCCAGACGTCTCAGGAGTGTTTGCCCTGACCACTCTGTATAAATTGGTTCTTCCCAAAGTTTTCTGTCACCTGGTTTATTTTCTACAAATGGAATTATTTGACTTGTTTATTGTCTAGACGAGTAGCTCACATGTCTGAGACTCTATTTCTTTTATATGAATGTCAGCCCACCTCTTTATGATCTTGAAATGGACATAACAATGAATGAACAACTGACACAAATTTTTTAAAACCTCAAAATACTGATCTATAAATAAAAACTATTCTCAAATAGTGTGAATTTCAATTTGTAATTATGCTGGCATGGCCACACCAGAAGATGTGATGACATGATCAGATGCCTCCCTGTCTATGTAGGGAACATGAATATGAAAGCTGTAAACTGAAAGTGGACATTCACAGTGGTAATGGCTAGTGGTGTGGCAATTGATGACAAGACTTAATCATTTTTGGTAAAGTTCCAAAAAAGTACGATCTCCTTTGATTCACATTGTGCGTTCGTTTCTAAAAGTTTTGGTATATTTTACAACGAGGCAAAAAACTTTGCTTTTTTGCAAATGAGAGTTACATTCCAGGTCCTGATAATCATATGAGCAGACTTTTCACCTTCCTGAGTTCTAGCAGGATGTTCAAAGGTCATGAAGGTGCACACTTAGTTTATAATCACATGGGTTGTGTACAGGGCAGGATGTTTATGTCCCTAGTCACTATGCACAAAGTGCCTGTAATGCTCGTTGGTTGTGGAGATGATCAAAAATGCTGAAACCAATATCTTGAACACCCTTTTTGGATCCTACCAATCTAGATTATTAGCTTCATTGAGGTCCAGAATCATATTTGTCTTATCTACCATAGAAGCCTTGACATCTAGCATATTGTGTTTATCATAGCAGTGCATGGCAAATATTTAAGGAAGGAATAATGAATGAATGAATGGGAGGGGCTGGGGTCATGGCTCAGTGGTAGAGCGCTTGCCTAGCAAGTGTGAGGCACTGGGTTCGATCCTCAGCACCGCATATAAATAAATGAATAAAATAAAGGTCCATCAACAATTAAAAAATATTTTTTAAAAAAAGAATGAATGGGAATGCACAGAGACAGGGAAACACATTCTTCTGTCCATTAATGTTTACTGAGGAAACTACTGTGTGCAGAGTGCTCTTGGAATATAACCATTAGTGATAGAAATTCCTGCTTTAATAAGGTTTCTCCCTCCATATATGAAACTATCATGGCTGCACTATAGCCCCTGGATTTCCTAACTAAGGTGACTGTCATTGTGGTATGTTGAGTTTTCTTTAATTCAGAATACTTACTATGTATAGTTTAGTCTATTGATAGTGATAGAGAAAGTTGGCAGAGAATAAAAAAGCAATGGAAGGAAGTCAGGTTGGTGACAAAAGAAGTGTGAATTGTGCTTTGAAACAAACAATAGACTAAAAGCAAAAGCCTGGAAATAACTTGATTATTTATAGATTCCTTATGTCTGTCTACACAGTATCATGAGCCAAACATTTCAATCCAAATCATTTTTGTTGTTGTTCCTGTCATACACATGACAATATTAGAAATGTTGTGACTTTTTCTCTGTGCAATCCTTTTACATAGTAAGTTTTTGTGAGATAGTAGGTCAGCTTTAATTTATGCCTTGAGCAACTGAAAAATAGTGATGACTGAAAAGGACTATTTGAGGGGTCTAAATAGTCATTGGCTGCCTTTTTTTTAAAAATTTTTTTTTGCTTCCAAATGATTCAGGGATCTATTTTGCAGGCAAAATCTTAACCTAAAATAGCCAATGTCCTCGAAGAAACCTGTGTGCATTCTCCCAAAGGTAGATTTGGTTTCAAATGATGTACTTCTTAAATTGGCATATGTATTGGCACAGTTTTTGAGTTTTAGTTATTATCTTTCTGATGTTAAGTTGGACTTTTACGGGCTGGGGATATAGTTCAGGTGGTAGAGTGCTTGCCTCGCATGCACAAAGCATGTGAAAAAGAAAAAAAAAAAAAAGTGAAGAACCCTGGACTGTCAGTTTGAGTCTCCTGAGAAAAAGAAAACAAACTGTTGTATATTGAAATTGAACCATAAATATAGGGACATAATCTTCCACTGGGGGTAGCAACATGGCAGAAGTATATAGAGGTCCAACATGATGCAGGATAGTGTACAGGAAAGTTGTATTTCATTAGTAGATTGATAAAGCAACATTCTAAGGATAGGTCAGTGAACACCAAAATTACCTCAGGAATATTCTTTGTTGTATACAGAGGGAAACTAAGCCTCAGAGTTTTGGTGTTTTGGTTTTTTTTTGTACTGGAGATTGAACTCGGGGGCACTCGACCACTGAGCCACATCCCCAGCCCTTTTTTGTGTTTTATGTAGAGACAGGGTCTCACTGAGGTGCTCAGCACCTCGCCGTTGCTGAGGCTGGCTTTGAACTCGCAATTCTCCTGTCTCAGCCTCCCTAAGTGCTGGGATTACAGGCTTGTGCCACCGCGCCCAGCTTTTTTTTTTTTTTTCTTTTTTACATTTACTGAGTGCAACTAATAGCTCATTTATTGCTCACAAGAGTCTTGTGATGTAAATCTATTACTATTTCCGTTTTACAAATGAGGGAAACCGAGGCACAGAACGTTAAGTAGTGGGTTTGATCACAGAACTAAGCTATGGGGCAGCAGGACATGAGTGAGTGAGGAGCTGGCTCCACAGCCCACCCTCTACAGCTTTGGAGGCACCCTGCAGCTCAGGTGGCAGGTAAGGGACCTGCCAAATACAACTGGCAGGTAGCAGAGCAGGTTGTCTGGTTTTCAAAATCCACTGCCAGTGAAATTCCCTACTAATGACAGAAGGAAAAAAAACAAGAATGCTTTCCTAATCATCAAAGCCAAGGGTGGTGGTTACAATCCTGGTTCTTCGGAACCTATTTTCCCATCTGTTGCTCATCTCTCCTTCATCTCATTCTGGTATTTTCTGCCTCCTAATTATCTGCATCCAACCTCTCCTTATCTGGCTTTCCCACTCATCTCCTGAAGGTGTGCCCCCCAGAGCTTTACGTTAAACTCTCTCCTCTCTTATCTACTGTGAGAACCTTCCTCTTGAAGTTTTCATCTACTCTGTGGATTCAACCATCACCTTTATATGAATGGCCTTAAGTAGTCTTCAAAGAAATTTCCAGCCAGATAAGTCCAATTTCTTGTTACACATTTTTCCATGATTGTATTACCACTATTAAGAGGTCTACAGTGAAATTCTTAATTGCACTTTTCCAAAACCAAATTCTATTTTTAACTTCATATTGTTACTGTCAGATATTTATGTAACTCTAGAATAGTCTATTTAACAAGTAATGATCAATCTAATAGTGTTTCCCTTAATATACAAACTACTTCTGGGTATTTCTGCATGTATGCAAATTTCTTATTCTTTTTATCTTTTTTTTTACTTTTTAAGGAATTGTTAAACATGCTTATTAAAACATTTCCAACTTAATTTTATTTCTAAAGTCATTATCACTTTTGCTTCATAGTACTGTGGCTATTTTTTGTTTTGTTTTTGTTTTGGTTTTTTTGGTACCAGGGATTGAACTCAGGGGCACTCAACCACTGAGCCACATCCCCAGCCCTATTTTGTGTTTTATGTAGAGACAGGGTCTCACTGAGGTGCTTAGCGCCTCGCCATTGCTGAGGCTAGCTTTGAACTCCCAATTCTCCTGTCTCAGCCTCCCAAAGTACTGGGATTACTGTGACTATTTTTATTATAAGTAGTTTAGAGATGATTATCTAAAGTCCTTTTCTTCAAAATGTATTGTTAGGAGCAATAAATACTTATAAAACTCATAGAAATTCGACCAGTGTTACCAAATTACTTCCTTATAGTCTGTGATTTCTATTTTATTTCCTCCTTAGCTACCCAAAAAGTGATTCTATTAGTTATTTTAGAGAATGGACACAGAAGCTAAATTGATCTAAAATCTTTTAAGTATTAACAAAGAGCAAAAATAATAGCCTACAAAATCATGAATTTTAAAGTCCATAAAAATAGCAAGTTCTTTAAGAATATTGCCATAGGAAATGAGGCAGCATGTCAGGTGAACTCCCCATTTGCCTGAGTGGAACCTGGGTGTGTGTTGACCTTGGCCATCTTCCCCACTCAATTATTTTCACACCCTGCCTATTTCCTAGTCTTGTCTCCTAACCCACCTCAGAATTTCCCCTTTGGCTTTTCTTCTCAAAGAGCGTTCTGTGACCAGCACAATAGATTTTGTAAATGTCATAACATCTCTAGCCACTGTCTTAAAATCTGGGATTGCTTCTTATTGTTTATAAGATAAATTTCAAAGGATTAAGCTGGCACTCTATGCCTCTTCAGGATGAATGGCTCAGGCTTGCCTTACAGATAGATATCTTTGGTTTCTGTTTTTTTGAGAGGGGCTACTGCCAAGCAGATCTCTCTCCTCACTTGAGAATGCCTTGTACTAGTCATTTCAGCTGTCTTATTAGATCTGATTCAAATCCTGTTCTTCCCTGGGGTTTATCTGTACCCCCTGGGAGAACCTCTCCCTGATCCTCTGTGTTAGTTCAGTGTGTACTGTGCAAGTTACGTACTGACATAGCTGTCTTACGTTTTCTGAGTGTGTACTCTTAAGTTTGGGCAGGCACATGCTAGTACTTTCAGTTTCTTATTTTAGTAAGTTCAAAACTACTACATAATAGTATTTTATTTGAGAAAGAGGTAAGAAAGGCAGCATGATATGGCTGAGAACAGCAGATACTTGAGACAGCTGATCTGAATTCATGTCTTTGCCTATGTACTCTTATAGTGCCCTGACTTTGGGTGTGGCATCCAACATCTTGGGACAGCAGTTCCTTTTTTAATGAATGAGAATAATAATATCAATTACAAAAGTTGGCTTAAGAACAAATAATTTTGGGCAGTGCCCTCTATCAATAGTGCTATAAACATTTAATATTAGCAGTCTTTTTATTAATGCTTTTATTAATAGTGGAGCCTTCGGTGCAGTTCAGTTCTTCTTTGACTTTGTTTTCTTTTTCCATTTCTCAACCTACCCTTTCTTCCTGTCTGTTCTATACATTCTTACCTGCAACATGCATTGCCTTCTGCCCTCTCTGCTTTGTAACTCTGCTGAGTTCTACTTTCTGCCCAAACCTTCTCTCCCAGGCAGTATTTCTTTCCTCCCTAGTCTTCCGCTTTAATTCTTGTTATTATGTATAACAGGACTTAAAACTGGCAGGGGATTAATGAATGCTCACGTAATCCAGAAATCTATACAATTTCCCTTGTTCTTAGGGTAGGATTTTTAGCAAGTGCTCATTTATAGGCACAAAATTTTGGAATATTAGAGGTAACAGAGCTATAGAAATTCATCTAATTCAATGCGCTTGGTTTAATCATGAAAGCAAATTTCCAGTGAGGTTAAGAGACTTGCCCTGGGCCTCAGAGTTAATTGCTGGATAGCAGTGAAGCTTGCTTCCAGGATTCAGTGCTCTCCTGCTTTTTGCTCATTTTTGCTGTTTCCTGCATTGTGTTTCCCATCCTGAAATTTGGGTAAGGACATCATGTGGGAGTTAGTTTGTTCCCAGCAGGCAATCTAACTGATTGGCTTTGAGTAAGTTATTTAACTACTCTGACCTTGAGATTCTCATGCAAATATGAGAGGACCAGATAGATATTCTTCAAAACATCTTTTTATTTCTCAACCTTCCTGAACATTCTTAATTAATAACTATTGGATGGCCAATTATTTATAAATAAAAGGCAATTTGGGCTCTTGTCTGCTTTCATGTTTTTTCTAAATCTCACCCAATGTTGAACTGCTTTTGAACATTATTCTATTTCAATCATATAACCTTTTAGACTTGTCCAGTATTTGGCCAAATTATTTCTAATTAAAATATGATGGTTTCCTTGGCAGAAATCCTATCCTTTTGCTACAAGGATGTTTGGCAAGGTTTTTGTTATAATTTTTAAAAGTCTATAAGAAAATGCAAAATTTTGTTAATGTTTTCTTTGGATCATAATGTTGAGACAGAATAATGTGCCATTCATTCTTGGTGTACACTATGAAATTTGACAGAAGAGCCATGTTATTCCTCATTTGAGAAGCCACTGTAGAATTTAGAGACTATCTTAAATAGATTATTCATAATTTGAAACAAATGTAGATCAAAAAAGGGGTGTGTATGTGTGTGCGCGCGCGCGTGCATGTATAATATATATATATTTATTTGTTGGGGATATCAGGATCTGTTCACATGGCTTGTGGGGAATATGAAATCCAATAAGTTACTAAGTCCTTTAGCTTTCAAAAACTGACACTTGAATTTGCTTTAAGTACTAAGAAAATCTTTCTACCCAATCAAATAAATGGGAAATGAATCTTTCCATTATTTTTTGATTTACCTGGGCTACTGGAATATTTGCTGGTTTGCCATTGAATTTTAAGGGCTCTGTGATGTCTAGGTCTAGATTCTATGATTAATCGACTTTATAGAAACTTGAATGAAAATTCCCTGGTCCAGAATTTTCTTTGCTTAATTTTTTTTTTTTTTTTTTGGTACTGGAAATTGAACTCAGGGGCACTCGACCACTGAGCCACATTCCCAGCCCTATTTTGTGTTTTATGTAGAGACAGGGTCTCACTGAGTTGCTTAGCACCTCACCATTGCTGAGGCTGGCTTTGAACTCGTGATTCTCCTGTCTCAGCCTCCCAAAGTGCTGGGATTACAAGCTTGCGCCACCATGCCCGGCTTAATTTTTCTTTTAGTAATCAATATATTACACCAAAGCTGGGAGTTGTGGCCAGTGCCTATAGTCCTTGCTACTCAGCAAGTTAAGGCAGGAGGATCAATCACTTGGGCCCCAAGGTCAAGACCAGCCTGGGCAACACAGACCTCATCTCAAAAAAAAAAAAAAAAAAAAAAATATATATATATATATATATATATACATATATACACATATATATATGTATATATACATATATACACATATATATATGTATATATACATATATACACATATATATAATGTCAAATGATTTTGTCTGGTTGTGGAATTTTATATCAACTTGCCAAACAATTATTTCCTGAAATGATTGTAAATAGTTATGTTTTGTCTTTTAGTGCCTGAGAGCCTGTTTTAAGAGTGCTCCAAACGTGGGAAACTAATGTCACTATATTTCTGCTATAGAAACAGTGTCACTATGATAATGCACTTTAGCTTCTTATGAAGGAATTCTCAATGGCCATGCTGAGAACCTAGTTCAAGATATGTGTGAAATATACACTGTGAACTATATTTTCATCAGGTTTTAAAACTTTTCAGTTTGTTTTTAAACTTTCTGCTCAAGTGCTTGCTGTCACTAACAGTAATATAACAGTTTATATCTGAGGGACGAGCATAAATGTTGAGATACTTCGAAATTAAGTTTGATATTAACAAACATATTTTGTAATTGTATGATTTGTTGCATTTGGGATTTTTGTACTTGAACTTGGATTTGAAATGGTTTTCAATATCTTGAAACATGTTCTGAAAAGATGTGCTCAAAATTCCTTGTAACTTTAGGTAATTTAGATTCTTAAACTTCATTGTCCAGTGATATTATATCTGTTAAATATGGTTGAAAGCAATTAATTTGAGAATTTATGTTGTAAAACTTTCTTTTAGATCATTTCTAAATATTTGATAAACTATTAGTGAAATCTCACTCTGAGCAATGTTGCTCTTAAACATTTGAAATCAATAGTGATTAATTTAAGAGCATATATCTAATTAGGATTTTATATTGTTCCCAGTCCAAAAAATCATGTGAAAATTCACATTAATCATTACATAGAGAAGAACAAACAGTATATGTTATTACCTATTTCTTATATATAAATAAAAGATGAAGCTGAACTTTAATTTGTAGACATTTTTGAAATTGTAGAAAGTATTTTTAAACTGTATTTCTTTGAAATATTGTATCTGACTCAAATTCAGTATATATTTCTGATTCCTTAATATCTTGATGAACTAAGATAGTAATTTGTGATTTTTTAAATGATTTATAAGCTCTACTTTCAATTAATAATGCAGTTCAATTGTTAAGAAGGAAATCTGTATTGAAGAATTAATTTTGACTCTCTGATCCTCTTCCACTAAAAATCAATTCCCTTTCCATGTGTGTGTAGAGGCATACTCGAATGGGATGATTTTATTTCTTGTCATATAGCCAGGAGAACAGAAACTTCCTGAAAAGCAACTGAGTTTCCTACAAACTGAGATCCCATAGTTTCATGTAATTTGGTTTCTTTATTCCAACCATCAAATGCAATTGTGGACAAAGCGGTTATGTTTGTATGAGGATTAAAGTATTTTGTTAAAATTTCAAAATAGTTTTCACTATTAATGTGGTCATTTTTTAAAGATACTCCTTTTTGTCTCTTACCCTTTACCCTCAGGTCAACAAAAAAGAACAAAAAAATATTTTAAAGGGTAGGATATGATTCCATTCAAATGTTCCCAGGAACTTAAAGTGGTTGCAAGTTTTCAGCATAGTGCAGAGAAAACTTCTATGTAAATGACACAGAAATATATTCAGCATTGAGACCTACTTTCTGTGCTTAGTGTCTATTTTGTGATTCCTGCAGAATTTTCAATGTAGGAGATGCATTCAAGCATATGCTATTAAGGAGAAAAAAGTATTTTGAGGAAAAATATTGACATTTCAAAGAAAGCATTTCTAAAAATGAGTTTCAGGTTTTCATTATTTTTTAAACAAAGAATATAAATATACACAGAAATGACTTCTTAGAATACACGCCAAAGAGTAGTTTAGGAATACAAACATTGATTAATTAGCCCTTATGTGTTTCAAGTATACACCTGTTATACATGATTGTGCACAGTAACCAGTTTTTCATGAATAGTTTTTTTACATTGTTTGAAAAACCATATGCTCTACAATGAAGAAAAATATTTAAGGTATGTGAGCATGTTAAACAGTTACAGCATGATCCCCACTATATTAAGGGGAAAAAAGGGTACTGGCCTCAGTGTGACAACAGTGAGGTGTTCATTTGATGGGTAAATTCATTGTGGATTTATTAACTTAGGTCATTCTGGTTATTGGGACTCGATCTGGAATTTTTATTGGGTTAAGTATTTAAATTCAAAAAGTCTATGGTGCATGCAAACATCTCTAGTCCCAGGGATTTGGGAATTTAAGGATCCCAAGTTCAAGACCAGCCCCAGCAATTTAGCAAGATGCTATCGCAAAATAAAAAAAACTGGAGTGTGGCTTAGTGGTTAAGTGTCCCTGGCAGCAAAAAAAAAAAAAAATCCTAAAAACCAAATCAGAGTATTCAGAACTTAAATTTGAGTGTGTTTATTCTATAGCATGAGGTCTATATAATTTTAAAAACGAGTTCTAATAATTCTTCTACACTTTATAGTAAAATTTGTGAGAATTAGACTATTCAAATTAGAAATTTAAATATTTAAAGTATTTTAAGAATACTTTTAGTTCCCAAGTCTTTTTCTGTTTTTTCCCCTTTGTAAGTCAAACATTATTTGTGTCACTGGTAATATTTGGAAGGTACAGATTAGTGTCGTCATTTTAAATATTTGAAACACTGTATACTTATAATTAGGAATCAGAAGTCTAAACTTTGCACTTTCAGTGCACATCAGAATTTTTATTTTTGTAAGAAGATAAGAATCATTTTTCTCTAAGGTCTCTGATGTCGTCTTAGTTTTAATAAGAAAAATATCACTGAGAAACATTAAAATATGCTACATTTAAAAAGACTATATTAGTAAGCCAATCCCAAAAAACCAAGTGCCGAATGTTCTCTCTGATTAGTGGATGCTGGTACATAAGGGGGGAGGGAATGGGGAACATAGGAGAAATGGAGGAACTCTGGACGCGGCAGGGGGGAGGGGGGGAGGGAAAGGGGAATGGGTAAAGATGGTTGATTGAGATTGTCATCACTACCCTTGGTGCATGTATGAAGACACAAACGGTGTGACTTTATCTGGTTTGCAACCAGAGAATTGGAAAAACAGAGCTCTATATATGTACTATGACTTGAAATGCAACTAAATAAACTAATTAAAAAATTTTTTAAAAAAGGACTATATTATATGAGAAAATCTATTTTCTTGTCATGTCTTGTTAGAGAGTAGACTGGGGCAGCAGTGGAAGTTATAAGAGGGGACTTGTGTATGTCTCTTTTCAAAGGTTTTCAATAATGTGTGAACCCAGGAAGAAATGAGCAACTACTTTCCCCTTCCTAGAAGTTTTCCGTCTTACTACTGGCATGCTCTAGCCAGCACTGTCCAATAAAACTTTCTCTGGTGATAGAAATATTCAACATATATGCTCATCTACATGGTAGCCACTTGCCATGTCAGGCTATTGAGCTCTCAAAATGTGGCAACTGAAGAATATTAAATTTTAAAAGCCACAATTCAACTGGACTCCTCTCTGCTCAGTGCACCAGCTGTGGCTACATCACTTCTGAGCTTGTTAAGAATGCAGAATATCAGGTGATAAATTCATTGTAGTTTAGAAGAACTGGTCTGAAAAGGGCTTCATATACAGACTAGCTGCTTAGAAGAAATGAGCATTCCAACTCTACAGGGTACATAGCTCTTTAATTTCAAAGAAGTTTATTTGAATTCACAGTAAAACCTCAGTAAATGATCAATTTAATTCATATTGTTAGTCACTCCTATTTACCCAAAGTTGAACTGTTACAGATTAGGACGGGCAGACTACCTATAGCAAGACTTAGATGGGAGGGTATATCTTTCTTACACATATGAGTGGACTTTGTAAAGTCTGAAATAATGGCTGCTTGTCCCAAAGAAAAGAGGATCTAGAGCACTGTGGTTTGATCTTTGTCTCATATTGTGTTTTTAGGATTAAAGTAAGAAATAATGACCTAGCCTCTTTGAACCTGAAAGAATCCTTAAATTGGAAATCCAAGACCATAGCTGTGGCTCTTTAGTTCCTTGACATTTAAATTCCCTTTCCCCTTTCTCTCTTATAGTCTGTGTAGTCCCTTAAACAGCTATGAAATGCCTTTCAGATTCTGCCTCTTTGATTCGCAATTGAGATCACAGAAAAGTGACGTTCTGCTCTCTGAGTTGCAAGATGTGGAGGGATGTTTGGCAAGCCTTGTTCAGAGGGCAGTCAGAATCGCCTATTCAGTAAATTCTATGATTTAAAAGGAACCCAGGACAAGCTAAAGCTACTAGTCACAAATTCTCATCTGTATTAAGGGGGTTTATCAGGGAGCTAATCCCAGTGGGGGTGGGGAATAGCGTACTTGTCAGGGAGCTCATGCATGCTTAGAATTCTTATTATTCTTTAGGTACCTAGGAAGTTATCCACACTTATAGAATATAATTTTCAAAGCACCTTTTATAGCAAATTATAGTGTCATTGTTGGATGCTTAGGTTGTTTTACACACAAGCATATATCAACTATCAATCTCCACCATCCATGGTGAACATTCTGGTATCTGAATATTTCTCTGAATATTTTTCCTTCACATAGAGTCTGAAAATGAGAACCACTGAATATCTACATTAAGAAGTGTAATATGGGGACTGTGGTTGTGGCTCAGCAGTAAAGCACTTGTCTACCACATGTGAGGCACCAGGTTTGATCCTCAGCACCACATAAAAAAATAAATAAAATGAAGATATTGTGTCTGTCTATAACTAAAAATATTTTTTTAAAAAGTATAATATGAGCTGAGTGCAGTAGTGCACGCCTGTCAACCCAGTGGCTTGGGAGGCTAAGGCAGGAGGATCACAAGTTCAAGCCAGCCTCAGCTACTTAGTGAGGCCCTCAGCAACTCAGTGTAAATAAAATACAAATAAGGGCTGGGGATGTGTTCAGTGGTTAACTGCCTCTGAGTTCAATCCCTAATCCAAAAAAAAAAAAAAGTGTAATAAATATCCATAATTTGCTTCTCAGGAAGGCTGTACTAATTGAGACTTCTGTTGTCGCTGTAACAGTGACTGATTTTTTTTTTAAATGTCTAATTTGATAGTCAAAAATATTATCTCATTTTTAAACATCTGCATATTTCTGGTTACTGTTGAGGTAAAATGATTTCCATATTTTTTAAGCTGCATGTTCTTTAGCTGTATGGATTTCTTTTTTCCTTCTGTGTCCTTAAATAAATTACTTAAACTGTCTGTACTTCAGTTTCTTTAGCTCAAGTTATGTCACAAGGTGATTTTGCAGACCAAACAAGTTCATATATTTCAGACACTCAGTATAGGAGGTGCTGTATATATGTCAGCTGTTATTAATCTTAGTCCTTGGTGAATTTTCACTGCATGGCTTTTATCCTTTTCCTTAATTGAGGCCTTAGTGTCTAGAGCCCTATGGGACAAGGATATTATTCACTCGTTTACATGAAGCTGGGAGAGAACTAAAATTTTCATTGAATCTTGTGATTATTATTTTTTTGAGGATGCCAAGTACTAAATGATGAATGCTGCTCATGTTTAAAGTTGGATCCTCACCATGTATTTTGAAATGGTGGTGTTATCCCCATTTTATGGATAGGTAAACAAAAGGCCAGAAAATGAGAATTACTGAGTATCTCCTTTTAAAACCGTCCTGTGTGTTCTTAATTTGCTTGTCTGGCTCCTTTTTGTGTGTTACCTCCATGCTGCTAGGGATTTGTGGTTGTTCATTTTTTCTGAATTATCCTTTTGGGTGTACATCTTGCTATCAAGGTCGTGCAGCATGGTGGTTGATGTTACACTTGGGCCCAGATGGCCCAAGTTCAGATCTCGGCTCTGTCCCTTAGCCATGTGACCTTGCCAAACATGATCACTTTATCTGTTAAATAGGATCAATAATAGTACCTACCTTCAGCGATTGTTGTGAGGAGTAAGTTAGGTAATAAATATGTAAATCATCTGGCACATCTTGCTTGCGAGCTGCTGTTATAGAGACCATGGTTAGAGGCATACATGGCCAAGAGGCCTAAATGACATTGTAGGGTGTTGCCTTTTTGTTGACTGTACAACACTCTGGGGAGAAGGCGGTCTCTTAGGAGGTTTCTTAATGGCCTGTGCCACAATGAATCAGAAAGGAAATTTGCCACATGAACATTATACCAATTCCTATGTTTTTTAAACTTTTTTTTTAGATGTTGATGGAACTTTATTTTATTCATTTATTTACATGTGGTGCTGAGAATCAAATCCAGTGCCTCACATATGCTAGGCAAGCGCTCTACCACTGAGCCAAAACCCCAGCCCCAATTTGGTTTTATATCACTGACAGATAAAGAATCTGGTGTCCCTCATTGCCCTTCAGAGAATGTATTTTATCATTAAAATTCCCAAACAAAGGAACTCGCTAGTAGGGATGGTATTGCCTCTGCTGCTACCATCTCTTTCTTGGAAACCGCTGAATGACATCTTTAGCTGAATATCAGCTCAATAGCATGACTCCTGTCAAGAAATCTGTGTAGCTCACTTTAGAGATCTGCCCTGTTGATGGTGCCAGAAGCACCCTAGATCCAGTGGATTGGAAAACAACAAAAATGAGAATGAAACTTTGCTATGAAATGCAGAATCTTTGGCAACAGAGGATCATGTTTCACAAAAGACAAGCACATCTCACTTCAGGATACATTGCAAGGAGATCTTAAATATTTCTTTTTTTGAAGTTCTATGATGTGGTGGAGGCAGGAACACACCCTCTCTCATCATCGATCCATCCAGCAGGCATTTAGTGAACACTCTGACTTCAGTGCTTTCTACTGCCCTGATCTCAGGTTGATTGGTAACTGATGCCACTGTTAAAACTTTTTTATTAATTTTTTTTTTAATTTTTAGTTGTAGATGGACACAGTGTCTTTATTTTATCTATTTATTTTTATGTGGTGCTGAGGATCGAACCCAGTGCCTCATGCATGCGAGGCAAGTGCTCTACCACTGAGCCACAACCCCAGCCCATCCACTGTTAAATCCTGATGCCAATTTCTTTTCCTCCAAACAAGTTGGGTGGCTTTCCTTAAGGGACTTCAACCTGCTGTGAAAAGATGGTGATGATGGTGGTGACGATAGCAGCCATTATGTGTTGAATACTTTTGGTTAGGCACTGTTAAGTGATTGATGTATATTAACTATTCAAAACCTATTTTTTAATCAGCCACAATTTACATAAGAGGAATCTGGTGGTTAGAGAGTTTTGCATGTACCCAGGATTGCATAGTTAAGAAGAGGTAGAACTAGAATTCAAACTTGGGCCAATTGACTGCAAAATCCAAATGCTTCCTTTCTCCATCCTTTTACACTCAGGATTTCTCCACTGGCTGTCCTGAGCCTTTAAGATTAGCCTGCCTGTACCCTCAGACTTTTTTTCAGTGTGTGCTTTTGTTGTCTTGTTTAATGAATGCAGAGTTAGAACAACTGACTCAGTGGTGTGTTCTTTACTTTGAGGGAAGCATTTACTCAGTAGGTCTCTATTAAAGTCCATGTGTCACTGGGCCACACTTGTACTGTCAAGGTGGTGCTGACGACCATCCTCAGGAGAGTCCACATTCCCAAAACAAAATTAAGATGTAGAGACGAAGAGCCAAGTTGTGAGAGGAAATCTTGAAGACTCGTTGTAAAGCAATAGAAGTTCTAGAAAAACAAATTAGCCTCCTTCCTCATCCCATATTGCATTGTTATACCTGTGTTGCTTTCAAGAAAAAAGAAGTAATTTCATTTATTGTCAGTGAGATGGTGTCTAAGGATAAAAGGAATGGCACAGGAAAGGAAACCATAGAGGGATATAAGACATCAGTGACATTTTGATCTAGGCTTGGACTGCAGTGGTCACCCAGAAAGCCAGTGTCCTGCTAGTCAACTTTCTGTTCCTATAACAAATAACTTTAGAAAAATGAATTCACTTGTAAAGTGGAAAGTCTTATTTTGACTCATGGTTTTGGAGGTTTCAGTCCATGCTCCTTTGTCCCATTTCTTTGGGCCTGTGGCAGAACAGTACGTCATGGCAGGAGCCCCTGTCAGAGGAGGGCTGTTCACCTCATAACCAGGTCTGAAAGAGACAGGACAAAGAAAAGGCCAGGCTCCCACAATCCCCTTAAATGGATGCTCCCAATGACCTAAAATCTCTCACTAGGCCCCACCTCTTAAAATTTCTATTGCCTCCCAATAGAGCCACACTGGACAGCAAGCCTTTACTACATAGGCCTGTGAGGGACATTTCAGATCTAATCTATAATACCTGGGCTGCAGGGGAGTGAGAAAAGACTTAAACCTGAAATTTCCTGTAAGGCAGGGACATTTTAGGGGCAGGTCATTGGCTGAACAGGTGCCAGGGAGGAGAAAAAAAATAGAATCACAGCTTTATGAAGATAGATTAGCTGGGTGAGGTGGTGCATGCTTGTGATTCGTGGTACTGGGGAGGCTGAGGCAAGAGGATTGCAAGTTTGAGGCCAGCTTGAGCAGCTCAGCAAGAGTTTCAAATAAAAATAAATAGGACTGAGGATGTAGATCAGTGGTTGAACATTTGCCCAGCTTGTGTAAGAACCTGAATTCATCCCCACAACCACACCCCCCCCCAATAAAGACAATAAAAATCCTGAATTATAAGGAAGTAAACTTTTTCCTGAGGACAGGAGGTTTGAGGGCTTTACCACAGGAAATATCAAAGTTGTCAAAGCTAATGTGTTGCAGTCTGAATAATCTTCCAATTACCTTTGTCACCTAGGTGGTAGTTCCTTACTCCATGAAGTAGGTTAGCAGCCTGACTGCCTTAGCATTTCATGTCCTATACAATGGCGTAATAACAGAGTAGCACCAAATGGTACCTTATTGAGCACTTATGCACCAATATCGTCCTTACCAATGTTACTTAACATCACAACAACTGTTTCCCCAGGTGCTATCTCCTCTCCATTTCTCAGATAAGGAAAATGAGCTTTAGAACTTCTAGGTAACTTGTCCAAGGTTACCCAACTCAGAAACATGATTTAATCTTTTTTATACTGCCTCCTAAAAACAAGGCAATTTGGTGAAAGCAAGAGACTATGCCTCTTAGATTTAGGCCAAGGAGAAATTCCTATTTTCTCTGGCATTAGTGATTGCTATAGTTTGGATCTAGTATGTCCCCCCAAAGCCTGTATGTGTTAAAAGTTTAGTCCCCAACTTGATGCTGTTGGAAGATGAGGAAACCTTTAAGAGGTGGAGCGTAGGGGAAGTGTTTAGGGGTGTGTCCTCCAAGGGAATTGCAGACACCAAACTCTTCCTCTTTTCCTCTTTACTGTGTGCTTACTGGTCAGTGAGGTGAAGGGGCATTCTCCACTGTGTATTTCTGCCATAATCTGTACCACTCTAGGCCCACAGCAGTGGGTCAGGTCACAGACTGAAACCTCCATAACTGTAAGCCAAAATAAACCTTTCTACTTTATAAGTTAAATTTATCTCAGGTATTTGTTATAGTAACAAAGTTCACTGACACAGAGATCAAAAGTGATTGAGAGGGGCTGGGGTTGTGGCTCAATGGTAGAGCACTTGCCTAGCTCGCGTGAGGCACTGAGTTTGATCCTCAGCACCACATAAAAATGAAAAAATAAAGATATTATGTCCATCTACAACTAAAAAAATATATATTAAAAAAGAGCTCAGTGTTTTTGAAGTGTTCAGTTCCCCTTTATTTTGTCCTGTGACTTTACTCTCCCTGTCCCATCCCTATCAATGGCTTAAGTGGAAATATCTTACATCTTTATTAAGATAACCTCAATGTGCTAATGAGGATGAAATTCATTGTTCAATTAATCATTTTCTAAATCCTCTGAGAGGTTATGTTTACTTTGTGGATTGAGCTTTCAGAGCTATGCATTGGGAAAATATCAGGCAATTTTAATTAGAAAAAACAGCTTTTAATTGATGAAGAATTTCTCTCCTCTTTCCCAAAGATGGCTTGTTCCTTAAAACTTGTGAATGGGAGGTAGTCTTTGTCACAAAATACTGTAAATGAGCAATTGAAACTTTAGTTCTCTTTGGGCTCTTGTTGGGGATGTGCAGCAGCCCCTGCTCAGAGGGATGTCTTTGGTTTTCACAGGCCTGAGTATGATTATCAACAGATGTAATATTTAAATGTCTGAACAGGGCTGGAGTTGTGGCTCAGTGGTAGAGCACTTGCCTTGCATGTATGA
>CM053410.1:22773030-22792873 GCA_028644305.1 Xerus rutilus | reverse complement strand
ATTTTCTGCATTTCCATCTATTTATCAGCAAATGGCATTATTTCACTTTTCTTTGTGGTTGGGTAAAACTCTAACTGGATATCTATATGTAGAAGAATGAAATTAGATTCCTATCATTCATCTGCACAGAAGTCAAATCAAATGGATGAAAGGTTTAGGAACCAGACCAGGAAACCTACAACTCCTAAAAGAAAACAGGGCCAACACCTCATCATGTAAGTGCAGACACCGACCTCCTCAACAAGACCCCTAAAGCCCAAGAATCAATAAGTGGGGGGGGGGGGTCAATAAGTGGGATGCCATCAAATTTAAAATCTCCTGCACAGCAAAGAAAATGATTAGGAAAATGAAGACAGAGCCTAGAGCCTACAGAATATGAGAAAATCTTTTCCAGCTATTCCTCTGATGGGATTAATATCCAGAACATATAAAGAACTCAAAAAACTCAATGCCAAAAAAAAAGAAAAAGCACTGTTTTTATAAGTAGAACAGAATGAGATTGGGAATTCTGGGCTACAGTTTAAATGAGATTACAGAAAGCCTCAACTGAAATGTTTGAACAAAGGCTTGAAGGAGGTGATAGTTAGGTGTAGAAATCTGGGGAGGGAGAATCCCTGGTTTTGTGGGACCAACATCAGGGAGGCAGGGACATTGGAGTAAGAAGGATGGGTGTGTGTATGGTTGGGGAGCAGGCACCAGGAAGAGGGTGGAGCAGTTGGATGGAAGAAGAGACACTAGCAAAGGAGACTTGAAAGGAGAGTGCTTTCTTGGAATCAAGTTGAAACAGGGAGTAGAAGGTAGGAAGTGATGAGCTATGCTAGCTGCTCTGGTAGGTTGAAAAGTAAAACTTGATCACTTGAGACTTGATCACTGGGTTTTAGTATTAGAACATTGGTGGCCTTGATGAGCTTTTGCAGAGTGGGGGGAATAGGATTAAGAGAGAACTAGAAGAGAATTAGAGTATAGGCAACATTTTCTAGGTGTTTTTTTTGTTGTTGTTGTTGTTTTGTTTTTCCCTGCAAAGAAGAATAAAGCAGTGGGCAGGAGCTTACAGAGGAAATGGAGTCAATGGAAGGTTTTCTTAGGAAGAGAGAAATAATAGCCTGTGCATGCCATGCAAATGATTCAGTAGAAAGGATGAAGCCTAGCCCTAGCTTCATGTATGACTGCATGTATGGTGTGATTCTACATCACGTACAACCAAAAAAATGAAAAGTTGGGCTCCGTCTGTGTACAAGGAATCAAAATGCATTCTGCTATCATGTATACCTAAGTAGAATAAATAAAAATAAATAAAATAAAAATTTAGAAAATTTAAAAATTAAAAAAAAAAAAAAAAGGATGAAGCCTAGTGATGTCCATGCAGCATTTCCTCCAGGAATTCCTATTTCACAACTCCTCACATACAATTTATCCACTCCTTTTTTCTCCATTTCATTCAACTTTCTTTAGCAATATATTAAGACAGTAGAGCTCCCTCAGTAAAAAGTTGCCTCTTGCTTAAGTATTTTCATTCTTATGAATAGAAAGGTAGTTTTTTATAAGAAATTACAGTAGTAGAAAAATACTTGTCTTTCACCATTGGTAAATATATACTAAAGTCCTAAAATGTTCCCTATACACAAATATACTCAATATGTTTTAATGTGATTGAGAATTATTCTATATCAGAAATCCAGAATTGAAAATAATATTAAAAGTGACCATATAATTTTAACTTTTTAAAAATGATGTTTATTGACCATGTTAAATATTGGGCAGAGGCTCCTGTATAAAATATAAATAGCCATTTTGCTGGTATTTAAAGGAATAAAAAGGTGATAGCTATGCTTTAATATGTTACTCTTAAAAATGCAAGGAATAAAGTCACATCTTTGTGCTTTAGACCTATAATTGGTACTTTTCAATTAACTTCAGCTTCAAGGCTGAAAACCAGCAAGTGTTCCTAATAAACTGAAAGGTGACTCAGGAGACATCCAGATTCTCACCAGGGGTTAGCAGCCATGGAGGCTACAGAAGGCCAGCTTGCCAAAGTTATATTCATTTCCAGGGAAGAAAGAAACATTGACTCGGACTGTTCTCCTATTCTACTTATCTATTTTACTGTTTCCATTGTATATAAGTAAGGAAACGAATGTATCATCATTTTGAGATACTCTGAACAGCCAAGATACTTGTAGCAGCCAAGTCTGCAAAATAGCATTACATTAGTGAATGTGAAATTATCTCTTTCATAAGATCCTAAACCTTTGTTGTGCCTTTTGGAAAGATAAAATTTGAAAATTTATGAAAATGCATGTGTGGGTGCATGAGAGAGAGAAAAAAAGTGCTTACCCGGGTACCAAACTTAAAAAAGCAAGAGGGAATAATTTGAAAGTCATCATGATGCCTTATGGCCATTGAAAATGGCTATAATGTGACTGGCAGACATAAAAAAATGTTTTTGAATAACAGAAATATTAGTTGCATGTAGAGCCTTGTTCCAGCTTTTATTTTTATAAACTGATACACACATGGACTTGAATTCAGACTGCTAAAAGTTGACTCCAAATTCTGTTGGTTATGAGCTGTGGAACTTCTGTGTAACTTAACCACTATGCCTCAGTTTCCCATCAGTAAAATGGAGTTAATTAAAGATTAAATTAGGTAATACTTGGGAGTCAGCCTAGTTCCTGACATAATTATTATCATTCGTGTATCAAGGGTAAGTTTACTGTTGTAATTATTAGCACAATGTAAAACGATCTCAAACACACTGCTCAGCAGAGATAGGGCTAGACTTAGAAAAAAGAAAAACCTATAAACTCTGTTTAAGTCTCTTAAAACATGATGTTTCCAATAATGTGGAGTTTACCAACAGCAATTTCAGTGCCCACTCCTTTAAATAAAAGAATCCTGCAAGTACAATGTCCCTCTGAGATGATGCTGTGTAAATTCAGGCATCTCCCATACATACTACAGGCTTGCTTGGATATGTATCTACGTGGGGTGGGGTGGAAGGAGACTGAGAAAGCTTAAAACAAATCTTCCATAAAGGGTAGCACACCACACACTGCCCTTTTTTGCAATTTATCAAACATGCTTTATATGTCTTGTCCTCGGGGTTTTAGCATATGCTGTTCCCTCTACCTGGACATCTCTTTTCTTAACAGTTCAGGGCAAAGAATTTTATCCTTTGGGTTAAACTCAATGTCATCTCAGATTGTCATCTCAGCACCCTAACTAAAACACTGTTCCCTCCCTTTATCATTCTCTCAGTCTTTATTTTCTTCCATAGCATTTTTACCTGCTAACTTGAAAATAAATAAACTGCTTTGCTAGAATACCAAGCTCAGTGGTAGAAAGAAGTTTCTTAGCCACATTCCCAGCATTTAGCTTATAGTTAGGGCATTTAGCGTTTCAAAGAAGTAATACTCAATAAATGCTTGTGGTTTTTTAAATTACAAAATTTCATCTCCATCATCACATACTATAGCTTCACAAAGTTTAAAAACTTTCTTGTTCTCTAGATAAAATTGGAACTAACATGTTAGCTTTTACGTAACTATAAAATTATGAGGTGATCTTGCAAAGATTCTTTACTGTCATCTCAGTTACTATGTTGAAATTAAGCCAAATGAAAATCACATCATCTTATTGTATGAATTGAAGATTAATTTCATATTTGCAAACTAAAGTACACAGCATTTGTGAACATGTGCTTAATCGTAATACATTATATAATTTGAGTTTTTAAAGTTGAGATTTCTCAAACCTAAAGATTAAATGAGATTCAAATCATACAAAGGCCTTGCCTAGACTTTATTTTGAACCTGATTTAACCAAACTTTTGAATTAAAATCGTTGCAGAATTGGGGAAATTGTAATATTTCCTTGTTAGTTTCAATATTAAGCAGTTATTACTAATTTTAGGTATGTTAATGTACTGTGGGTATGATTTAAGAGAATCTTTAGCTCTTAGAGATCTATAATGAACATTTTAGAAATGAAATGATAACTTTGACTTGCTTGTAAATAACCTAGGGTTGGGGAGAAATAGTGGATATGGATAGAAATGAATTAAGATTAATTGATCACCGTTAATAATTGTTGATATTAGATCATGGATACAGGAAGGTTTATTATATTTTTCTGTCCTGTTTTTACATCTGTTTGACATTTTCTATGACAAAATCATTTTACATTTGACCTTTAAGTCATTCATTAGAACAATGGTTATGTGACATCCGTATGTTCTCATTCTCTTTATCATTTTTCCCTCTCTTAGGCTTCTCCTCAACAAAGTCCTTTCCTCTCTGTGAATTCTGAAGAGGTCTCTCCATTACTATTGAAATAATTATAAATGATAATGATTCTCAGAGAACGTCTCATAATGAGAATGCAGTAGTCTGCATCCTGGATTTTGAGGGTCCCAAATCAGCTCATATCTGGCTATGTCAATGTATTTTACCAAAATGTGACACATTTACAAAAATAAGATCAACAAGAATATGCTGTTTTGTATCCTTCTGTATTTACTTTGTAAATTACTATGACTTTTACATCTAAATAAATTTTTTTAGTAAAAAAAAAGTTGAGATCTCTCATTATCCGTGAATAGTTTATTAAAAAACCAATGAAGCAGGGAATTGTAGTTAAGATTTCTGAAGAAATCTAGTTTGCTTTCCAGAACAAAAGTTAATTCTTCTAAACTGTGAAAGAGATGATAATGAGAAATAAAAGAATTATCACCCTACCATCAGACAGTAGATGATAGAACTCTTTCCCTTCGGTCCTTGTCTATTTTGCCTTATTCTAAAAAATGTGGGTCTGGCCCATGTGGCAATGGAATGTTGTGTCTGTTAATGGCAAGTTGAAAGGAAACAGCTGGAGTCACTTTGCCATTGGGTTGACACAGTTCTGTGCATGAGGTTTGAGTCTGAAGAGGACAAAGCCTTGTCAAGAATCAGGGTGTCCTTGGGGAACTATGAGAAACTGATTTTGCTCAAGAATGTCGCTTTACATTTTATATGAAGAGTTCTTAGAGAAATAGATGACACAATTTGGGATCTAAGATGGCACTCTTAAGTAGGCTTACAACTCTTATCCTTTTGACTTTAAAAGAGAAAAAAACAAGAATGCTCAAGAAAACTGATGCGGGAAATATATATGACTATGAAACAGAAAAGTACATCAAAAAAGCAAATTTTACACATACAAAGGTGTTAAAGGAAAGGGGTGATGCTTTATTATGCAAATATTTAACAAAGTGGAAAAAGAAAGTGAAAAGTTGATAAAAGCACAAGTTAATCTGATTAAACTAAGTTTTCCTCTTTCAGAGTGAAAGTTCTAAGGATCAAAGTGGAAGATCCTGGATGAACTGTGGGTAGACTTTAGGCTCAAACTGCAATTTGGACCTATACAATTAGCAGTGTGAATACTGAGATGTAGATAAGGAAATGTGGTAGGTGAAAATAAGGAAGGACAAAACCTTCTGCAGAAGACTAATCACATTATAGGAACTGCAGAGATCGAGGGTACATCTTGTAATGACCCTGTTCGATAGCTGTGGAAATGACTGCCAACTCTTCCTGACACGACTACTTGAGGCACCATGACCCAGAAAGTCCATATGGTACCAAAGGCAAAAGCTTAATTAGCTATATCACTTCTAACCAAATAAATCCACACTCCCAGAAGGAAGGAGATTAATTGTAATGCGTATGTTAGGTGACTTTCAGACAACTCCAGAGACAAAAATATGCTACTCTTCAACAGTGTTTGTGTCTGGGTACAGAATTTAAGGTGATGGTTCTTTGTATCTCTTTTAACAGAACACATAACTCCTATAACGAAAAGTATTTTGAAAGTCTATGCTGTATCAGATGGACTCTGGTTCTTTCAGTAAGCTAAAGATCAGTTCATAGTGACATTTCATAGAATTGTCAAAAATTGCTGTAAATATTCAAAAGATCATTGCCAAAGGTCAGCAAAGAGATCTTTAAAAATGGCTCAATTATTTAAAACTGGAAAGAGGTCTCAAACTGATTATATAATGTGAAAGTGACATCTGACTATTAGCAAAAGACTTTTAAAATCTTATTCTGTTTAATAAGGATTGAGATGATAAATTGTATATATGTTCTTTCTCTCATTATGTACTTCCTGTCATTTTGAGGTTCTTTTTTAATTTTTAATTTTGAGACAGTCTCACAAAACTGCTTAGGTCCTCGCTGAGTTGCTGAGGCTGGCTTTGAACTTGTGATCCTCTTGCCTCAGCCTCATGAACTGCTGGGATTACAGGCGTGCACCACCATGTCTGGTTATTTTGAGGATCTTTAGTGATAGAAAATTTGTATCTTCACTGAGATGTGGCCTGAACCATCAGCCAGGTGATTGGGGTTTCAAAATGCCAAGACTGGTGACAATGGGGCCTGAGGTCCTTTGTGGGAAAAAATTGTGCTTCTTGGTCATTTTCTAGTTTAGGAAGTTCTCTGGGAAGATTAGGAATCCCCTACAGTGTATGTGTGTGTTGCAAGACTCATTTGTCCCTTGTAAATTTTGCTTGAACAAAAATTACAATGCATTTCTATTCCCCAGGCATTTTTCATTTACTTCATAACAATGTAAGTTATCTATGTCATGATATTAAATTGAGGTATAGTTGATCTTTTATTCTGAAGCCACTATTCTATTTTTTTAAAGCATTTACAGTAGTAAGATTGGTATTAGCCTACAAACCAAAGGAGGGATGAAGGGAGGGACTTTACAGAATAATTTCTCCCACTGTACTCAAATAAGTGCAATTTGGTTTTCAATTTTATGTTTACTTTAAAAAGCCAGAAGTGTACATTTCTTCATAAATGATCCTTAAAAATGAAAGTCCAAATGGGGCTGGGATTGTGGCTCAGCGGTAGAGCGCTTGCCTCGCATGAGTGAGGCCCTGGGTTCGATCCTCAGCACCACATACAGAGCAATAAAATAAAGACATTGTGTCCATCTACAAAAAATTTAAAAAAAAAAATGAAAGTTCAGTGTACAAGCTACTTATAACCTTAACATCCTTCCTCTGAGCCCCAGTCACCTTATCTACAAGAAGAGTTTGGACTCAATTACTGTATTCTGTGAATCTTAACACAAGCTAATAAATGAACCAATCTTTGAAATTTCTTCATATGTATTGTTGTAACAATTCACATAGTTATTTATTCCAGTGGCTTATTTCAAATGGCATTTTCTCTGTTGGAGAGGCAGTTCAAAGTCATTTTGAGCTCAGTTAAACTCACCACTTTATAGGGCTGTGATTTCTTCCATGTCCTAATTAAATGGCCAAATCTTACATCTTATTTGAAAAGTCACAAGTAATAAAGAGCCGTATTATGAGTGATGAGCACTGTTTGATTTTTGCCATCCAATACTGTATATAATATTTATTATCTATGAATTGCCTTTATGACATAAGACATACTTTCTGTAGCAGGTCATGGAGAGGGATTATTAAATAAAAAGATTACATGCTTTGTTGTTGAGAGAAGGTTTCATCTGAAACAGAAACCTGACAAACATGCCATGTGCCGGTTACTATAGAAGCAAAGAGACCTTTCCAGCTGTTTACACTTTGGATGTAAAATGGCAATTTAACATAGACTAACAGTGTGATGTGAGCATCTGCGTAAAAAGGCTACATATGGAGCATGCCCAGTGCGGGTAGTACGTCCTCCTCCCTCCTCCTCCTTCCCCTCCAGATCTCTAAAGATAAGGCTTGAACTTTGCACTTGCAAATGTCACTGCATACGTTTTTTTGCACTAGGTATTTTTTTTAAAGGTCCTCTTACAACTAATTTCCTTTAACAATCCAAAGCAGGGGAGGAGGGAAGAGAATATTTAGGGTAATAAGATGCATTAAGTTTAGAACGAGTTGATGATGCCGGTCCTTGCACTTGAAGGGTTTTTTTATTTTGAAAGACATATAAAGAATTCGAGTGTGTGCTGATACTCTTGGAAGGGGAAAATAAGAATCTCCTTGGATGGGAGTCTTCTGGGACAGAGAGTGAAAACCCTGGCAGAAGGGGACGGAGCGGAGGGGCTTGTCTAGAGCATGGATAGGAAGGGAGCTGGGATTCTCCTGGGCTCAGCGTGCACTGAGAATCTGTGCCCCGGGCTGCAGCTGCGGACGTTAAAGGCGCTGTCTGGCTAATGAAGGCCACCTGGATCAGGCTTCTGAAAAGAGCCAAGGGAGGAAGGCTGAAGAATTCTGATATCTGTGTAAGCTCAAGGGCTTTCGTTTGGGGGAGACGTTGTTTTCTTTGCTTTTCTCTGTGTTGCAGTGAGTGCAGGCAGAGAGGGTGGTTGGATTTAGTTAATTTGCTCAAGACTGCAAGAGAGGGAGCTAGGGAGATTCTTATCATTTTTTGAGCTCCTTTTCCTACATTGTGATTTATTGCCAGAGGAGATACTCCAGGCAGGTGTTTTCCATAGATGGCTCTTATTAAATATCCATGTAAAGGTGTTTTAAAATGTGTTGCTGAAAGAGGGGAAGAAGCTAGCTGCTAGTGTCTTATTATATAGTTTTGCCAGAGAAGGTAGCAGGTGCATTAAAAGGTATAAAAAGGAATTCTTAAGATTTCAGTGGGAGTCATACCCTGGCAGTGACATTCGGCGGGGGGGCAGTTTGAAGGGATTCAAGTTCATAACTCATCATTCTTTTATAGGTTTTTTGGTTGTTGTTAGGCTTAATGTCTTTCTAGGTGTGTATATTTGCTTTAGCATGTAGATTGTTCTTGAAGCTATCCTTGAAACCCATCAATGCCCTTCAGCTCTGCACTGCACCACTGGGCTGGTTTAATTATAAAGGAACTTGTTTTGGTTTCCAGAAAGAATAGTTTCTGGAATATGAGGCTTGGGAAGGAATGGTAACTCAGTAGATGCAAGTATCCTAGTGAAGGGTCTGCAACGCAAAGTATGTTTTTCCAGATTGGGTTGCTGCAAAATGGATTATTTTCTCATCTTTTCAGGAATTTATAGCACAATCGAGGAAGCAAACTGCCACGTCAGTGAGACTTTCCCAGTGCAAACATCATGCATTGAATCTATTTTAAAATATACATTTTCCTCTCCAGGGTTCGGCAGACTCCTACACCAGCCGTCCATCCGATTCAGATGTGTCTCTGGAGGAGGACCGGGAGGCAGTGCGCAGAGAAGCTGAGCGACAGGCCCAGGCACAGTTGGAAAAAGCAAAGGTAAAACCATTTCTTCCTTGCCAAGAAGGCCTCTCTTTGCAAGTTGGGCTATGCCTGTGATGGACCACCTGTGGAAGTTTCTCTTTAGGATTACGTTTACTCTTTTAGAGTATTACACTGTCTGATTTTAAAAGAATAAAATAGAGTGTAGTTTTTTCCTTTGGTAGAAGGAAGTGTAATATGTAAGAACGGTCTTTACTTTGGTTTTATAATCTGAGCAACCTATTTCCATGAGTGGGTGGTTTATTTACACACACATACACACACACACACACACACACAAGGATCTCTAAATATACCAAGAGGAAAAATGGTATCTAATATCCAAATATTTAACTTCTTTTTTTTAGGCCATATCTCTGTTGGGGGGAAGAAAACTTTATTCAAGCTAATGTTTTTTTTCTTGGTCTTGAGCAATCTTTCCTCCAAATTTTACTCTGTATTTTACAGTGGTATCTTATACTTTAAAAAAATGCATTATATTATGCTTTTGAAAAATGAAGCAAAAGGTGTTATTGATTAGAAAAGATCCTCCCCTGGGAGGATCCCACTCTCTCCCCGATTCCATTATACTACAGCATATATATATATATATATGAATGAAACTGGAAATCAGATATGAAATACAGAATTTATTCCAAGCTGAATTTTATTTCACTACACTATGAAATTATGGTTTGAATTCTTTTTTTTCATGAAGTTGTTTAAACAGCAGCTATTTCTAAAGCATAAACTGAGCCTATGTTTAAGGCATGTTTGTTTGATTCTTGGTATCATCTGAGTGAATGTATTTTAACATGGTTGGTCTTCTTTTGAAAAAAAAAAAGACTGCTTTGAAAAAGTAAGTACTCTGTTGATCTTGCTGGAAAAATCAGGGTAGCATTACAGCAGTTCTGCTCACTGCTGCTTCTCTGAGATGAGTAGAACCTGTGTGTGTTGCTATGGGAATTGTGGCTTGGAGATTTGGTTTGAATGCATGGGCAGTCCTTATGTAATATTCATGACCTCTCGCTCAGCTGCGATAGTAGTATACTGAGGAGCCGCCAGGAGACCTTGACTTCTTAAAAGCAGTAATTTCTGTATATCATGACAAAGTTCTCACCTCAGCTGGCAGGGAAGGTGACACAGCTCATAAACATCAGGAGCCAGGAGGGCTTTGTGACAGCGGAGTTGATGAAGCAAAGAGGGGCCCAGTTGCCATCAACCAATCTGCTCTGCCAAGATCAGCCATTTGAAATGCTGTGAAATTGAAATTAAATAATAGTTAAATAATGAATGTTTGGTAAAATTGATTGCTACAAGTTTGCTGGTAGTTAATATGTCACGATTGAGAATCCATATTTGACAATCTATATTTTGCTCCTGGGTGTCAGGAAAAGTCAAGGAAAAGAAATAACAGTTTGTATTCCAGAAATAAGATTGTTCTATTTGCAGCTAATGTATTCGTGTAATTTTCATATACCAGTTTCTCAGGTTCATATCATGTCATCATACATCCCACTATATTATGAAGTTGGTTTGGGAGCCTTGTCGATGGCTGTGTACTCTAAGTCGTGAATTAAGTGACATAGGTGCAGAGAACTTTTAAATCTTTCATCCTAACGTAGATCAAAATGCTGATGCTAAATCAAACAAGGTCCATGTTGCTTATCATACTGCCTAAAAAGTTTACAGTTACACATGATGTAGAAGACAGAAGAAAAAGAGAAATCAAAACAAAGATACAGTAATTGAAGGACTGTTTCTATATTTAATGAAAATAGTTTATTTACATTAGTTTTTCTTTAAACAGGGATCAGTATCTTAAACCTTTGGTGTATTCAAATGAGTTATTCCAGGGAGAGCATTTAAATGTGTTCTGAAAGACTATAAAAGGACTAGGAAGTAAGTTTACAATAAAATCATACTTTTGTAGGTCTGACTTATTCTAATGGCTTTAAAGGAAAAAATGGAAAAGAGGAACTATACAGGTCTAGTTCTTCATTTGGTTATTTTATCAGTAAATCATTCTGACTTTGTGGGACCTATTTCAAAGTTTAAAAAGATATGAATTCTTCCATTTTGGAAGGATCAAATGTTTTCTCCATCTATTATGTAACAATCCCTTGGACAGAAAGACTTTATAAGTTGGTGTTTTTACTCGCTCTACAAATCACATGTCATAAGTGAATGCAAAGGAATAGACCTCAGCTCGGCTTTCAGATCCTGGTCCTATATAAAGATGAACTACATTACCATTAATTGCCTTAATACCGTTATGAGGTAAGGTAATTGGCAAGTCAGAGACACTGCCTTTTGAAATTAAGTGACCTAAAAAAGGTTACATAAGGAGGTACTCTATGCTGCCAATAAAAACCAGTATTCCTCACTACGCTTTCTTATGGCTTCTCCTAAACTCTATGAGGAACAGATTTTATATTTAATTTTGAGGCAAATAAATATCAACTGACATGACTTTGTTTTTTAACTTGGTGTTTTCTGATTCCAAATATGTGTTGTGATCTTGTCTAGTTTTGGCATACTTTGCAAACTCTGCCTTGTTTAAGTTGATGTTCTTTGATACTGCTCTAAAGATGAATAATATACGACTTTATTTTCACATTGATCCTTTCTTTAAAAGAAACTTTGTTGAGCTATAGCATGCTCATTTAAAATATATAATTCAGTGGTTTCTAGTATATTCAGAGTTGAAATATTTGGGGGGAGCAATGAAAATTTTCTAAAATTGATAGAGGAATTGATATAGAAATGCCCACTAGCGGTAACTAACTGCCCATTATTTCCAAATACCTTTAGCCCTAGGAAACTATTATTCAACTTTGTCTCTTGATTTTCCTATTCTGGATATTGCATATAAAAAGACTCATAGGAGGGAGGTTGTCTGTGATGGGCTAATTTCACTTGCTTACTGTTCTAATGTTCATACTATAGCATGTATTAGCCCTTCATTATTTTTATTGCCAAGTTATATTCTATTGAGCATATATTCCAAATTTTATTTAAATATTTATCAGTTGGAAAACATTAGGGTTTTCTGCTTTCTAGGTACTATGAGTAATGTACTTATGAACATTGGTTTTTAAGGGCTTATGTTTTCATCTCATATGTATACACCCGGGAGCAAAATTGCTGGGCCATATGATCATCTTCTTTTAAATTTAAAGAACAATTTTTTTCCTTTATTCCCTTCTCAAAAATTATCCTTTCAGGCTGAGGATGTAGCTCAGTGGTAGAGAGCTTGCCTAGCATGTGTGAGGCACTGGGTTAGAGCCTTAGCATCACATAAAAATAAATAAATAAATAAAGGTATTGTGTCCATCTACAACTAAAAAAAATCTTTTTTAAAAAAAAATCATCCTTTTTTCCCTATATGCAGAGACTGAGTTGGCAAATATGGATGTGGTAAGGACTGGAGAAGAGATATAATAGGTTCAATGTGATATTTTTAGTAGAACTGATCAACAATAAATTGTGAGTCATTGTTATCATCATTGAATGTCTACTACAGTAACCCATTATATCCATCATCCTATATACAGGACTCCTATAAAAACTTACAAAGTTTTATAGGACCCCCATAAAATATTTTTATAGGTGTCTCATACATATAAGGTGATAGAACATACTGGATTTTATAGAAATTGTTGGCACAGTTAGTGTGTAAGAGGGACTGTAAGACCACAGCCACAAAGGAGAAATGAACAGGTCTTTTGCCTGCAGGAAGCTTGGGTTGTTTAGGGAGAAAAGTCACTGTAATAAAACACAAAGTCAAAGTGCCTTGTGAGGTTAGAGAGGCCTGGGAGCATCCAGAAGAAAAGACTGTACCTTGCTGGCTGGAACAGGAAATCCTTCCTAGAGCAGGTGGTGGCTTAAAATTAGACCTTACAGGATGGATCTGTGAAGTTTAGCTCCCGAAGTAGAAAGCAAGGGGTGGAGTCGAGCAAGGCCATCAGGATGGAATGCACAGAGAGAATAGTGTAAGTAAAAGCTTGGCAGCAAGAACACATGGAACCTTCCAGAAAACAAGTTAATTTTTTGAGAGCCTGCCAGCTAAAAATACGTTTATTCTACCCTCAGTTAGTAGTTTGACTGGGTATATTATTCAGGGACAAAAAGTATTTTCTGTTAGTTTCATAAAGATGTGTCTTTGTGGTCTTCTGCCTTCCACAGGTTATGATGGCCTGTGGCATTCTGACTTTCAGGATGCTTTTGCTTTTTGTAATTCTGATATTTTGAGAACTGTTCTTTCTTTGGTATTTTGACACTTTGGTATGATGTTTCTCTCTGTGGATTTTTGCTTCTGTGCCTGGCGTCTCTTGCCTTCATTGCGAAGGGCCAATCACTTTAGTTCTATAATTCTATTTTTCTTTGATAATCTCTTCCTCTGTATTTTCCTCTTTTTCTGTTTCTTTGGTTTGTCAAATGTTTGACTGGAGAGTTCTTTTGTAATCATTCTTTCTCTTTTTGTTTTGAGTTTTTCTCAACTTCTAGCCCATCTACTGAAATTTACATTGTTGTCAAAATGTCTAAATTTTTTGTCAAAATGTTAGAAAAATACTTGCTGATTTCCAGCAGCATGTATTTGTTTATTGTTCAAATACACATTAGCGTAGATTGAACCTTCTGACTCATAGGAAATAAAAAATGTATGGAAGCCCTCAGGGCCTAAGTTAGGCTTCTGCGTTCATTCATGCTCCTGGCTGGGTAGGTACAGCCCATGCACTCAGACTGCCTTTGTCCCACTCCCCTCCAGTGTTAGTTGACAATAATAGTGATGACAACAATTAACACTTCATGGCCAATTACTGCTTATTGTAAACTATTTGAAAGAAAAATTTTAAAGCAAAGCTCCGTCGTTATGGCATTTTGAAATATTGCTGGGCTGTCTGGTGTTGGTGCTTCTGCTATCTTCATCATCCTCACTCACTCTCTTAGGAAGATGAGAAAAATTCTCTCATTTTTACTGTAGAACAAACTCGTCTTACCTTGGTGGCTGAAAGCTGACTATAATTCTTTCCTGGGCAATGTTGGCTAGCTGATAGGTGAGCTATGATCAGGTGATCTAAGATGGCCTGTCACATGTGTCTGAGGGTGGGTGGCTGTCATCTTCAGGGTTTTGCTCTCCTCTTTGAGGTCTTTTATCTTCCAACAGGCTGGGCGGGGCTTGTTCACCTATGGGTGCCAGGTGGCATTGAAAGAGAACAAAAATCAGCCGAGCACGGTGGCACATGCCTGTAATCCCAGCACTTAGGGAGGCTGAGACAGGAGAATCCCGAGTTCAAAGCCAGCCTCAGCAATGGTGAGGCGCTAAGCAACTCAGCGAGACCCTGTCTACATAAAACACAAAATAGGGCTGGGGATGTGGCTCAGTGGTCGAGTGCCCCTGAGTTCAATCCTCGGTACCAAAAAAAAAAACAAACAAACGGGGTGATAGCAACTCTATTTGTGTGACATTTAGGCAAAGCAAGTCACAGGGCAAAGCTTGGAGTTAGTGCAGAAGGGAAGTACCAAGGCTATGCAGTCTTTGGGGTGTATTCTTGCTATTTTCTGCAAACAATCTGCCGCACCCATCTTTTTTTTCTTCTTCACCTCTTTGGAAGAAGAAATGTTTGCACACCTGTTTTTCTTCTCTCCTTCTGCTTACCTCATCACCCAGACTTCATCCTCCTCCTCCTCCCAGTTTCGTTCATTCCTTCCCCACTCACCCTTTACCACCTTGAGACTGACTTCCATCTCTGTCTCTCTTCACCAATGTTCTCCAGTGACTTTCTAATCACTGCTAAGTCCGTTGACTTCTCATGAAGCTTTCCTGACTTCTCTGCAAGGCACAAGCTTGTCTTCCTTCTCTAGTAAGTCAGTTCTGTTTTATAGGCACTGGCTACAACACAAAACCTACTTTTGCTGCTCTGGTTGTTCCTTTTCAGTCTCTTGTGTATCAACTTTAAGTCCCCTCTGCTACAATGTCGAAGTCCATCCATTCGAACACTCAGGCCTTAGCCTTCTGGTGTGCATAGCCTTAGGCATGCTATTGGTGTGCATGTGGAACTCTGCAGAGTACCAGGGGATCCCTGGGTTTCTCAGGAGGCAAAGGGGTGCCCAGCACCTTGTGATTTGGGTGTTCCATCTAGAATTTAGCCCACAGCTCTCTTTCCCATTCATGTTATAGGGTAAAATCTCTGTGTACGTTTTCCTTTGAACACAGATTTTTTTTTTTTTACCTTCAAAATGAGTTCGAAACCACTGCCATCTTCTCCATTGCTGTCCCCTCCTCTCAAGGTTTCAGCCATCACTATAAATCTGCACCTTTGGTTCTGACTTCTCTCCCTATTGTTAGCATCTCAGGTCTTCCTCTTTTTGGCACCTCTATCCATTCTGCCCTGTATTTAAAATGGAGCTCCTTATCTTTTCCTCCAACCCTTTCTGTTTGGTTTTTCTGTGAGGGTTACTTCCCTCCTCCCAAGTCTGAAGCCTTGGTCCTGAAATTAGCAATATTTTTTCTGTGAAGGATCAGATAGGAAATATTTACTCAGTGAAACATCCACTGGGTGAAACATTCCATCTCTGCCATGGACTTGTAGTTTGACCTATTAAGAAATTACATGGAAAGCTCAGTTTTGCCATTTGTAAACTGTTAGTATGCCCTGCTTCTTAGGGTTGTAGTAGTAACTGAATGAGCTGATACATGTTAAGTACATGTTAAATACAGGAGTCCTAGAATCTTCTCCTCCATCCTGGGCCTCTTATAAAGGGCACAGGAAACTGGAATGCACAGTTCCTGCAGTCAAGGAGTTCCATGTCAAATGGGGAGTCTGTATTAGAAGTCATGAAACAAAAGCCTTGGTTTCCTTTGAATTAAGTGCAGTCTCCATATGCTGTTTTATATGGCCACTATCCTGTTAGCATAACTCATTTCTAATTTTTTTTATTTTTTTTGAGGCCTGTAAGACAGACTTGTAATGTCCAGTGACTACAGACCTGAACAGAATGTGACTGACATTGACGCTCTCACTTGGTCTCACAGTAGCAGCTTAGATTGTACCCCCATCTGTCCCCGTGACCAAGGCATGTATCCTGCCTCCTGAACTGTAACTCTGAGCCCCTTGACAGTAAAGATGGGTGCTGTACTTCTCTGTTACACCAGAATAGACCCCTTAATTGTCAAGGGAAGATTAATACTAACTTCTTCTCACAGGCTGTTTTCTAACACCTGAATATTTCTGGAACAAAATCATACATTGCTCCTGAATTCTTTAGAATTATATTTATTTTGGCAATCTATCTGTGAGTAAGTTTCAAATTTCTTATGGATAAGAGTCACACATTTTAAAAAGAACCTGATATTCTAACTCAATAGTCTCCTAAGATACATTGATGGTTTTTATTAATGGAAGTTGGAGAAGATTAAAGTTTGCCCACACTTAAAACTGCACCCTTGTTTAAGAACCCTTTTAAGGAATGTTAACATAATAAAGACTTCTGGCTATTTCAAAACCATAAATGGATTGGGGAAGGATTATTATAAACTTTGTGGTTCAAGCCTTTTTTTTTTCCTCTTAAAAGAGCTGTAACTGGGTATCTTTGTATCCTTGTAATAAACACAGCTATAAATACATGATTCTTCCCTTCCTTTTTCTCTACCAGATACGAACAGGGAACAACACAAAAACCTCTATGCAGAGCTTAAATTAGGCAACCTCTCTGATCTACTGAGTTTCTTCCCTTCAACAACTAAATTTAAAAAAGCAAATCCAATAAAGATTTTATTCCACACACTAACTGTGATGGACTGTATTGTGCAATTGAGTGGGAGTTAGGGGAGAAGCAATCTGAAATGTGATTTCTCTTTCCGGAAGCTTGTGGTCTGAAGGTGATGGCTAGAAATGTGTGTCACTGGACTGAGCATTGTGACCAGTGCTAGACCAACAGCCCTGTGATCCAAATATTTTAAGAACGATGAGCAAACGGACCTCAGTGTTGGTGGGGTGGAGAAGGCTTAGAGGGCATTCTAGACGACAGATGCCTCTGCTGTCATCTGAATATGTCTGTGGGGACACAGCCTTTGCTAGCCAGCAAAGTGCTTCTATAAAGTGAGCGAGGTGATTGCTAATGAAAGGGTCCAATAAAGGCTGTTATTTTGGTTAAGTTTTGTTTTAAATCCCATTTGATTCTCAATTTATCTTAAAATAACTCTACTAAAGGTTGTTTGCTATTTTTCCCTCTGAAACCATTTTTAAGTGAATAGTTCACTGCCATTGCTATGCAACAGATTTCTAGAACATTTCATCCTGCAAAAGAAGCTCTGTACCAATCTGAAAAATAGCTCTTCATTTCCCCTGGCCAACCACCATTCTCTGTTTCTATGATCCTGACTGCTAAGTTAGATCTCTCATGTAAGTGCAATCACACATTGTTTGTCCTGTAGCTGGCTTAATTCATTTAGCTTAATTTCCTCAAGGCTCATCCATGTTGTCATGTATGACAATTTCCTCCTTTAAGACTGTGTAATATTCCATTCAATATACATACCATTTTTTGTTTGTTCATCTTATAAACCAAGAGACCATAAAGGAAGTTACAATAAGGGCAAAAGGCTACCAACCTATTGTAGGGCATCCTCAATAGATGAATGGATAAAGAAACTGTGATATACATACACAATGGAATATTACTCAGCATTAAAAGAGAATAAAATTATGGCATTTGCAGGTAAATGGATAGAGTTCTTAAGAACATCATGCTAAGTGAAGTAAGCCAATCCCAAAGAACTAAAGGCTGAAATGTTCTGATAAGTGGATGTTGATCCATAGTGGGGGAGGAAACATAGTAAGAATGGAGAAACTTTTGTCAAAGGGGAGGGAGAGGCAGGGACACGGGAGCAGGAAAGATGGTGGAATGAGCTGGACAGCATTGCCCTAGGTACATGTATGACTGCACATATGGTGCCACTCTACATCATGTACAACCAGACAAATGAAAAGTTGTGCTCCACTTATGAATCAAAATGCATTCTGCTGTCATGTACCTAATTGGAATTAAAAAAGCAAAAGGCTGGGGGTTTTGGGGAAAGGAGGGGTATGCGGAATAGATTTGCTCATCAGAATACTCAGGTCAATTAGACCAAACCAACGTCTGCCGAGGACGGGTAAACTTGAGCTTTTCATGATAAGAGGAAAATCAAGATGGTCATAACTTTGTTAGTCCATGGAAATGTCCAGGTGAGGGGTCAAAAACTGGGCATTCTGATATGTCTCAGATCTTGGAAGGTACTGTTGAATTCCAGACAATGTTCATCTCTGGCAGATTTAGTTTCCGACCTGATATCTGCATAGTAATCTTCACCGTATCAGTCAATCACTAAGGTTCAGAAAAGGATTTTTTATTTTTTTTAACTATTGGCTATTGTGAATAATGCTTTAATGTACTTTTTTTAAAAATCTGGATTTTTTTTTTTAATGAGCCTTTTAAACTCTGCCATCAGCGAGTAGACTCATAACTTGTGTTTGTACAGTGTCTTGGAGTTTAACCTACATTATATACTCGCCGTGGTCCATGCAACTACTCGGGAAGGAAGGAAACCTATAATAATCTCATTTTATAGATGAAGAAATTGATGGATATTGAAATATCATGCCCCATGTCACTCATCTCCTAAGTAGCAGAATTTGGGCAAAGAGCAAGATTCTGATCCTACATTTCTTCACCGAATCCACAAGCCCCTTTTAGAAGGGCATAAACTATAAATGTATTAATTTTTCCTCTTTGTTTAATGCTCTGGAGGGATTAAAGGGGGAAAAACTATTTTTTTCTTTATAAAGATGAAAATAGTTAATTATCAAAACAATTTAAAAGTAAAAATAACACCTGTGATTTTTTTCTTTTTCTCTCGAGTCTAGAAAGTACCAGTAGAGTTCACAAGCAAAACATTTGCTTTTTTTCTTGAAGGTAATAAGTTGTTAGTTAAAGGAAGAGACTCCAGGATGAGTGCACTCTATTCTTGGTTAAATGGCAATATAAATAAAATGCGCTTGAAACTATTTGAATGGAAGTCTTCTTGTCAAGAAATGGAAAAATAATTGAATATCTAGAAAATAGGTTATATCAAGATGCTGGGGGGAAAACATCTTCAGTAGAATGAAGAAGAGAGGGTTGAAATTATAATGAAATAACTTGAAAAGAGATTTCATTAAGTGTCTATTTCTAAGGAAAAAAGATGAAAGAAACCATCTAAAACTTTTAACAGACAAAATGTAAATGTAAATGTTACTGTTGACTAGAGATGAGAATGTGCTATAAAGGAAGATTAGGAAACAGCTTTCATGATGGTTTTAAAAGAAATTGTGACAAAGTTTTCCTTTTTTAAAGACTAAACCCTCTTTTTAGAAAGGAAGATGAATCACATAACTTTGATGAAAGTTACTTGTATTCTCTTACTAAGAGTTACTTGTACTGGTATTTGTTTGCAAGATTAACACCCATTGGTTTTTTAAAAAGTGTCAGTTTCTGAATATTTGAGATCAAAACCACACTGGCCTTTCCCTCCCTGGATGGGAGAGGAAGTGAGTTGGGCAGAAATGAGACAAAAACGTATAGGATTTAGTTTTCTGCAGTCTAGCCCCATTCCCTGG
>CM053410.1:22704804-22772530 GCA_028644305.1 Xerus rutilus | reverse complement strand
CAGTCTGACAATATTAAAATTATGAAACAATAACCAACTAGAACTTGGACTATCCCCTAAAATTTTCAATAGATTTGTCTATCCTGAAACTTTTTTTGTATGTGCATATACATTCAGATACACATCAGAATTAGCGGCATCTGCTTAGAGTCGGACAAATTCTGGTCACATCATCCTTGAGCCCAAAACATTAGCATTTGTTGCAGAGATCAGGCCTTGAGAAACAGACAGCTTTTAAGCTCTGTAAGAGGCTAGAGAGTGCTTATAGATAATTTTGAGGCATTATGTTTAATAAAAAGAGAACTTCAAAACCAAAGTGACTGTTATACCTGAAGAATGTTTTAAAAGATAAAAGTTGTTAGGTAGGCATGACCTTAAAAATCTTAACCCAGGTAAAATAAGAGGAGAACACAAATAATAAATTACATTTTGAGATCACTAATGGTTAGTCTTCTAATAAGAGCTTTGCTCATCTTTGGTAAAGAAGTTTAGAAAACTGTTTAGTTTCCAACTGAAATAAAATGTTAGAAGCCATTTCAGGTATTCTTTGTTAACTCAAATTTTGGCAGAAAAGTATAAATTTGAACTTTCTGAAAAAAAATTGTTTATAGTGAACAGAGCACAGAACAACAGTATAAAAAAAGACAATAAAACTCAAGTAATCAAAACAATGCTATTTCCTTTCTACTAATCACCGTTACATTTCTCTTGCCTACCATTTACCAATAAAACAAATTAGAAAAAGACTTACAAGTAAAAAGTTAGTCCTTGAAAATGTGTGGATTAACTGTCTGAGACTTACATATGGGTTTATAATCAGAAATACTATTGCTTGCAAAACATATTTGGTATTTTTTAAACCCAAAAGCACCTGAGAAAATAATCAGAGATTGTTATACATACAAAATGTTACTAAGTTCTCATTCCATGTAGGTGCCAAAACCAAATGAGCTTATACAACTGAACAAAAATAAATCATGTTTATTTTTTCCATCTGCACTTAGAAAGGGAATATGCAAAAATAAATGTTCAAAAATAAGAATTTGCCAATTACCACATATGCCTGAATGTAAGATGAGGCTTATTTTTCCTTCAAAATTATTGTTCAGAGAAAAGAGTCACCTTATCTTTGAACCTTCATAAATCTGTGATACAAGGAGCACATTCTCAGTTATTCTTTTTGAACAGTGTACTGTTCTGTACTGCTGAAGATATATTGGTCTGAACTATCTCAATCAATCATATTTTGATGTGTTCATATAATTCACCTAATAAATTTGTCTTAAGCATTAAGTAAATTTTAACATTCATTTCTGGCATTGACCTTACAATTATACATCTAGGGTGTCACAAGAGACTGAAGGATTCAGGAACTTACTAGTTCTAACATGTTGAAGTTTCTTATAGAAGAATGTTAGCTAAGCCAGTATCTCCACCAATGTCCATGAGCTAGGTGAAAAGTTTGCAGAGGGTTTATGAAATATGAGTAAGGGTATGGAAATTAGTATTTATTTATACAGTGTGACATTTGAATAGTTTGCATGTAAATTTTAAGTTGACATTTATATTAGGACAGGCAATAAATACCACCTGCTGTAACAATCCCAGACATCACATTGGTTTATTAAGGTAAAAATTTATTTCTTTACATCCTCTGAGCAGCTCTTATTTAGGCAGTGTGTGGAAATCCAGGCTACATCAATTTTATGATACTGCCATCTTCAACATGTAGACTTCAAAGGTGCCCTTAAAAAATTGTCAGTTTGGAAAATGGCAGACATGGATTCCACTCTTCCACTCACATTTCACTGGCCAAAACTTGAACACTTGGGCTCTATCAGTCTGCAAGGATAGCTTAGAAGTCTAGTCGTCTATAGTTAAAGGAATGAAATGAGATTAGTGAGCATATTTGAGTCTGTCACAGCCTATGATTCTCTTTTGCAATCATACGTGTTGACCATAAGAGGTTTAATTTTATTATTTATGAAAAAGGAGATCACCTTACCTTTGGAATCTTCTTCTGTTTGGGCATAGACTACTGTTTCCTCAAAACTCCAAAGTCATAAAAAAATTGTTTATTGCTAGATTACTGAAAGTTTCTATAATCAAGAGAAATTAATATAGAAATATGGAAGGTATTAAGATAGACTTTTCTATCAATATAGTTGGATTAAAACTATAAAGAGTGAATTAAATTCCTTTAAACCCATTTTCAAAATTTAATAATTTAAGTATCATATTCTTTAAAAACTGTTAGCTTGTCAATGATGCCAACTTATAGGATTTCATAAGTGAAAGGGGCATCAATCTGGGGTCTTTACATTTTTCAGTGGAGAGTATTGGGGATTGAACTCAGGGGGCACTCGGCCACTGAGCCACATCCACATCCCTATTTTGTATTTTATTTAGACACAAGGTCTCACTGAGTTGCTTAGCACCTTGCTTTTGCTGAGGCTGGCTTTGAGCTGGTGGTCCTCTTGCCTCAGCCTCCCAAGCTGCTGGGATTATAGGCATGCACCACTGCGTCCAGCTGAGGTCTTTACATTATTATTAATAGAACATGTTTTTCCTCTGCAAATGAGATCAATCCAATGTCAGTTTCTGAAACAGATGACAAAGCCGTGTTAGTAGATTTAGGGAAGTGACCTTGAGTTGGGGTCTCCGACAGCTTGGCTCAATTGGATTACCATCTCCAAATGACACAAAAGCATCCCTGAGCCATCTCCTTGGAACCTTGGGCTCTGACAAACTGAGTTAGTAGACAGTCACCAATCCACCTTGTTTTAATGATGAGGGAATGGATGCCTATATTTGTCAATAGATAGCAAAGGCCCCACAGCTGGTGAGTGGTAGCTACACCTGCAAGGTCCCAGAACACCTGTGCTCTGCTTGTGTCTATACCACATACGACCAGAAGTGTTCCAAGCCAGTTATCCATCTGCCCTCCATGCCATAGCCCTGCAGGAAGGCCATTTCTTCTCCTCTTGGCTGGCAGCCAGTGCCCTCTGCCAGCTGCTCTGTCAGACCATCTGATTTATATAAAATGGAGGTCTGCCTTGTTTTATTATCAATTCTTTCATCCCAGTTCTGGGCCTTATAGTGTATATGATTAACCTTTTCCTCTTTAATCTTTTTATTTTTCTGGACTAAAAATGACCACGTCCTCATGTGACTTTTTTTTTCTTGCCTCCTTACCTGGTTCTTTTCTGTCGGGATGTGCTATAAATAGAGCTCTAACAAAGTAGAACACACATCAAATTAAATTTTTGAGTTGTGGTCTGGCCAAGCACTAAAGAGAATTGACCAGAAAGATATGTGAATTAATGGTAAAATTAAGGTTGTCGGTGACAAAAAATCTTTTTCTCTACCCTCTTGGGTTTAGCATCTAAAGGCCTGTGAATTAGATTAGCCAAAGACAGATTGACAGGAGAAAAGACACAATCTTACTAATACTGATGTGCACAGGAAGTCACAGAAAAAAAAATGTAAAACTCAAAGAAGTGGTAGCATTCAGGACTTACATACTATTTTTAACAAAGGAAAGGAGGTTTGAGCTACAAGAAATGATTGTTACCGGTGACAATGAGGTGTACAGAGAGCTGAATGGAGGATAAGGCTTATTTTAGTAAGAGCTGCTTATGCAGACTTGTCTCAATGCTGACTCTGTCACCAGTGAAAAGGGTCACTCTTCTGGGGCTATGGGCATAGCTCAGCGATAGAGCACTTGCCTAGGGGTTCTGTCCTCAGCAAACCCAACCCCCAACCCTGCAACACACACACACACACACACACACACAAACACACAATTCTTTGGGAGAAAAGACTTCAAAAGGTAACATCTGTGCCCTGTTTTCTGGCAGATGAGGGAGGGTCAAGAACTCTTCCAGAATCTCTTGAATTTCAATTACCTTGAACCCAAAATAATCCTTATGCCTAAGTGATCTATTTTGAGCTGACAACATCCAATGTCCTTCAAGATGTATATGTTGAAACTCACCTTCTACTTCAGTTATTCTGAATTGATTTAGTCTGGGTTCCCACGTCCCCCAACTCCCACTACCACCTTCAGAATCATGCTCCAAATATCTCTTCAGATTGTCACACCATATATCAGGGTCTTTGAAGTTTGGTCATTCAGGCAACTATAAATCAGTGTCTTTACTGCTCATTCAGAATCTTTTCACATTCTCTATAAGAAGAGAGTTCTCATCAGATTTTTGACTGAAACCTGGTCCCCTCTCTCCTTCCCTTCCTCTTTCTCTCATTTCCTTCTGGACCTACTGTGTGCCAGCCCTGTCCCCTCTACTAGGAATAGGTAAGCAAAGTTCCTGCCTCAGGAGGATTATGGTCCAGTTGGAGGAAATGGTGCACACACCAGTGCAGACATTTACAATATGATGCAGCTGTAAGTGACGAAAAACATTATCTCAGTCTCTTCCTACTGCTATAACAAAATACCTTAGTCCAAGTAATTTACGAAGAACAGGACTTTATTTCTCACAGTTCTGGAGGCTGGAAGAGTCCAAGATTAAGCTGCTAGCCCATTCACTGTCTGGGGAAGTTTCCGTTTCTGCCTTGTCGATGTCCTTACATGGCAAATGAGTCCCAAAGGCAAAAAGAAAGGGACCTTCACAAGTCCTTTTATAAAGGCAAAATCCCATGACTAGCACTCTGCCTTCATGGCCTAATCATCTTTTTAAAAAATTTTTTGAGTTGTAGATGTACACAATATACCTTTGTTTTATTTTTATTTATTTTTCTATGTGGTGCTGAGGATCGAACCCAGGGCCTTACACATGCCAGGCAAGCACTGTACCAGTGAGCCACAACCCCAGACTGCCTAATCACCTCATAAAGGCCTGCCTATTAATCTTACTGTGTTGGGGATTTAGTTTCAACCTAGAAATTTGAAGGGGACACGTTCAGACCACAGTACAAAGAAGAAGGGCAAGTGGAGGAGGAGTTGGGGAGTGATCAGAAACAGCATCTCTGTGGAAGTGACATTTGAGCAGAAACCTGAATGGAGTGTGTGTATGTAGGTATTTGGAGGGCGGAATGCAGTATGCCAGGCAGTGAGACCAGAAAGCCAGAACTTCTGAAGCACATCCTAGAACAGCCCAGAAACCAGTGTGAGCATAGGAAATGGGGTCAAGGAGGCAGGGTGAGGATCACATAGGGACTTGTGGACCATGGGGAAGCCTTTGGGCTGATTATGACCAGATGCAAGGTTTGAGCCAGAGAGTGGCTTGATTTGATTTAAATCTTAAATTTTAAGAGTACTCAGAAAAGGAAAAAGAAATGAAAAGCATTGGTTGTGGGAAAATCTGTGTAATTCAGAGTAAGACTGGAGGAAGGAAAATGAGTTAGGTGGTAGTCCAGACACACAGTGCTTATCTGAGTCCTTGATCCAGGTAATTATCATCCGAAAAGAGTAAAGCTTACTTGATGAGCTATTTTCATCATTTGCTGGCTTCTAGAGAGCCTGCTTTGTTTTGCTTTCTTCCTTCCCTCCCATTCTCTCTCCCATTTTTCTCTTTTTCTCTTTCATTTTAATTATTGCAAAAATTCTTTTTTTCAACTTTATGGATGTATAATTGACAATGTAACAACTGTATTTATTTACAGCATACTATGTGACTTTCCGTATGTAAGTACACTGTGTGTACACGTGTATAGAGCTGCTGTTATTTTTCCAAGTGCTTTCAAGCTATTATTATTCCTTCAGGAACCTTCCATTATTGGAAAGCTAGTCTTCTCAATAATATAAACCTTCAAAGACAATATGTGGTAGCAGAAAGGATCTGTCCTTTGTACTGTTCACACCCAGTTTGAATCTAGCTCTTTCTGTTAGGTAGAGTATTCTGATCAGTTATCTTGAGCATAAAATGAAGATATTATCTTTCTAAGAAATAAATGTAATGGAGACAAAGTGCTTAAGCGTATACAGTCCTGCAACTTAGGGGTTCCATGACTCTTCTTTCTTTTTCTACCAAATTTTATTTTATGCAAGTATTTATTTTACCTGATTATGAAGTGTTTAAGGTTATGAAATTTGTTTCATAATGTGGTTGTCCCCAGCACACTGCCTGGGCCATAGCAGGTGCTACCTTCAGAACCAATCAGTGAGTCTGTGCAAAAAGTGGCCAGTTAGCAAACATCACTGTGTTTTGACACCAAGATGCTATTTCCAAGTGAGAAGCACCATCACTGACTGGTAGTCATCAGTTTCCCTGGAATCCCTGAGGCTTCTTGTCAGGCTGACAGGGCAAACTCCAGGATTTCTGACAAGCAGGAGAGTCAGTGCTGGACCAGCAGCAGCCCCAAGCAATGCTCCTCAGACAGTGTGAGTCTCTACTGGGCTTTTGCTGCTGTTTGTGGTTTATTTTGTTCCATTTCCTGAGCAGCCTGAGAGGAAGGCATAGACCTAATTCATCAGGTCATCTTAAAGGACATTAACTCATTCAAAGGAATATTATTCTCCAAAAGCTAAGAGGAGTGTTCTATTTCTTCTCTGGGTACAAGGGGCTAATTGGGAGATTCAACTTGTGTATGTGCTCCAGAAGACCCTGAAAAATACTCCCTTTTCATTACTTCCACTGCCCTCAATGACCTCATCTGCTGTGACCTGTCCCCCTCAAATTCTTAGGTTGAGAGCCTAACCTCCAAGGTGCTGATAGCAGAGGTGTGTACCTTATAAAGGGTGATAGATCATGAGGATAGACCCTTGTGAATGGGATGGGATCAGTACCCCTATGAGAGAAGCCCCCAGGTTCCTCTTTAGAAAATAGAGCAGGAAGATACCCCTCACACCAATAAACCAAGAAGAGGACTCTCACCAAATCTAAGACCAAATCTTCAGCACTGTGACCTTGGTTGGACTTGCAGAACTGTGGGTCAATACATTTCTCTTGTTTAAGCCACCAGTTTATGGTACATCAATATGGCAGCCTGCGTAAATGAACCTCATAAGAACCTTTGAACCAGTTCCAAGAGGGACTCTGTTAGCCTTTGCTTTTTTTTTGACATGGATTGTGGTCACAGGTTGTATTAGAGAAATTTATTGTTTATAGTCCTGAAGGCCAGAATTTGGAAATCCAGGTGTTGGCAAAGTTGGTTCTTTGTTAGGGCTTAGGAAAGGATCTGTTCCAGGGCTTGCTCCTTGGCTTGTAGATGGCCATCTTCTCCCTGTGTCTTCACATTGTCTTCCCTGAGCATATGTCTCTGCATCCGTATTTTCTTTTAATTGTCACACCAGTTATTTGCATTAGGGCCTATTCATGACTTGCTTGATTATCTGTATAAAGACCCTTACTCCAAACCAGCTCACATTCTGGGACACTGTAGGTTCAAATTTAAACATGTGCATTTTGAGGGACACAATTCAACTCATGGTAAGCATCTTCTCCATTATTAGTTGGTGAATGGTCTCACCCATTTCCCCTCAGTTTGTTGAGAACCTGTACATTCTATCAAGGACAGTAGAGTGAAAGAAGCCAGAAAGACCTGGGTTAAAGTCCGGATTTTACCATTCATTTAGCTGTGTGTTCCTCAGGCAGTTACTAAGTTTACGGCATTTTCTATTTAAGAATATTTATTACATAAAGAGTCTACTGTTGCCAAGCACTGTTCTGATTACTTTATAGATATTATTTAATATTTATGACAACTGCAGGAAATGGTGTTCCAGGTTTTTTTTGTTTGTTTTTGTTTTGTTTTGTGGGGGTTGGGAGTGATGGATACTACTAAGTAACTTGCTCAGGGCCACACAACTAATAAACAACTAAGTAGGATTCGGCTCACATGTGTACTCCAGAGTACGTCACTTTATCCACTCTGTAGACCACAGTAGATTTCCATAACTTGTAAAATAGTAGCCACGTGGTGGATCTTACTGTGACAATTTAATAAATATTAGTTTTGTTTTCCCTTTATTTTCCATATAGAGAGAGGATTAGGTGACATAGTGGCTGAAGTATGAGGAAAAGGTCACAGCGTTTAGAATTGTAAATTGAGGGAAGAAAGAGTAAACAATAATGAGAAGAAAAAAACCTTTTTGGCCTTTTTCTAATAGTTTTTATAAGTTTAAATGGTTTTAACCTTTGTTTTCCAAAAAGAGGAAAAATTGCTATTGAGCTAGTAATTCTGAGTTTTTTATTGTTTTTACATGCGTATTTGCTGCAGATGTGTAATACAACATACTTAACTTGTTTCCAGTTTTTTCTTACCTGAGGTGCCTCATGTAGTAAGGATAGAGGTAGGAATCATTAGCATGTTTGCTTCTGCCTGTGGTATTTTTGCAAATAACTAATGTATTAACATTATTATGTTATTTTTCAGTTCAGTATTAATGTTTTATTGGAAATTTGAGTCCATTTGATTTCTCTTGGGAACAAGGAGGAAATTTCAAGCAGCTGGCACTCTGGAAACTGGTGCAAATTACCATGTCTGATAGTTTATCTTGAACTATGGTGTTTATAGCTACTAACAGAGCATCAATTTAGCAAAATTACAGCATTCAGTATTGAAAGCTTTCACTTGAAGGAAGAACATGGTGAATTTTCTTTTCTTTTGTACATGTACTGACTTTACAATGTCATAGGTTCCAAATTAAGGAGCATGAGAATCCTTTTGTATGTACAGGTCAATGTGATATAATTCATATTTATTATCCAGATTATTTCTAGAGCTTTCCAAGCAAGACACAGTATTATGTACATCTGGGGAGATAGATATAAATGAGAGTTTGTGTCCTCACTGTGCTTCATGCAGAAGACAGAAGGCCAGATGGTATAATGAACATGGTGCCCCAGGATTTCAAAAGGAACAGTTACAAATTAAGACAGAGCATCAGGAAGCTTTGTAGAGCCAGTGGGACTGTAGCTGAGCTGTGGAGGATAGGTAAGAATTTGAGAAGCTCTTATGAGGGCTTTTCAAGATGAAACAAACATCAAGAACAAGAGCATGGATGTGAGGGAGTTAAAGGGTCAAAGGTAATTTTAGACAGGCCACAGAATAGAGGGAAGGAAAGGGGATGGCAAGCCGGGGTCTATCTGGGTTTGGAAAGACCTGGAATATTATTTTCTTTACTATGATGTTTGTTCTTTCATTGAATAAAGGTTTTGAACCTGAGAGTGAAACGATAATCTGGCCTCAAACTACTAATAGTTGATCAAAGGTTCAAGAACATGAACGTGAAATGATCAGTTGCAGTTCTTAGGCAAGACATAGCAGGGGCCTGAAGTTAAGAAGTGACCACAGGACCAGAAATAAGATCTCTGCTAGGAAAAAATCAAGAAAGTTGGCAATTACTTAGATCTGAAAGACAAGCTGGAATGATAAGAGTAGTATTAGTGGACGTTCCTAGGAATGATGCTTAGTGTTCTAAAAGATGTTAAGATCTTGCTCAAATCCATTTGCAATCACCTGCTCCATTTATCTATCTATTTATTTGGTGCATAAGTTCTTAGAGCCTCTGATACATTAATATTCACTGTGGACATCCAAAAAGATTGCATTGTCCCATTTCTCAAATTTATTTGTCCATAGAAACCTCTTTAAAAATGTATTTTTAAAAAGTTCCAGACTTTTCTGGAATGCTCTTTTGGGATATTCTGCAGTACTTTTGGAGAATCAGGATATAATTAATAAAAACTGAGAAATCAAACTTAGAATTTGGTTTGTACTAAGGATAAGTTGACTTTGGGATGTGTTAAATTTGAGGTCCTAAGAATCCATGGGGGTGGAAGCCTCTAGAAGGTGGCCTATCGTGTAGAACTACAGCTAAGCTGAGAAGTTTGCATAGGAAGGTGAATTTCGAGTGATGCCCTGGAGGTGATAATCCAGTCTGTAAAGATGAAAGTGGTAGGGAAGATAGAACATCAGTGCAGTGAATGAGGGAAAGCTCCAGGTGAGATAGTGAAGTAGCCTCCAAAAGACCCTTATCATAATTAAGCTTCTCCAGAAACCCCAACCGTATTTGTGACATATAAGCTTCTTTCCTAGTCAACAAGATCTTTAACCAGAATGTCAGCAGGATTTCTGTAGAGAGTCAGTGTCGTTTGAAGCTTATTCTTGTAAATGCCAGCTTTGCACACAAAAGGTGTGATAGACTCTGTCTTGAGCTTGTTGCTGTACAAAAGATACTATCTCTGTTTTCTTGGTAAAAACTTATAAAACCTCTGTCTAGCCTAAGAATATGGGACAAAGAGTAATTGTTATGTACCCACCATCATGTAACCGTCCCACTGAGTATAAATCTAAAAGAATTTTCAGACTCAGAGTCCAGAGATTTTTAGGCATTAACCCCTCTGGACCACTGTACCCTAAATAAACCTTCTTGGAAAATTCCTTGGGTGTCCAGCCTCATCTGTCCTACATCAATAGAAGAAAGAGAACTGGTAAAAAAAAGATTGAGAAAAGGTGGTCAGGAAGGAGGAAAATTGGGATCTTGCCCTTTGGGAAACTAAGATAGATTTTCAAGACTAAGCAGGTGTTTAAAAATGCCAAATGCTGCTAAGAGCTCAAAGAGAAAGAGAGTTTGAAAGTTTGGAAAGTAAGAAGCTATTTCTGGTCTTGGAAAGAAGAGTTTTAATAGAGTGTGATGGAATAGAAACCCAATTTTTGGAGTATCATTGAAAGAAAATGCAAACAAACTATGTCATATGCCTTGTTTAGAGTATGTTGTTAACCAAACAAAATATTTAATGGAAGTTTATGGGAGGAGCAGTGTTCAGATTTTTCTTTTCCTTTTAGAAGAAATGGGCAACCTGAACATGTTTAAGTAGAAGAAACAGAAGAGAGGGGGACACAGCAGTGGAGGGGTGTACTTTCCTTACAGACTGCTCATCTGTACTCCCAATCTTTTTATTAAATAGATCCGAGGGAGCCCCAAAGCTGACATTTGTAGTAGATTCCATGGTGTTGCTGCTGATGTTGATCTGGGAACCCCAATTTGAGAATCTCTACTCTAGAAGAGAACATGGAATCCAGGCCACAGGTGGAGCATGAGTCTTGGAAGACACGAAAGGCACATCTTTGTAAGAAAGGAAGGAATGAAGAAAGAAAGGAAAGAAGGAAAGAAAAAAGAAATGAAAGAATAAATAGTAGCTAAAGAGACATAACATTTTGAAATGGTCATGGACTAGAAGCAACAGTAGGACTGGAGAATTATGTTCTAGAGTCCAGAAAGTGGTCACTGTGGCTATAGAAGTTATGACAGTAAGGATAGAACATGGTGGAGGTTAACGCTGCGAGCCCAGTGCTGAAGCCATCAAGGTAGGCGAGTTTGAGTGACAGAATGGGCATTCCTGAGACAGGTTGTGACTGTGGGTATCCTGAGGCCTGAAAACAGTGCTAGGAGCAACAGAGTCACATCCAACTCCTTAAGTCAAAAAGAGGACAGGCAGGCCTGCCTCCACTGCAGGAAGTGCAGAGGAACTTTCTGATGAGGGTAAATTCCTGCGTGAGCTGAGGCAGAGTCCAAGGGGATCTGACTGAGTGCTTTGCATGGACTTACTCCTTTCCTCCTCAGGAGGACCCTGTGAAGTGTGTGCTGTTTTCCCCATTTACAGTTCATGAAATGAAGTAGTGAGAAGTGAAGTAACTTGCCAAATTCACACAATCAATGATGAGGCCAGGAGCTGAATCTGAGCAATATATGGGCATTTGACAGAATCCCTGAGCCTATTTAGCACATTCAGTATTTCGTTGTTCTTTTGCCAGGTCCCTACTCCAGCAGCCAGTGTCTGAAGGATGGAATGCCAGCCCCAGGGCTGGCTTTGGGTGCATCTCAGGAGCTGGACTGTGTGTTATGGGGTTGTTTCTAGAGCTGCTTTTATCAAAATATGATTGAGGTCATAGGCCCATTAGCAGAGAAGGGGAACCTGAGCAAAGTGGCATTTTAGTGCCAGGGACAGGGATAAGAGGCAGCAATAGGTTGGAATGGCTCAGAATGCAGATCCAAAACTCAGGAAGGGGCCCATTCTCACCAGCAGGAAGAAACTGGGCAGTAGCATGAGGCAGAGGGCCCCTCATCAGGCTCAGTGGTGCCACTTCATTGTTAAAGTGTTTTGGTACAGATGGTCAATGAACATATGAAAACAAATGTTCATCCTCTCTAGTAGACAAGGAAATGCAAATCAAAACTACACTAAGCTGGGTGCAGTGCTGCACACCTGTAATCCTAGAGGCTTGGATGACTGAGGCAGGAGGATCGCAAGTTCAAAGGCAGCCTCAGCAACAGCGAGGCGCTAAGCAACTCAGTGAGACCCTGTCTCTACATAAAACACAAAATAGGGCTGGGGATGTGGCTCAGTGGTCAAGTACCCCTGAGTTCAATTCTGATACCAAATACATAGATCAAAACTCCTTACTGTGATTTAAAATGCAATGCAGGAACTACCTCCCATTGGCCTGACTTCCCAGCATCTTTTCCTGCCAACTCCCTCCTCACTGCCTAACAGTTACTGTGTTCCCACCTCATCCACAGGCCTGCTCCCTCAAGCTCTCTCTGTTGGTCCCTTTGGCTTGCTGTATCCTCCTGGCCATTGTGAGCCTGACTCCTCTCATCTTCAAGTATCCCTAACAAATAACTGTGTTCTGTTACTGTATTAACATCTGTATTAACCATCTGTTGTTATCACTGTTTATTTCTTCCATAGAACTTTAATGAGATATGGGTAGTTTTTTCCTAATCAGAAAATCCAAAATGCTCCAAAATTTAAAAATTTTTGAGCAACAACATAATGGCATAAGATTCTACACCTGACCTCATAATATGTCACAATAATAATACAGGCACACTAAAAATGTATAACTCAGGTCAGGTGTTGAAGATGTGCATAAAACATAAATGAATATCGTATTTAGACTTGGGTCTCATCCCCAGCATATCTCATTATGTATGTGAAATGTTCCCAAATCTCCCCAGAATCTAAAATATGAACCCCTAGTGTTTTGGATAAGGAATGTTCAACCTGTAGTTTGTAGATTATTGTGTGTATTGTTTAGTCTATTGTTTTTTGGTTATCAACCTATTTCTTGTCTATTTTTATCACAGTTAGGATGGAAGTGCCAAGTGGCCATGGTTCTTATGGGACTTGTTTTCTGCTGTACTCTCTGGAGCAAGCCCAGTGTCTTTCTCCTAGTGGGTCTTCTATAAATGTCTAAGGAATGGATGAAGACAATCTTGTTCTCTTGAAGTAAAGAGTGTGGTGAGGGGTAGTCGTCCAAGGGCAATTGCAAGAGGATTCAGTGGGTCCTGTGATGGGGAAAAACTGAGCCCCTTACGAGATTCACGTGTGTTATGAAATACTCAGGAAAAAGTGTCCCAGGGAAAATGATATCTGCAGATTTCAAGTATCCCTAACAAATAACTACATTTGGTGTTACTGTATTAACATTGTTTTACAGTAAAAAAAAAAAAAAAAAAAGCAGTGATTTCAATCTTTTTCACTATTGCCCCTTTAAGGAGCCTTCTCTAGACAATTCCACTCAACATGACATTTTATACCACAGATATGTTTATACCACGGTACATCTGTTTATGCACTATATATGTATCTGTACTTAATATGTAAAAAGATTGCTTTTCACCTCCTAAGAATAAAATTTTGCCCCCTTGAGAGTGAAATTGCCCCCGTTAAGAATACATACATTAAATAAAGCATTTAGTATGGATCATAGGACCAGGTTTGTTTTGTTTTTTCTTTTTGGTACTGGGGATTGAACTCAGAGGCACTCAACCACTGAGCCACATCCCCAACCCTATTTTGTGTTTTATGTAGAGACAGGGTCTCACTGAGTTGCTTAGCCCCTCGCCCTTGCTGAGGCTGGCTTTGAACCCACGATTCTCCTGTCTCAGCCTCCCAAAGTGCAGGGATTGCAGGTGTGCACCACTGCGTCTGGCTAGGACCAGGTTTTGAAGGAAATGCAACTGAGGTACCATCACAACACTCATTCTATAACTATTTGTGGCTGTGTATTGTTTAACAACACACGCAAGAAGGAAACAAAAAACAAACCAAAAAAACCCACAGAAGCATGATTCTTTTCCCCCACTGGAAAAAAAGTTAATCTTGATTTTTATCAAAAATGTGATTGGTATTTATGCTTCTTAAAGTGAAAGGTCACCGTCAAACTCATAATGAGTTCACATAAAAATATCCACCAATGTGTCATGGGGCACTGGCCTCCAAAAAAGAACATTAAAAGATGCATCAGAGGAACCTGTATTTTTAGGGGAAAATGAGACAGAGAAATGCTCAGTGATCACTGCACAAGGTGGAAAGGAACATATGGGGACTGATTGTCTCCAAGGGTACTTAGTAATATATTGGGAAGGTGACTTAGTATGAAAATACTGCCACAGATTTCAAATTTAGATGGTAATTAAATTATTAGGTAAACAATTGCTGATAAAGTTGCATGAGGATAATTAGGGATAGGAGAGAGCTTTGTTTAAAGATTCATGGAAATTAAAAAGTTTCTGGGACAGTGAATACTCTGGTTTACACCCTGCCATTGCCGTTGCTGGATGTTAATTCCATTTGGAACACTTGTACCAACCCAGAGTATATACTAAACGGTTCTTCCTTTGTAGGAAAATAGTGTATTGGTGTGGGGGATGCTGGTGAAAGAGTTTTAAATAATGGAACTTAGCCCAAGGGCAAATTATATGTCACTCAACACTTTCCACTTGCTTATCTTTCAGGAATTTTAAGAAGGTTAAGGCACCAAGGTTTGTTAAATGCTTTAACTGTGTAGGCCTCCTTTATATTCTGGCTGGTATTTGGCAGCTGCAGATGGATAATGCTTCAGTATGATAATAAGAAGGGCGTAACTCCCCCCAAAGTGGTGGGCTTCTAAGTCTGAACTTGTACCAGAATTTCTTTTCATTAGCCAAGTAGAGATTGAGTTTTACCGATGTGCAGTGAAATGAGGCATGGTCCAGCCTGATGGCCCATGAAGGATGCTCAGTGAGGGTGACATTTAGTCCAAGTAAAGCTGATGTTCCTATTTATACCAAGGACAATTTATTCAGCTCCACAAGAAATAAGAGATCACCTGGTTTTACAGACATGTATGTGCTTTACTTTGATTTCTCACATAACCAGCTAGATCCCTTGTTACCAGTTACTCTTCACCTGCTCAGCATAATCTTTACTCAAACTTCTTATGCATTCATATTGCCAAATTTCCTTTATTTGACTAGTTAACACATATTATTCTTCATCCTTATTTTTCAGTATTAATTTCAAACATGAAACTCAGAGCTGTAATGTTTATTCCCTTGACTGCTCACTCCCATCACCTGCCCCTTAGATTCTCCCCTATCCCCTGCTTACAGCCTTCTTACTGTTCTCTTCCTCTGTAGTGACCCTCACCTTGGCCTTCTGCTGGGCAAACTCAACACAGAGATCATGGTCAAAATACATGACAAATCATGTTCATACTAACTTTGAACAAAGGTAGACACCTCTATGCATTTCTTTCAATGCTTGGATATATATTAATTCATTATTATTATATTAATATGTAATATATATGTTCATTATTCTGCCTCATCTTCCTTTAATTTTGCTATAAATTAACCTCATGAATTTATTCAAGACTTACTATGTCTTTTTACCCAACCAGTGTTTCGACCACACTAAGGCTTCTTTCCTTTGGAGATAGCTTGCTATGGCATACTTGGACACATTAGATCCATGTAATGATGGTTGTACCAAATAAATGGATAGTAAATGAATTTCATTTCACTTGAGTATTCAGCTCACAAATGAAGAAAGATGATTTATTTGAATGAGTTTGTTCCTTAGAGAAAATTTCCATTACTTACAAATTTCAAAGATTATTACCATGAGGGAACTATCTGTAAGAATGTGGGTTTTTTTTTTTTCTTTCCATTTTATGTAATGTGGAGGGCTTTTTCTCCATTTTTTAAGTATGGTAAAGTATACATAACATAAAATTACCATTTAGGCCATTATTCAGCATGCAGTTCAGTGGCACTAGGTCTGTTCACATGGTTGTACAACCAACACTACTGTCAATCCCCAGAACGTTTTCGTGTTCCCAAAATGAATCTCCATACCCATAATTTACTCTCCATTTTTCTCAGTCCCTGGAAGCCATTAAACTGTCTATGAATTTGACTATTCCAGGTACCTTCTGTGAGTGGAATTATGCAATATTTATCCTTTTGTGACTGGCTTATTTGACTTAGCATAATGGTGCCAAAGTTCATTTGTTGTAGCACATGTCAGCATCTCCTCCTTAAAAGCTGAATAATATTGCATTGTGTGTCAGTTCTGTACTTTGTTGAGCTGTTTGTCTTTTCGTGGTCACTTGGATTGCTTTCACCTTTTGGGTGCTGTGTATAATAATGATTCTGTGTACAGGGATATACAAGCATGCCTCTAAGAACTTTTGAAAGAAAGCCTATTAATTATGTTCATACCACTTGTGCTTTACCTTAGATTGTGTGCCATCATTTGAGGTCCTCCTACACAGTGACCTCACTTGAAAATGCTGCTGGGTCATAGGACTTAATCATTTTAAATATGTAGCCTATCTCCTTGGCAGAAAGTGATCTTGCATGATAACTTTCTTTAGAGTAAAAGAACATTGGATGGTGGTTGTGGGTCAGTGGTAGAGCACTTGCCAAGCATATGTGAGGCCCTGAGTTCAATCCTCAGCACCACGTAAAAAAAATAAAGATATTGTGTCCATCAACAACAAAAAATATTTTAAAAAAAGAGAGAAAATGTTCAGAGAACTGAATATAAAAATCAGCTTATTTTTAGAATGTTTGTTCTCAACATGGCTCATTGTTTTAGATAATTGCCAATCTTGGACTATAAATATATTTCACTCAGCCAGCAATTTATTTTTTGAAATAGTTTGACGACACTATGGGAAACCATTTAACCAATCTGTTACCTTATTGTTTGTTTGTTTTGTTTAATGAAATAGTCCCTTTAAATGTGTGTAGTGTTTTAAGCTATGCAAATATCTAAGTGTTTGAAAATAAGTAGTGAAATGAATTAAGGTATCTGAAGTTGAATTCATATCTTCCTGCACAGTAGTAATTCAAGATAAAAAAATATTGAGCTCCCAGGTGGGAAACAAATTTGGCATATCAAATGTTATTTAAGTTTAGAAAATGTGATGATTTTATTCTAATTCACTTTCATTTTCACTATTGATTTGTGTATTAATTTCTACTGTTCCACTGTTTCTAATTCCACTATTTCTACTTGTATTGATTGTGAGAGGTTGCATGAACTTCGTAAGGATGAGAATTATATCTGTTTGGTTTACTTCATGCAGTAGGCACTCAATACATATTGAAGACATACAAATGAATAATTTTAACGGTATCATTTGGAAACCTTTCCATAGACTTTCTTAGTGCCTCAACATAAAATTAATAAGCAGAATTTCAACAAATATCTTATGTAAATAAAAAATCCAAATATAAGTAACTGTTTTCATTATCCAAACTTCATTGTCCAACCAACTCAAATGCCTGCATTAGTATGAAAGAAAGAAAGGGGGAACTTTCAGAGATTTTTTAAACGTTTTCATTGAAGATGATTCTTTTAGGAATCATTATATGATATTAAAATAAACTGTAGTTCTGGCTTTTGTAAAACGAAGTCTTCTGCCTTGTGTTCATACCTTTAGCTGCAGACACTAGACCTTTGTGCTGATGGCACTAGGAACACTGTACCAATTACCATGTGCCATCCCAGCTCCATTGGTATGCTTCATTGTCCTTTTGGACAACTAGGAAGGAAGGAGGTAGCTGAGATGACCCAACCGGATTTTTACTTTCCGGCCTAAGGCAGTTCTGTTAGTTTCATGGGGCAGGCTGAACCCACAGATCATTTTCCCAATGCTGTGGAGTACCAAATTCTTTAGGCCTCAGAGAGCCACAGGGAGGAGCAGCCAGTCAGGAGCAAAAACTTCCTTACCTAGGTGGTATTCCTTGGCATTACCAATGCTAGAATAAAATTTGCTAAATATGACAGATATTCTTTTCTCCCCGTTATATTTTTATGCATGATATAATTGATCACAGAAATGTCTATAAAATTTTAGACAGCCCACATAATAAATTTGGTAGTTCTTACTCCCTAGAAGTTTGTGAAAGTAGAGTTTCAATATATTTTTTGTTTAAGTAAATTTATATGTGTGTATGTATAGGTATGCACACATCCTTACATGTCAGAAATAGTAGAAATCCATAATAAGGCATAAAAGTGTGGAAGAAATCATTGTGGTTCCAATTCATGTTTTACCTCCCTGCTTGTGGCCCTCAACAGACGAACATAAAGCTGGTTGGAAAGAACTAGGAATTGTTTTCTGGACCAATATACTGAGATTTTATTTACACATTGGTAGTATTTATCTCAATGATGACCTCTTGGAGGTTGGGTAAGGATAAGTTCTCAGAAAAGTCTTTCTCTACTTTATCACTTTACAGAATTTACACACAACTTGAGTGCTTAAGCAGGACTGGTTGTTCTTTTTTTATCTATAGGGATATTTAAAAATTATTCACCTTTTTTTCCCTGAAGGAAGTCTGACATGGAGAAGTTTGGAGCATGAGTTCAATGATTGTTCTAGGGAGAATTTTCTTTTTGACAGATCATAAAGCTTTTAAAACTCTCTCCTAAAAGAGATTCCCTTTCTTGTTCTAATTCACAAGACCAGAGCACCTTCTTTAATTACCCTCAATTCTATAGGCCACTGTCCTTGAGGTGCTGAAGATTGTTCTGCATTTATCTTCTGAACTTTGTCCAGAATGTTCTGTTGCTATGGAAACATTGCTCTGTATTGACCTTTTTCTAGGCTTTAACTTCCTTGTTTGATAGCACTCTCCCTTTCGATCTAGGGACCATGTTTCCCCCTTGAGTCTACCAAAACACATTCCATATTTTCAGCCTGTACATCCTTTAAGCATTTTTTTTTTAAAAAATCCCCATTTTGGACCAGTGTGCCTCTACCCATACTTGCAACTCTCAGTATGATTGGCAAGTGAAAGAGGCTCCCAATTTGTCCTTTGTTTCTTTTCAAGGGAGTTCTCCCAATACCTGACAGGACATGGCTAGCTCAGAATACTGAAATCTTTCTGGAGCTCTAGAAAGATATCTGAGATACCTCTTTCAGGCAAGAATTCATCCATTTCTGGGGAATTTGTTCTCCATCTTGGTCATTTTCACCCTGTAGAAACTTACCTACATGAGATTCCTGCCAGCCTTGATTTCACAGTCTTTCTCTATAACTTTGCAACATTTCCAAGAATCCTGGAACAGAATATTCACTGTTGAAAAGTATGAAGATGTCTAAAACTAGTGCTCTCACTGTGCATAAGGCAGAAAATAGAAGCTATTTGTTAAGCAACCACGTGCTTACTTTCCTATGGTTCAAGATGATTTTCATACCTTGTCTTCTGTCTTCAAATTTCTTTTTCATTTTGTTATTTAATTTTGTGTGTGTGTGTGGTGCTGAGGATTGAACCTAGGGCCTTGTGCATGCAAGGCAAGCACTCTACCAATTGAGCTATATCCCCAGCCCCATCATTTTGTTATTTTAGTATCTCTTTTTACTTTAGTAAAGCAAAAAGTAATTCACTTTTAGTATTTCATTATATTTTTCACTTATTTGATTGGCCTTATCTCATTCTCCACTGGAAAGATAAAAGGTAACAAAATGGTCATGCTCTCAACTTGTCCCCACCAAATCTGTGAACCTGTCTCCATCTCCTCAGTTCTCCTGCTTCCCTTGTTGTTGTGACCTAGGTGACTATTAATTCAGGGAACTGGCCGAGGGGGATGGGGGATTAGAAAAAAGAGACACACACAAATACAGAAAAACCTGGGTGGGACCCGGTGGGCACTACACTCAGATGGACTGCAATAACAAGAAGTCAGATCAGCACATTTATTATATGTTTTATCATAGAAAGGATTATTGTGGGAAAGCTTCTTCAAAGCAAGCAGAGCCAAGGTTATGAGTATGAGCAGCCTGATTATGATTATAGTTTGTACTCATAACTTTCTACCCTGAAGCAGCTGGCATCTTAAACTCAAGGTTAAGAACTGAATAGCTCTGTGACTGGCACAGAAGAGCCTCTATTGAACAGGTCATCACCATAGCAACTGGACTATCTCAATTGACACCTTTGCACTGAGAGTTCTCCAGAAGGGATATCACCTCTGTCACAGGACAATTTCAAAACCTAATCCAGTTGCTGCTCCCAACACCCCATCTTAGAATAGAAAAGCATTCTCTCCTCCTGTCTGGATCCTCTTGTTATACATTTCTCACTTTCTAAGACTTCCTGCATTCAGTCATCTTCTGCATCCTGCAGCATCCAGTCTTTTCCCCTCTCTTGGATCATTCCAAGCATATGGTATATTATGGGGTTGCCCATCCTAAAAATACTTCATCAGATTATCAGCTATGACCTCCATTGCCCTTTCCAGCTGGGTATTTTCACAACCAAGTGGTCTCACTTAACCTCTCCCTTCTTCACCTCTTCATATCCAAACTCTTCCCCAATAACTCCAACAAATTGCTCCCAACAAGGTCACCAGCAATCTCTGTGCTGTCAAGTAAGTCATAAACTTTGCCTTATCTTTTTCAAGCTGTCAGCACTATTCAAAATAACTGATCCCTCCCTCCAACTTGCAGTGTTCTCTGCTCTTGACTTCTGTGACATCATGTTCTCTGGCCATCTCATGCCAGTTTGGATGCATTTTAGTTTTGCTTTTTCTTCTTTTTGTGGGATGACAGAGGGAGATAGGCTCCTCATCTTCTTTTCAACTTGTCAAATTGAGGATTCTTTGGCACTCTAAACTTGCCTATCTTTTCTTTAACTTCCACTGTTTCAGTTTTTATGTTCAACTGCCTAAGTAGCTTCACCACTTACACATTTCCATGGACCTCAAACTGAACATCTGTAAATCACAGCACTTGATTGCTCATCTATATTCCTCGACATGTTCCTCTTTCATGCTTCCCCTTCTGGTTAATGGTTCTGCTATCAATAAGCCCCATTGTTTTATTTCCAAAACCTACCCATCTTAACCACCATGGCACTAGTCCCAGCCACCATCATCTCTTCTGGGCTCAGTTTCTGCTCTTGGTCCTTTCCAATTTATTAAAGAAATAAAATTGGAGAAAATTTACAGCATCAATGTTAAAAATTGGAGAAAAGGAGCAACAACTGTGTTTAAGCAAGGGAGTAGGAATGGGAGAGAAGGAGATGTAGTTCAAAAACATATTTAGCTGGTAGAACACAAACTATAACATACAAATCAAACCACTGAAAAATGGGAAAGAACTATGAGGAAGGAATCCAGCTGATGTGAAACAAAGTGGGGAAGAAGGAGAGGCCAGGTTTTTTGTTGTTTATTTTGAGACAGGGTCTCATGAAGCTGCTGATGTCTTGCTGAGTTGCCCAGACTGGCCTCAAACTTGCAGACTTCCTGCGTTAGTCTCCCAGGTTGCTGGAAACACAGGTATACCCCACCATGTCCTACCAGAGGCCAAGTTTTGAATAGAAGTCTTAGTTGTTGGATTTGCTGAGCTGTAGAATCATCAAATGGATATTCCTTTTTTATTGCATATTAATTATACAGAATAATGTATTGTGGCATGTTTGTACATTCATATAACATACTTTGATCATTTCTACCCTCCTATAACTCCCTCTGCCCTCCCTAAACTCTTTATCTTGGGCCCTTCCTTTTCTTTGATAGTCTCCCTTTTACTTCCATGTTGCCTTTTATTCCCTGGATTCCACATATGAAAGAAAACATGATACTAGTCTTCCTGAGTCTGACTTATTTTGTTAAACAGGATGATCTCCACTTCTATCCATGTTCCTGCAAATGACATGATTTCTTTTTCCTTTATGGCTGAATTATACTCCATTGTATAAATATATCAGATTTTCTTTATCCATTCATCTGTTGATGAATGCCTAGGCTCAGTCCATAGTTTGGCTATTATGAATTTTTCCACAGTAAATGTGGGTATGCAAGCATCTCTACAGTACACAGACTTCATTGAGGTATATACCTAGGAGTGGTATAGCTGGATCATGTAGTACTTCTATTTTTTGAGGAATCTTCATACTGATTTCCATATGGCTGCCTAAGTTATATTCCTACCAATAGAACATAAGGGTTTCTTTTCCCCTAAGTTCTCACCAGCATTAACTGGTTTTCTTTTTAAATTCCTGATAGCCATTCTGACTAAGGTAAGATGGAATTCCAGTGCAATTTTGATTTGCATTTTCCTGATGGCTACAGATGTTGAACAGCTTTTCATATAATTATTGGCCATTTGTACTACTCCTGTTGTGAAATGTCTGTTCAATTTGATTGGATATTTTTGGAGGTGGTTGGATATAGACAAGTAGAACCAAGACTTGAAGACTAAATATATAGACATTGGAATCATCCATTACAGGTTACACCTGAAGTCATGATGGTGGATGAAATCACCAAGGAAAAAGGTATTGATGGGAAAATAAGTGTCAATCATGCTTGTCAGCGTCTGGTTGACTTCTTGTACTTCTTGTCTGTTTTCCTTCTAGACCAAGCATGCATTCCTTATCTCTTCACAGCTCTACACCATCTTCATTTACCCCGGTTATTCCCTTCTCAGCATATACACAAAAGGAAGCACAGTGTCCTATGTCCTTTTCAGTCTTGTTCACAATGATAAGCACCTACGTCTACCTTCTTAATAAAGGTTTTGTTGCTGAACATTTTGACCCTTGATAATTTTCAGTTATCGAGAGCCAGCAAGAGAGTACAACACTTGACAAACAAATACAGTCACACCTCCCCACCCTGGTGATTACTTATCTGGCATTCCAGTGATGGCACATGAAGCCAAGAATCCCAAAGCAACAAATAAAACCTTCCAGCCATCCAATTGAAATTATCCTTCCAACCATCCTGGTAGAAGTCCAACATGGAGGCACCAAAACTGGAGTCTGTTTTCCACCTATACTATTTTTGTTGTTCTTTTTAGATACACATGACAGTAGAATGTATTTTGACCTATACATACTGGAGTATAACTTATTCTAATTAGGATCTCATTCTTCTAGTTGAATATGATGTAGAGTTAAATTGGTCATATATTCATATAAGAACATAGGAAAGTTACCTATACTTCTAATGAGGTTGGTTTTTCTGACCATGGCTCTTAATTCTTGAACTGTATGACAGTTCTGTCATGATATTTTGGCAGAGGAAGAAAAATTAGGTTCCTTCATTGTCACTATTATAATCCATTATGGGTATTAGCAATTGCTGTCAATATAATGGCACTTCACAATTCTTCATCTACAATTCTAGCTCACTGGTGGTTGGACAAGTTCTAGACCAACAACTCTTAGAAATATGTGTTAATAAATTGGTTATCGGATTGAAACAAATCTAGATAAATTTTAGTAATGTTCAAATATTATGAAATATGATGTTTTAAATGGAATAGGATGAGATAGAAGGGCATTCTTAGTTTTGGAAAAGTATCAAATAATCTATTCCATAGTCTTTTTAATTGAAGTGATAAATTCTCTTTGCATTAACCTTTTGCTACAATGTTCAAATATTTACTGTGGCATGCACTCATGTTCAAACTTCAGTGTTGAATTCTTCATACTTGAATATCATCTGTATTTTCCATGAATCTTAAGAGTCTAACTTTGAAGTCAAGTAATATTGATTGGTGTCCAGTGTATACCTAGTATAGGAGAAACAAAGATGAGTAAAAGATGGTTCCTACCTCAGAAAGCTTACAGTTTGATGAATTTCCAGTCTAGCTAAGATAAAACCCACATATAAGATACATAGCAGCAACAACAAATTATTATATAACATATGTCAATTGAGTAGTGTACACTTTCAGTGTTTCAGGGCTTTAAAGACAGGAGCATCTGGTGGGCTATTCGATTAATAGGAGAATAATTTACTGGTGTCCACTCAACAGCAGCCACCTGGAAACTAGGACTCCTCTTATGTTTACTCAGTTCAAATGACTTCTCACTTTGGCATTTTTCTACCAACTTCTTTCTATCTACTTACCTACTTACCTACCTACCTACATACTTACTTATCTATATTTATTTATTTTAGCACTAGCAATTGAACTAAGGGCCTTGTACATGCAAGGCAAGTGCTCCATCAGGGAGCTCCGCCACCAACACCCTTTTCTTTTTATTTTGAGACAAGGTTTGCTAAGTGGCCCCAACTGGCCTTGAACTTAGGGTCCTCTTCCCTTACACTTCCTGGAAGCTGTGCTTATAGGTGTGTGCCACCATGCCCAGCAACTTGCTTCTCTTCTACACCCTTTTTCAGGTACAATTGATCAAACACTTCTTGATGATTCTTCTGTTAGTCCTTCTTAATTATACTGAAGCACTCATAGTGTATTACAGTTGTCTGTTTTCCCCCTACAAGATTGCAACTTCTTTGAGACTGCAAATATTGTATGTTTGTGTCTGAATCCCCACCACGGCTTAATATGGTACCTAGGATATTGTTAGTGCCCCCCACAAGTATTTCTTCTATGAATAATTAAAGGAAAAAAATGAATTCACAAGATATGAGGTAGGACCTGAAGGAAGATTATAACCTTTTTTTTTTGTGGGGGGAACCAGGGATTGAACTCAGGGGCACTCACCACTGAGCCACATCCCCAACCCTATTTTGTGTTTAATGTAGAGACAGGGTCTCACTGAGTTGCTTAGCGCCTCGCCATTGCTGAGACTGGCTTTGAACTCGCGATTCTCCTGTCTCAGCCTCCCAAAGTGCTAGGATTACAGGTATGCGCCACTATGCCTGGCAAGGAAGATTGTAACCTTGCCCTAAAAAGTCAACAGGTAACATTCCTTTACCAGGCACATGGGGATTAGAAAAAGAATAAATAATGCAAAGAACGGGTTCTCAAACCTCAAGTTGTCTCATTCCTTCCTTTGTGACTGTCGGTTATTCCATCTCCTGATATCCTGTTCAGTTGTGATATTCTCCTGCCTCCTCTGCCACCCCACTTAATGCTGTCAGTATGTTCATGGGCAAGCCCAGCAGATCACCTGGCTTGTTAGCAACTATATTTTGAATTAAAGAACTTTATTTTTTAAAAATATTTTTAGTATTTCGTAAAAATATTTTAATATTTTTTAACAATACTTTTATTTATTTTTATGTGGTGCTGAGGGTTGAACCCAGTGCGTCTCACATGCTAGGCAAGCACACTACCACTGAGCTACAGCCCCAGCCCTGACTTCAGGAACTTTATAAAGGGCTATTGTAGATGCTCCAAGTCTCTCTTGCCTAGTGTTAGCAAATTTCTAGAAAATACCCAAATCTAGAAATCTGACTCCCTAAATGGGAGGTTCGTAGAATAAGTTATTTAGAATAGACAACAAAGAGTTTGATTCTTACCTCTTTCTCTTAAACATAAGCAAACGGGCTCAGAGAGACATGATGACTTTCTGAGATGAGAGAGTTGTTATTGATAAACCAAGTTCAACATAGTTTGCATGGTTTGGGCCAGCAATCACTATAAAATCTTAACATTCATAGAAGGAATATCTGGTTATTAAGAAAAAACAAATAATGGTTGATTATTAAGTTGATTATTATTATTGTTTCTCTAACTTCTGTTTTTTACTAAAACATAATTAATCACATCTATACGTATTTATTTAAAGATATTTCCCTACTCTGACAAGTCATTGGATCTTGAGGTTAAGGGTCTTGGTTCTATTCATTTTTTGTGTAGCCCACAAACTTAAACATGTTCAAAATATTTTCCTCATCATGCTATGAATCAATTTTTCCAATTAATAATAAATATGTAAATTAACCATAAATATTTTCACTAGAGCATTCAGCTTAGGAATTGCTATTTGGAAATATATTTAGGAAATATATTCTCATCTTTATTTAAGGAAGCCAGATTCTTGCACTGGTCAAAAGATTACTAAGGAAATGTGGGGTTGGGGCTGTAGCTCAGTGGCAGAGCACTTGCCTAGCATGTGTGAGGCACTGGGTTTGACCCTTAGCACCACATAAAAATAGATAAGTGACATAAAGGCATTCTGTCCATCTACAACTACCAAAAGAAATTTTAGATTTATTCATGAAAAAACTTTAGAATTATATGAATGGGTCTATCATAAATACAAGAAGCTGTTTAAGACTTCTAATAAAAGAGATAGATAGCATCCCCAGGGACTTAAATGCCAATACCGTGCCTGGAAAGCTAAATAATACTATACCTCTTCTGAGTTGTTGGATTTTTAAAAAATAAATGCTCAGTACCTTAGTTTCATGTGCTTAAATGCATCCTCAATTTCTACGTGTGTATATATGATATATAAATGTATATATTTGCATCCATGAAATATAAACTTCTCAACTGAAAAAAGCTTATGCAGTCATACAGTTTATAGTTTTTATCTCTTTCCTGTCTTCTCTTCTAGACTTACTTCTGGTTTGCTCACACCAGATCCTATCACACTGTGTCTATTTACCCCTTTAAACTGATTCTACCTGAGCATTCAGCTCGGCGTGTTCGGTGTCTGGCCCCTGGGAAGCAATCAAATATTTGTCCAAATCTTTGCTGAATGCAGGAGGTGGAAAGTGGTGGTACTGCAGAATAAACAGATACAGGGAACACCGTCTGCCCTTAAAGGAACTCGGTCTGTTTACAGAGACAGTCAGTCAAGGCAGGGGGGTAATGTTTGAGCCAAATATACCAATTTCCATTCTCCTGTTCCAAACTAGAGCATTGATATGGTTGATGCCATCTCAGGTCAAATGTGAGGTGTTACACAGAATTGGAAAATCTATCAAATGAAGATTCATGGAAGGCTTAAAATTAGGGAATTATTTACACATGACAAAAACTACTACTTTTTTTTAATCCCCAAATTTTAATAAAATATTTGTCTTGATACATTAAAAGTTCATTTTTTTTGGTAAGTGTTGTTTTGTCAAAAACAGGAAGCCATTACCCTTCTGCTCGTGATCTTTTGGATTTTCCACTTCCCCTGGAGCACTACTTAGCCAAAGCCTAAAATTGGAGCAGAAATTATGGGGTCGTGGAGTTGGAATTATGGGCTAGGGTTTCTACCACATCCAACCATCTGGTTCAGAGCTTACCATCTGATCATCTTCATTTGCAAAGTGGAAAAAACACGCCTAACGTACCTGCTGAATGTTTTTGTCTTTTTCAAGCAAAAGGAACCTTAAATTCTTCATTTTATGATTGAGGTAAAGAAGAGAGTGGTAGGTGGAGACAGGTATTTAGTAAAAGATGAAATGCCTTAAAGAGGTTTCCTAAATTATGAATTCCTATCAAATATTGTATACCAGCCACTGAACATCATGACACCACTGCTTAACTGAGTTGAGAGTACATAGACATAAAGGAACAATGTGTTGCACCCCAGAAAGGTTTAACCCCAGGATCTCCCTTTTTCGTTCTAGTCATCTCTTTGCCTGGCTGTTCACAACCCTCATTCCATCTTGTGTGTGCCTCTGAGGTTTAGGTTCCTTCACTTTCTGTGGATCAGACATCCCTGGATTCACTTTCTTTTCTGCTTTCCTTGAACCCCATGGTTGACCAGACAAACCATTCTTTAGCAGGAGAATCAATTCCTTTGACGCCCAACCCATCTTTCCACCCTAACTGCCTAACTTGGTGCCATGATACAAGCAACCTAATTAACTTGATGTTAACCTCAAAAATTTGGGTTTGGAGACTCAGTAGAAGAGCTTTAATATCCTTGGTTTAAATTTAGGACTATGTTAGAAGTGTGTATAACACAACAACATCTCCTTAACAAACTTCTTGGTTTACTGTTTTCCATCTTTAGAAAACAAGTGGCCTTTTAGGAAGGCTTCCAGAAGTTTTGGATTTCAGGTTTTATGTGCTTCTGAATATTCTGTATAGCTCTATTAAAATGTAGGTACCTGAGCCCACTTCTGTGAAGTAATTTCAGTTAATTAGATTTGGGCTGAGACTTGCCTTCTGCATTTTTAAGAATCCTCATCACTGTGGCTGACTCAGATGAAAAATAGAATTTTAGCATCACTGCTATAGAATATATTGTTTCTAAACTTGGTGAGATGTTAAAGTGGTTTAGCAGAATTTGCATGGCTGTTCTGTTGTATCAGTGGATCTTAATCAAAGACATGCATGAAAATCAACTGTGGTACTTTTAATGTCAGTGAAAAATATTCATCCTTTGGATTCACCCACTGGCTATTCAGTGCACTACTTTTCAGGTAGCTCCATTTTCTGTTAAAGAATATTACAGATGATTTACATTTGGTATATGTGTTAGCTTTCTGTTGCTGTGACAAAATGCCTGAGATAACCAACTTAAAAAGAAGAAAGGTTTATTTTTGCTCATAGTTTCAGGTTTCAGTCCATGATCAGTTGGTCCATTGTTTGGGGGGCCTGTGACAAGGCAATATACAATTGTAGGAAGTGTGTAACATAGGAAGCTGTTTACCAGGAAGCAAAAGACAGAAAGTGACTGGAATCCCAGTATCCCCTAAAAGGGCACACCCCTAATTACTTTACTTTCTCCTACTAGAACCCACCTTTTAAAGATTTTACCACCTACCAATAGTGCCAAGGATTGGCAGGCAAGCTTTTAACACATGAGTCTTTGGAGGAGCCTTAATCTAAATCATAGAATATGGTATGGTAAGATACATCTACAATGGAAATAAATGCAATGCATATTTTTATAGTAATATTTCTGTTTAGGTTAATAATTGATAAGTATAAAAGGGATATTTGAGTTATTCACAGGAATTAGAAAAAGTCCTATGAAAGCTTATAGATTTACTACAGCCTTTTAAAAAATATTGCCACACCATAAACACTGAAAGTAATGTTATGTTTTCTCCATCCCTCACTGAAATCACATTTAAATTCAGAATCACTGGTGCTAGTTTACATTCAATTTAAGACAGCAAGGCCAAAAATAGCCTTAATGACGCAGGCAAAACATTTTCATAGGAACAGATTCTGGACTTATTAGTGTCTGAAGCTATCAGTCAATACTCATCTGGTGCACTGCTGTGTTGGTAAGTGATGCCAGAAATGTGTGCCTTCTCCTATCAGTCACTGGAGAATTAACGTAACTGGCTTTAAATAGCCAAAGTGGAGAAAGAGACTGACTTTAAGGTTGTTCCTGCTTCTTCAAAATATGTATCTTTTTCTGGCTGCAAAGTAGCAATTAAAAGCTGTCATCTAAAGTGAAAAATAATTTGCTGAGATTTCAACTGTGTTCTTCATGTATCAGAACGAGGGTTAGGATTCTGGAGAAAATACTGGACAAGGAGCAGAGAGCCCCAGGTGCAGCTCTCTGTTATATTCCTCCATGACCTTGAGCAAGATGAAATTGCTAGGCTTCATTTTTTTTTTTTTTTTCATTTTTTAAAATAAGAGGTTGGATTCTCAGGTGAAGGACTCTCCTGGCTCTAACCGTCAAAATGTTGAAACACTGTTTCCAGATATTTTGCTAAAATTGCTCACAAAGAAAAGGAGCCTTTTGAAGAGACTCTCGTGGTAACCTAGGGGAACATTGCAAATTTGAACATGACCACAGGCTGCAGGATGACAACACATTAGAATTGAAGGACACCCTGCAGACCCCTCATCTAACATACAAAGTCAGTTGCCTGAGAGAAACTAACCATGGATTCCGGATCCTTAGCCACCTTCTGGCAGCAAGCCCTGTGCTTAACTGGGCTCACAAAGTAAGATGCCATTACTCATAAGTATGTTAGGCCGTCCCTAACATTTATTAGGTATGGCTATTGTTAGTTGGGTGAAATAGTCAAAAAGATGAGACACGACATTTCCAGATACTTCACTGAAATTGCTAACACAGAAAATGGTCCTTTTGAAGAGAGATAATTGTACTTTTTGGTGAGGAGGGACAGGGAACACTGCCAATCTGAACATGGCCTCGGCTTGCAGGATGACCACATGTGAGAACTGAAGGACTTCTGCGGATGCCAACTTTGAATCTGTCTTCCTGGGAGTTGTGACCTACTGGTTCATGGCATTTAGTAACAGCTCAGACTTTCAGGCGGAAGGCCTGGGTGGATTAGCTTAAAGCTGTGAAGCATGATGAAGCAGTTACTGCCTTTTGAAAGATCAAACTCAGTGTTGGCTACATTAGCCTGGGGCCACTAAATGGCGGAGAGCTAAAAGGAAAACTCCTCTCCTCTCTCTCCTGTCCTACTATCTGCACCTTCTGCGCTGGATGTGGGATTTCTGCACACCAAGCAATTCTCCAGTTTTCTGCAGACATCAGCTTGGTGTCTGTTTTAGTCAGCTCTGTGTCACTGACCAAAAGACCTGACAAGAACAATGTAAAGAAGGAAAAATGTATTTGGCACTCAGGGTTTCAGGGGTCTCAGTCCATAGATGCTGACTTCATTGTTTTGAGTCTAAGGTAAGGCAGAACATCATGGTGGAAAGCTGCGGAGGAGGAAAGCAACTCAGGACATGGCCACCAGGAAGCAGAGCTCCACCCACCAGGGACAATATATATAAACCCCAAGCACATCCCCAGTGACCCACTTCCTCCTGCCACACCCTACCTGCCTACAGTTACTACCCAGTTAATCCATATCAGTGGATGGATGTGCTGATTAGGTTAAGGCTCTCCTAACCCAACACTTCACTTCTAAACTTTATCGCGTTGTCTCACACATGAGCTTTTGGGGACATTTCATATATAAACCTTAACAGTGTCCTACAATTTGATTCAATTCTGACACTGTCTGCTACAGTTAGTGCAAACCCTCCAGGTTAAAGGCTCAGTCCCACAAGATTGCCTCCTACTTCAGACACCAGCCCCAAGTGGCAGGTCTCCATGTTACCCAAACTTTCTCATGACATGACTATAAACTAGAAGTTTCTACAGCACCTGCCCCTGCCAGGTTTGACAATTTACTAAAATGGCTCACTGGATTCCAGAACATGGTTTATTATAGAAAGATACAACTCAGTAACAGATAGATGGGAGAGATGCATAAAGTAAGGCAGGGGTAGAGTTGTGGAAACCCTGTGCCCTTTTGGGTACAACATTCCCATGTGTTCAACCACCTGGAAGATTTCTGAATTCCATCCTTTTGGGGTTTTCTCAAGGTGTCATTACTTGGGCATGATTGATTAAATTATTGACGACCAGAAATTAAATCACACTCCTGCCTTTTTCCCCTCTTGAAGGGTCAGAGAGTGGGGCTAAAAGTTTACCCTTTCATACTGGTGGGTTCCTCTAGCAATCCCTGGTGACCACCCCACATCCTTGGGCTAACAGGAACTACACACGCTAGCACTACTGGCCACAGATCACCTCATTAGCATATAAAAGACATGTCACTATGGGGAGCCTGAGAGTTTTAGGAATTGTATTTCAGGACACAGGAGCACATACCAAAAATATACTTCTTAGTATATCATAGTAGATGAGTTTATGCTCACCCTTGGACCACATTCTGAGTATGAGCTGCTATTGATTTGGCTCCAAGGACACCTTATTGATCCTTCTCCTAAGTCTAAGTCTCCCTCCCAAATAATAAATCTTACTACCTATCTACTAGTATTGGAGTGGCAGAACTGAAGGTTGGTTAGGAAACTTCTGAAACTTCATGTACTGATGGTTGCCATTTGTTGTATGCCCCCTGTACTAGCACTATGCTGAGAGCCTTTTGTGATCCAGCTTACTTCACATTCACAAAACTCCCTTTAAGGGGAAAGAAATTGGTTTAAAATTGTTTAGCTGCACTGGCTCCCACAGCCAGTTCAGGGCCAAGGTTGGAATCACCCAGGGCTTAGTCAAACAATGATGGCATCCTCATCTGCTCTTCAGTCACTGCATAGAGCCCTGACTTCTATTTGACCACAACTCTCAATTCTGATATTGTGGTTTTAATTTTCCCTTAAGAACAACTTTCAATTGTGATGTCTCCAGAACTTGATAAAAGTATTTAAAAATGTATATAGTAAGAAATATGTGATGTATTGGTGTAGCCACTTGGTATTGAGCATGAAATGCATATGATATAAACTTTTTAACCTGCTAAAAAAAAGGATAGGATGTTTGCTGGGAGCCCAGTGATGTTGGTATCCATTTTTTACCCATGTATGACATCCATGGGAAGTTCCTCTTTTCAACACAGGGCGCAAAGTGTGGATACAGATTGGGCTACTTTTGAGATTGAGGCAGACCTTGGGAACACGGAAGCAACTGGCAGAGAGCAATCAGAAAGCTGAGGGGCCACAGTCTTAGAAAGGAAAGTTATTTTTAGGTTCCTCAACTATTGGCATCAGATTTTTTTCTTACAGCAACCAATGGTGGAAAGCAACTTCCTTTGAATAAAAATGATAAAGCACATATTTATAATGAACTTCAGGCAACTGCAAACAGGTTGTCATTAGTAAAAGAGACCGTTATAGGCAAAGATTGTCATCCTGGACAGAAATGAACCAGCTGAACCTTGAGATATGAGAAAGGAAGTTTCTGTATTGGATCAGGATAGACAATTTATGAGCCACTGAATCATAGGCAGGAGTAAGTGGCAATTAATATAAAACCCTGCAATAAGCCATTTATAATTTACTTATCTTGCTGTAACACAAGGATAATTATATATGTTGCATATGGATTTAATCTTATAATGAGACTTTCATTTTTTTTTCTTAATCCATTTGTTGTCTGCAATCAAGATTCAGATGAAAAACTCCCTCCAGAATAATTTCTGGTGTTCTTTTGCTCAGAAGGGAGACTACGGTTAACAATAATGTATATTTCAAAATAGCTAGGAGAGAAAATTTGGAATGTTCTCACCAAAAAAAAAAAAAATGTTTGAGTTGATAACATAATTGCCTTGATTTAATCATTGTACAATGTATACATGTATCAAAACAATTCACTGTATTCATTAAATACATAGAATTATTATGTAGCAATAAAAAATTTGATATTTTACTAGTAAAAAATAAACCCCTCCATGTTACCAGAGTCCTAGGCCAGAAGTCTGACTCCAGGGATCCCAACCAAATCTGGCTGCTTGCCCTCCAAATCAAATAGGTAATGGAGAAAAGCAGGAAAGGAAACTTTAATCAACATGGCCATATTGAAAAGGCAAAGTGAGACCCAGCATCCTAGCCCTGTCTTCAGGTTGTTGACCTGAGCTACAGGTTTAAGTAGAGGGAGAACTGGGAGAGGGAGTGAGTGGTAGGCAAAATTTAGCAGTCTCAGTCAAACTGTGGTCAGGATGATCGATGTTTCCGTTCTGGCTCTGCAAGGCAGTTCTGGAAAAGCTGAAGTCACTTGAGAGGGGAAGTTTTTGCTGCTTGTTCGAAATGTTTATCTACCAGACCTATGAACCCAGAAGGAGTCAGTCAGTCCCCATCAAATGATCGCTTCTCTTTAGGGGGCACATTGGGTGATTTCCTGGAAGGTGTAGGACAATGACCAGTGACTTCCAGGATGCTACAAGTTGTGCCTCAGTATCGAAGGGGAACGATATAGGATTAGGTAAATTTACGGCTAATAAACCTTGTATTGGTTTTTTAGTTGTGTGCAGGGAGATGAGCAGTTCACAAAGTTTAAGGTAATGAAGGAGACAGAAAGCAAATAAAAACAGAGATGCCAGGCCATTCCTACTTTCAGTTAGCCATCAGGTTTCTACAGGTCTAAGTAGAGTTGCTGTTGTTAGCAAAGGTAGCTTCTCCAAGTCTGTTTGATGCAGGAACATCAATATCTGTTCTGGAGTTCATAGTGGGCCCACCCATTAAGCAGAGCTATTTAGGGGGGAGAAATGCTCACCAAAGTTGTTTCTTGCTCAAGAACACTACAAATCACTGAGGTTTATCGGCCCACAAGGAATGACCTAACACGACACCTGAATTTAAATAGAGAGCAGGATATACAAAATGAAAGAAGTAAATCGTAGATCGTTCCTTTGTTAATATTTCCTCCAACTTTTGTATGTGTTAGAGGGAAGAAAGTTCTAGAAGTCTTTGACTACTTGGGTGTGTAAGATTTTGGCTAATATTCAGCATTTCTTTTAAAAGTTACAAAAAGTAACAGCGCACTACAGTGATGCAGCCACTTCAATGTTTATAGCAGCACAATTCACAATTGCAAAACTGTGGAAGCAACCCAGATGCCCTTCAATAGATGAATGGATAAAGAAACTGGTATATATACACAATGGAATATTATTCAGCAATAAAAGAGAATAAAATTATGGCATTTGCAGGTAAATGGATGGAATTGGAGAACATTATGCTAAGTGAAGTACGCCAATCCCAAAAAACCAAATGCCGAATGGTCTCTCTGATTAGTGGATGCTGATACATAAGGGGGTGGGAATGGGGAACATAGGAGAAATGGAGGAACTCTGGATGGGGCAGGGGCGAGGTGGGGGGAGGGAAAGGGGAATGGGTGTAGTAAAGATGGTTGAATGAGATGGTCATCACTACCCTAGGTGCATGTATGAAGACACAGATGGTATGACTATCTGGTTTGCAACCAGAGGGATGGAAAAATTGAGCTGTATATATGTACTATGACTTGAAATGCATTTAAATAAATTTTTTAAAAAGTTGGTGGGATATACATATTTTTGTGTATATATGTATAGACAGATTCTGTGATATAAACATATATGTGATGTGATATCATTTATATTCTGAAACCATTTCCCTGACATTTTTCTTCCAAGAGTAAGCACAAAGGACCATAGATTCTGTGATACCATCTCTTGACAGATCTGTGCTGAGAAATTACTGTAGAAGTACCTGCAGTTCTTCATAAAAATCCCAGAAGCACAACTTTATGGGAACCATAAAAGATAAAGAAAACTTCTGGGACCCCCTAAAAAGGCCTGACATTCTCTCAAAAGATTTTGACACATTGTTAGAACTGTCTTCTGAGACAGCACATGAAGTACCCAAAGAAGACAGCTCATTACTCTTAAAAGTTGGGCAATGTTTTTAATTTAAAAAGTTTATCTCCCAGGTTGATCATAGGCCTCATCAATTGAACTTGGCTTTGAAAGGCTGGGCTATTTCAGACAGCAAACTTGTTCTCCAAGGAAAATGAACTAAATGTTCAGGGCATTCAAAATATGTATGCCTTTGGTTCTGGTGATGTTTGAAAAAAAAAAAATGTGCAATAACTTTCAAACAGCAAAGCAACCCTGGAATACATCTACATTTTCCCAAGGATACTTTTTAGAAAAGATCAACATTCACTTGGGTAAGTTTGTATATACTTGATTTTTTTTAATTACTCAAATTATTTAATGATCATGAATTTTTGAAATTTACTTCTTAAACATTAGAGGTGTGGGATTTTTTTCTCTTTTGGTTGCCAAGCTGTTTACTAAAAAGCCGGTTCTCCTTGCCCCAGAGTAAAGCAAGTCCAGTGGCATCCTAAGCAATGTATCTTTGTAAAACTAAACACAAGTGTAAAGAATGACACAGCTGTCAGTTCAGTGTGTTTCTCTCCTGCTGGAGTATCAGCCTCACATAACAAACTCCATCTCTCTTGTTGAGCTGTGTTCCCATTTCCAAGAATGTGCCCTGCAGGTAAGACATACTTAATAAACATTTGAGAAAGAGGAAATGATTTGATTCCTGAATTCATTCTGCCAAGCAAAACTAGTTCAATCGTACAAAAGGGAATCCAGAACTGTTATGTTTCCAGCCTATCAATTTGATGGTTAGAACGTAGGAGCTGTGTTTAGGGCAAAGAGAACATAGGTGAATTTATCCCCTGCTGGGGAGCACGAGAATGAGTCAGCTTTTCGGGGGGAAAATTTGATAATGCATAAATATCTCACACCTTGTGATCCTAGGAATTTGTCTAAGCATAAAATATTTTAGACCCTTTTTTTTTTTTCATACCAGGGATTAAACCTAACGGTGATTATAGGCCTGAGCCAACATGCCTGCTTTTTAGACCTTTTTAAAAGAAAAAAAAAGGGTAATCATAGTATAGACCCCTCTTAGCAACTCCTTGAAATCTTTTTGGCCTCATCTGCCTCTGGGGTCACCCAGATCTGTGGCTATTGTCCTGACCTGGGTCCACAGGTCCTCCCCCTTGACCATGAGGTGGTGTGGCACGGGACCCTGCTCAATGTGCTAGAGTGCACGGAAGCACAGGGGAGTCGGGTTCAACAGGCAAACCTTCAACCAGAGGATTGGTCTGATAAACAACATCCTTCCCTAACAGACTGCCCTGAGGCATGGTTCACTTGGCTCCTCAGATGATAGTCCAGACGGGTTAAGCAATCAATCACACCTCGTGGCAGCTGGTTCAGTAAAGGTCCTTCTTATTGTCTCTTTCCTTTCTTGTTTCCTTCTCTTGCCCCCACTTCCCTTCCTGCAGTTGTGTACCTACCTAAAGCCTTAGCCTGGGCTTCTGCTTTCTGGGGAATTGAGACATTGTCTAATTGGTTAAAGAAGCCGTGTTATCTCTGCAAAGAGATACAGATCTGTGCAGACTTTAAAAATGACATAGGCCCAGCAGCTCGAGAGGCTGAGCAGGAGGGATCGCAAGGTCAAAGACAGCCTCAGCAATTTAGCAAGATCTTGTCTCAAAATAAAATAAGGCTCAGGATATGGCTTAGCGGTTAAGCGCCCCTGGGTTCAATCCCTGGTTCCCCTCTCCTCCCAAAAAAGTCAAGGAAAGGCAGTGACTTTTCAAATGAGATAATGGTTACAAAATTCTCTATCTCGTTTGATCCTGTGTTTTTTAAAAAGCGCATATATAATTTCTGAAATCGTAGGTAGATGATGAGAGCATAAATGATATTTTCTTTCTCTGATATCCTGCATTTTCTAAATTTTTTACTTCTATAGTTAATTTTTTAAGGGAAAAATCAGTTGGGTATATTTTCTATCAGAATTTCAACTGGGAAATATAAAAGATTATGTAAAAGGTGTAAATAAGGAACAGTAAATTTAAATTATTTGAAGAGTTATAAATTAGTAAAATTTTATGAGACTTTATGAAGTGTAAACTTCACAGTATTTTCATGGGATATTATGGCATATAGTAAGAATTTTGGAAAAATTAGAGAATAGGTAGAAATAAAAGAAAGTAAAAATGTTACAAAAGATGTTAGTAATGTTTTAGTCAGCTTTTATGCTGCTGTGACTAAAGTACCTGACCAGAACATCTATAAAGGAGGAAAGATTTATTTAGGGGCTCACAGCTTCAGAAGTCTCAGTCCATAGAAGGCCGGCTGACTCCATGCCTCGGGGTTCAAGGTGAGACTGAACATCATGGCAGAAGAGTGTGACAGAGGAAAACAGGTGACCTGATGATCAGAAAGCAAAGAAAGAGAGAGAGAGATTCCATTGGCCAGATACAATACCCCGAAGCCACGCCCCAATTCCTTTCTCTAGTTACACACTAACACTTCAGTTACCACTCAGTTAATCCCTATCAGGGGATTAATTCACTGATTGGGTTAAGACTCTTAAAATCCAATCATTTCTCCTCTGAACCTTCTTGCATTGTCTCACACATGAGCTTTTTTGGGATACCTCACATCTAAACCATAACACTTAATGACTGTACAGTGGCTCTGAAAGAACATGTACTTTTGTAGTAAAAAAACAAAACCTAGATTTGAATTCTGGATTCTCATTCATTAGATACATGGTCGTGGACAACCCGATTAAACCCACTGTTCTTTCTTCTTAGAAATTGAAAGTAATGCCATACAGCTTAGGTATTTTATGAGGACTAAATGTTTAAATAAGTGCAGTGATTCTATGTAGCAAGTACTCTAAGGTAATTATTAATTTATCACATTTTAATATCAGGAAAAAAGTGTGTACCAAGCTAACTCATACCTTTGTAAGTGCTACAGATTTGTTCAAAGTTGAAGTTGATCCTCCTCAGAATTGTCCCTAGTAACCAATTGCTTTTTTTGAAACCTTGATTCACAGAAGGCTATAAGGAATTTGGAAATACCCCCCTAATTTGGTCACAGATGACTTGGGAGATATTTGCAATATCTTTAACCTTTTAAGATCATTACAAGTTGCCACCATAATTCATTTGTAGGTGTTTAAATGATAAGTTATCATCTAGGGGCTGGGGCTGTAGCTCAGTGGTAGAGCGCTTGCCTAGCATGCGTGAGACACTGGGTTCAATTCTCAGCACTACATATAAATAATGAATGAATAAAATAAAGATCCATCAACAACTAAAAAAAAAGAATTAAAAAAAAGATGAAAAAAAAAGTTAGCATCTAAAAATATGACCCAGTCATTATAGAGCATCTGTCCTTATTAGATAACGCTTCCTCTATTCACCTGATTTCTGAATTCCTCTGGTGTTGACTCTGGTCCATCAGTCACCACGCCTTACTGCACAGTGTCTCAGGACACTGAAGTAAGGGTAACTGCAAAAGTTTTAAAGAATTCCTAAAGTGAGCAACCAGACAGGGTCTCATGTTCTGAACCTGCTACCCACAACTCTCTGCACTCATTTTATTTCCTGCAAAAAACATTTGGTGGGCTGGGATTGTGGCTCAGTGGTAGAGTGCTTGCCTTGCATGAGTGATCCTCAGCACCACATAAAATACATAAAATAAAGATATTGTATCCATCCACAACTATAAAAAATATTTAAAAAAAAAAAAGAAACATTTGGTTTTGGTCATGAAGATACTGTGCTCAGGTTTTTGGTTAAAGAAAAACAAGACATTCCATGGGAAATAAACAGTAAAACAAATGTATCCAAACGTAGTGGCTTTGAATTGCTGGAAATCTGTGAACTTGGCTAAGTCCACAGCTGCTGGAGTGGAGGAATAAGTGAAGATCACTGAATTAACGCAAAATATAATGTGTCTGCCTGTGTTTGTCAGCATGTAGTTTGTAAACGCTTTCCTTGCATTCGTTTAAGAATGCTTCTTTGAAAATTCTTTGCAGTGTGTAATTTTCTAAATGAGGACAGAATAGACATTTTATAACTGTTTACATGTTAAGCAGTAGTTTAAAAGGGACACCATTATTGGTTCCTCTTAATTCTTGCCCTCCCATCTTTGTGACAGAATATAAATGCTGAGAGGAAACAAGATGGCAAAGGCCAAACTACTCAGTGCTTGAGGGTCTGAATGAGCGCCAGGCCACTGGTGGACGAGGGCCCTTCAAAGAGTGGTGCCACCTGAGCCTAAGAAACAGCCCTCCTCTCTTTGCTTTTTTCAAATTTTTTCTACTTTGCAAAACAGAAAAACAATAGTAGGGAAAACCACCTAAGGAACAGGACAGCTAAGTTAGCAAAGTGTAATGGAAAAGCAAAGAGAAAGAATATTAATGAAAAGTTATTTATTTAAAAAATAGTTATGTATTTAAGAGTTATTTATTTAAGAGTGGGAGGCAGCAACTACAAAAAAGAGAACTCAAGCACACACAGGAATCCAAGCATGTTAACTGTTTTAGCTTGTGCAGGCATGAACTTCCCCACTAAGGTCTCAAGGATCATAAGAAAGGAAGCCCTGCATTGTCCTGTTCTTCAGTTCTAATAAATGCTAAGTCAATGTGTATTGAAAGAAGGAGCAGATTTTTACTGACATGACATTTGCCTATTTTTTTTTCCATAAACCACATAGGAATTTAGGACAAAGGAATAATCTTAGATTATTAACAAATTTGATATAAAAATGTAGATGAAAGATGTGTTTTTCACTGGAAATATAAAGCATCATATTGATTTGATTAAAGAAAATCAATTGTTTAAAAAAGGGTCTGCACTTTGGGAGGCTGAGACAGGAGAATCGTGAGTTCAAAGCCAGCCTCAGCAACCGCGAGGCGCTAAGCAACTCTGAGACCCTGTCTCTACATAAAACACAAAATAGGGCTGGGGATGTGGCTCAGTAGTCAAGTACTCCTGAGTTCAATCCCCAGAACCAAAAAAAAAAAAGAGGGGGGGGTCTGGTTTTATAACAAGCAGTCTAAAGCAACTACCTGTTGAGGCTTTGTGTTTCTCAGCCGAAGAGCTCAGACTCAAAAATGATTGATCAATTCCGATAAGCAAAGGAAAGAGTTGGGCTACATTTCTTTATGTCTGTCATTATTCAAGTTTGACTCAATTTGTAAATTGTTTCTGTGACTGTAAGCACTACCTTGATTTCTGCATTCGTCAATATTGCCTTTAATTTTTGTTTTCAAATAAGGTCTTCAGAGTTATTGCAGTATTTTAAGAATTATTAGTTACTCCATTAAAAAGCTTGGCAAGATTTTTATCTCCTTTTAAATCATTTATTGAAAAATATGTAGAATATTTTTATATTTATAATTTTATAGAATATATTTTTTGCTTCATATACAACTTTAACTTCCAAGTTCCCTGGCATTTAGAGTGATCAGATTTCAAACATTTAGATATTTACCTCTTTTTAAAGTTCTAATTAATGTAGCTTCTTTAAATTTAATAAATATAGGTACATTTGCATTTACATATATGCATGTTAATTCTAAAACAAAGTCCTGATCAGACCAACCTGATTTCTATGGTGATTTTGCCATTTGTCACAGAGCTTTGCACAGAGTAGTAGCTGGATTGGTGCCTGACATTCAATTCCTCTAACAGAAAGGAATCAATTCCTTAATTGATTCCTATAGCAGTTATTAATGCACATTTGGCACTATGGGGAATACTTGGAGGCTGGGATAAAAAGTAAATAGGTATATAAATCACCCACTTCAAAAGGGTTAATAACCTACTTCAGAAATCAATCGAGGGAAATGGATAAAAATGCCCTCAAACACAGAAAGAATATATTTGTATAAAATTCAAAGCAAAATGGGAAAAAGTGGTTTTCCAGCCATGTTATCTTGTGAGAGATTATGCTTTTAACTCCATTACCTGTGTAATGATGTTCATTATAATTTAGCATGACATGACTAGCTTACTATAAATCCATGACCTTGCCTCTTCCTGGGGTTTCTGATGCTGCCTGGCTAGCCAACCATAATTCACTAGTCCATTTAATCTTCCACCTTCTTAGAAGCCTGTATCACCTCGTGTCTTCTCAAAGGCCTAATTCCTTCTTCCCTGACTTTAATCCCGCCTTCCTATTCCATGGAGACACTGAAACAATTAGAACATGATGACCCACCAGTCACCTCAGTGATGATCATCTGCCCTTGTACACTCTGCCTGCCTGCTCTTGTGCACAGTGGAACCCCCTTCCTCTAAAGCCTGATTTCCTACCTGTGCACTGGATCCTGCTGCTTCCTCTAAGCAGGGGCACTGCTTCTACAGTTCTGTCCTCTCTTTCATGTATCATCATGTTTTCCTTCTCTACTGGATCATCCTCATCAGCAATAGAAACATGCTGGTTTTTCTCCTACTGTAAAAGAAAAAGCGTTATAACACTTCCCCTGCCATTTACTACTCCATATCTTTCTCCTCGGAAGAATCGTCTATACTCACTGAGTCCAGTTCTCCTCCTTTGTCCACTCCAGTATGACTTTCATTCCCTGCTAGCTGCTGACTTGAGTTTTGTTCAAGTCAACAGTCACCTCTGGGTTGTAAAGGCCACATGGCAGTTCTTGGTCTTCATCTTTTTGACCTATTAATAGTATTTGACACAGTTGATTGCTTTCTACTGTTTGAAACACTGTCTTTACCAATCTAAACAGTCATTTTCCTTACAGTTGATCCGTCTGAGCCTCTCTTGTTGGCTGGAGGGCCCTTCTGTGTGCGTGTTTCCTTGGTGATCTCATCCAGACTCATGATTTTAAACGTCATCACTGTGCCTAAGACATAGAACCTTCTGTCTGTAGCCCATGTTTTTCTCCCAGACTTTCCCTTTGAGAACTCTTTCACACTTTACATGGATGTTTCATAAATCTCTTATTTGTTCAAAACAAAGCTTCTGATGTTTGTCTCCTCATCATCTAAAACCTTCCATACCACTTGACGGGCACTCCATCCTTCAGATTGCTCAGACCCAAAACGTTCAACATCTTTGACTCTCATACTCACATCAAGTCTGAGAAAATCCTGTTGTTTCTATCTTGAAACTATCCTAAGCCACACCATTTTTCACTACCCCATTGCCTCTGCCTTGAGTGACCATCATCTGTACACCCGGATTACTGTGGTACCCTCCACCTGAGATCTGTTTCCACTCCTGCCCCTTGTGTCCCTCTTCAACTTCACAGTCCCCATAGTCCTTTTAATATGTCAGCCCACATCACATCTCTGCTGGAAAGTCTCTGGTTACTTCTCACTCACTTGGAATAAAAGCCAAATGTCTTGTCTATGACCAGAGAGCTCTTACTATCACCTTTTATTTTCTTCCCTGGCTCCTCTCCACTTTAGCCATTCGGAAGCAAAGTCAGCTCTCCCGCTTCCACTTTACACATTCTGCAGTGGCTGTTCCTTCTGCCTAGAGTTCACATATATGCATTCCCTCATCTTTGTGCTTTTCTTCAAATATCCTTGATGCAGACTGCCTGTACTCCCATTTAAAATTATACTTCCTTTCTCACCTTGCACCCTGAATTTCCATACTGTTCCCATTCATCATTTTTTTCAACATTCATCATTTTCAAACATGTTATACACTGCATTTGTTTATTATGTCTATTATTTATGATCTGTCTCTCCTCTCTAGAATGTAAGCTCCAGAGGGCAGGGAATCCATTGCTAGCATTCACTGATGTATTTCAAACTTGTCCAGAAAAATGTCTGATGTATAAATAATGAGTAGTAACTTGCTGGGTGAATGAATGAATCGATGAATGGATTCACAGATCATTGAGAATGCAAAGGAGGTTTTTTTCCCTACCACCCCATTTCATGTTGTCTGTCTACCCTTCTCTGTGGTTACTCTCTATTCACATAACTTAGTTCACTTTATTCATTATTGGAAATTATATCACTTATGGTATCTCTTCCACAGGTTGCATCAGGGCAGAGAGTGAGACAGTAATAGCATACACAAATATTTGTTAAAGGAATTCTGGAGAAGATATTTGGATTTCTCAAATCAGTTAGCAACATGTATAATTTTTATCATGATATTTCTGTGATTATTTGCTTATTCAGTGTTAGTTATCAGGGTATAAAAGTAATTGTTACATTCTTTTTCTCCATATGATGTGATTTTTTGCTATTAGAAGAATTCTAAAACTGCCTTTGACCATTTGTAATCAATAAAGCAAAGAATTTTGGAAGTTCAATGATTGCCAAGACTCAAGGTGAGCTTTTCCACAACATATTCTAGAAAATTTTGCCTATCTACATAAGATAAAGTTGACCTATTTCCTACATTAGGAGAATTTTTTTTTTAATTTTTCACTCTTGGGGATTGAACCCAGGAACATTTAACTCTTAGCTAAATCCTCAACCCTTTTTTATTTTGAGACAGAGTCTATGTTGCCAAGTCTGGCCTCAAACTTGCAATCTTCTTGCCGAAGCCTTGCAAATTGCTGGAATTACAGGTTTTCCTCGTGGTGCCTGACCAGGATTTTTGATTATCACTACAAGTAGCAAAATGATAGTGAAAAGTTGTAGAGAAGGACAACTGGAAATCAGAGCATCAGTAAGCACTAAATAGAGCATATAGCTATAATCTGATTCCTGAAGGTATGAACTGGCTCTTCATTTCCTGAGTGCTCCTATTTAAGAGTTGATGGCTGTATATGTCCTATAACAAGATATATTATTATACTTCTTTACATTTATGAACATTTGTATTTATGGGTAACTGTTGGCACATGTATCTTGCCTGTGTCTCCCCTTTGAAGTTATGTGATTTATCATTTCAGTGATGGATTTAGATTGTGCTGCAATTAGCAGTTCAAAAGGATAATATGTGACTGTTCTAGGAAAAATACAATAGAATAAAATTTTAGAAGCATAGAGTAAGTTTTATAAGAAGTTATGATATACCACAAGAAAATACATGTTAAAAACTTAATAGATTTTTTAAATCTATTTTCTATTGTCTAATAGGTGTTTGGGCAATATTTTTAAATTTTATTTTAAAAAGATTGCAAGTTGAGGGTTAGTTAATATTTAAGACTAATCCACTGTAGCCATTCAAACAAAATATAAATTTCCTTTTACATTGTTTCATAATGAAAACGGTAATGCATGCTTTGCTATTTAAGCATAGTATAATGAATCTTTGTAGTAACAAATTAAGAAATCAATACATGGAGCTTTTTTTTTTTTTTTTGGATACTTGGGATTGAACCCAGGGATGCTTAACCACTGAGCTATATCACCAACTCTCTTTATATTTTTAGAGACAGGGGTCTCACTAAGTAGCTTAGTTGCTGAGGCTGTCTTTGAACTCATGATCCTCCTACCTTAGCCTCTTGAGCTGCTGGGATTATAGGTGTGGGCCGCTCAGCCCAGCCTATTAATAATGAACAGAAATTTATTTTTGAGTGAATTTCACTTAGTGTTTTATTTTTTAATTTTCAATACTGGTACTTGATCCCAAGGAGTTCTTTACTACTGAAGTACATCTTCTGTCCTTCTTATTTTTTATTTCAAGACAGAGTGTTGCTAAGTTACTGAGGGTCTTCCTAAGTTGCTGAGGCTGGCCTAGAACTTGCAATCCTCCTGCCTCAGACTCCCAAGTCACTGGGATTACAGATGTGCGCTATCATGCCTGGCTTCACTTTGACTTTTAATGGTAGATATTCTGTCACTTGCACATTTTTTTTAGTAAACTTAAAGTAAAATTATGTTGTATTCAATCTAATTATTAGTTTCACTACTAACTCATTAAGTTATTGTTTAGAAAGAAAGCTAGAAATAGTACCATGAATTTATGATGATCTGTTTATTCTACTTCATAACCACAGATATTTTTAAAGTTAATTGTATTCTCTTTATAATGATAGTTTTTTTAAACAGGCGAAGTCTTAGTGATTCTAGAAGGTTGTAAGCAAATAAAACTTGTTCCTGCTATAAACCTTAAACGCATCTCTGGCAGGCTCCCAAAGGCTAAGCCTCTGTAGAATGAACAGAGCTTCCTTTGGATGCAAGAAAAAACAAGTCCTGTAGGCACACAGCTGTCCATAGATACCCTCCTGGACATGCCAGACCGGCTCTCACATACACAGCTGTTAATGACTGGTCTGGCATCTGTCTATAGAAAGAATAGAGCATATGGTAGTATGATTAACCTTGCCTGAGGGTAGGGAGTTACAGAGCCTGAGTCAGCAGAAGCATCTAGAACACAGAAAGTTGGGGGTCTCTGAAATAGATGTTTCTGAACTATCCTTTCAGGTCTTCAGACCAAATGTACTGGAATTGGAGTCTGGGTGGGAAGGAAAGTGGTGAAACCAGGTATCCTAGATCTTCAGCATTTTCAAGTTGACTGAACTCCTCTACTTATGACTAAATGTGATCATCTATCAGAAGAAGCTCATCTTAACAGTCATAAACTGAGTAAAACTACATGAGCAGCTACAGTGGAGCCAACCAGATGGAAGCTAAAAAATCCTGATATGGCAATGTATTGAACCAGTATATCCAAGGCTTTTACTAGAGAGAATGAATGAATATTGCATATGAATGAATATTGCTGTGTAGCATATGCCCACATGACAAAGAGAAGGTACCCAAAACAGAAAGAAATCAGTTCCATTTTACCGTGGCAAGGGTCAGGGAGAAGCAAAAACTAGTACAATAGTCTGCCTTGATCTCAGGTGCTTGATCCTGGACAGCCACAAAAGAAGTTAGCAAAGAATCTAAATAGAAGGAGACAACAAAGTAGACTCAAGATATGATACTAAACTGAGAATAAAGTCCTTAGGCTATTAAAGGAGTTAAGTGAAAGTGTTATTAGGGACCATATTTGTTACAGGATCAGTGGGTTCTTGTACTGTTCATCAGGAGAATCAGATAAAGTCACAACTTAACTGGAACAAGACTCTACTGGTACTTCTTTCTTCCCTCTTGGGCAAAAGGGAGACAGCATTGACTGAGAGTATCAAACTGACCTCCAAATGAAGAAGGGAGCTAGTTTTTATCCCCATGTAAGGAATGCAGGGATGGACTAGAGTTTAGGAATTTTGATTGGCTTTGAGCACATTTGCCAAGGTGTTTACTTTGTGGGCATCGAGCATGCACTTTGACCTTGAAGGAGCACAGTCAGTTTGGAGCCAAATGTTACATCTCTCCTAGTGGAATCATCTTTGCCTTGTGGTAAGAATGGCTGTAGCTGTCAGGACAACACATGTGGGGTGGGGGGAGGAAACAAATCATGAGAACAACAGTTTAAGAGTACTGGGAATTTGCTGTTTTGGTGACTCCTCCACCAATGTCCTTTGTCATTGGAGTCACAGTGAGGGTTTCCTAGCTTTAATGATGCACCTGATTTTTGAGGCTGATTTGATGGTTTCAGAGTGAGCAAGTGAGAGGTTAGCAAAAGGCATATACTCTTAATAGTTAACAAGCCATGAGTTAAGGTGGAAGAACAGAGAAAAGCACATACTGTATCTATAAGGACTAACAAATTATGAGTTCAGGTTCCTAGAATGTACTTGCCTGTTATAGTGGGACTGGGGGTCTGACTGTCTCATTCCCTTCTCAAGTTTCTTTTTATACTTGTACCTCATTCCTTTCTTCTCCACCTTACCCTTGGCTATGTTTAATCCTTCCAGACAAACCTGAGAGGCCCTGGAGTAGAAGGGGAAAGGGACAGTTTTATCCTAATTTCAGGGCTATTACTTTTGGTCTTGGTGTCTGCATGAGCTTTACTTCTCATGGGCCCTTTTGTGACCCGAAGTTGTCAGTCTGTTACCACAGTCCCCTCTGTTGTGTGTCCCCAGGAGGCCTCTGTTGAGCTACGATTTCTTGGCTTCTGTTCTTACCTCTCAGGACATTGCTCACCTTTTTAAGGCGGGGAGGCAGGAAAATAGAGACAATATAAATGGCTACTGACCTCAAAACATTCATGCCACAAAAATCAGTTAGAGGCTGGGATTGTGGCTTAGTGGTAGAACGCTTGCCTAGCACGTGAGACACACTGGGTTCCATCCTCAGCACCACATAAAGCAAATAAATAAAATAAAGGTATTGTGCCCATCTATAACTAAAAAAATATTTTTTAAAAAAATCAGTTAGATCTGCTAATTTCTATGAGGCGTTATTTCAGTCTGAAGACTGTTATGGTACCAAGGAAATGATTTGTGCTGGGCCTTAGTAGAGCAGGAATAAATATGGGGAAACATTAACTTATATATTTATTTTAGTATATAGCAAAATGTATCACATGGAAAAAATGCTACATTAAAAACTAGATAAAAATTAGAAATATTATGATTATAGTTCTTGGAATAAAATTTACATATTTAGGAAAATTCCAAGAAAAAAATGGAAGTAACATCATGTTATCAAGGATTTTCAGTGGTAGAACTATGGGTGATACTTATTTTTTATAAACAATACAAAATATACACACACATGTATGTATTTTAAATTTCCACTTAAGGAGCAGTACCCCTCATATCATTAAAAATAGAAATGGTTTCCAAAAATTGGCTTTTCAAATATTTCAATTCACTTCATGTTTGCTGTGCTGATATCTAGAACTTGGTCCTCTTTTCGTACTATGCAAATTGTGAGTGGACCTGAGTAGGACTCTTAGTTAAGTCCCCAACCCAGACAGTAACAGCATGCATTAACTATGGATTTTTCAGAAATAAAGCCAGATATTCTCTATTCTGACCATCCCTTGTCCTTCCTAGCAGGTCCAGATGGGCACTCAGTGAGTAGGGAAAAACTGTTCAGAAGACATCCGCTAGTCCATAATGTGAAATACAAATACTAGTTAGAACAATACCTTTTTTTTCACCATTTCTGAGCTTATTTTTTTTTTCATCTTGAGGATAAGCAAGTATTGCTGATAGAGGACAAATGCTTATCTGTGAATTCTCAAGGCATCAAATAATGAAGGATGACTTAATTAATGTTATCTTTAGTGGCTGAGTAAACTCAAGGAAAAAGAAGAATAAGAGGTCACCACTTTCATAATTCCCTGTACCCATGAATAATATTGCTAAAGTATTGTAGCATATATTCTCTGGTTCTTTTTTCATCAAAGTATATCTTTGGGAATTATGTCATTAACGATTAATTAAAGTAAATGTTTGGGGGTACAGAGGCAGTCTGTCTTTTCCACCAAAACTAAAGAACAGGGCATTTGTATTCCTGTTTGTGATTCCTGATGTCCTGTTGCTACAAGCTGTTATGTTGTAAACACTCATTTTCAATCATCTTCATCTTCATTACTTGTAGTGCTTTCAAAGAGAATAATGGCCTTTTTCTAGTTCAGAAATAGGTGGTATACAGCTGAGAACTATTTAATGCATCGGAGATACAAAAGAATTGTAATGTGATAAAGAACAAATGGGGAAGAAAACGGTTGCAACAGTTTTTCAGTGCGTTTTATTTGATGGGGAAGACTGGAAGGGCATTGTTGTTTCTTAAATTTTTTCCCCTTTTCTTCCTTAGACAAAACCCGTTGCATTTGCAGTTCGGACAAACGTCAGCTATAGTGCAGCCCACGAAGATGATGTTCCAGTGCCAGGCATGGCCATTTCGTTCGAAGCAAAAGATTTTCTGCATGTTAAGGAAGTAAGGGAAATAATTTTAATTTCAATCAGTTTGATTTTTCACCTTGAAACATCATTTTTCATTTCTTATTACTGTGAAATAGCCCTGAGCGTAGCTGCAGTTGTATAACATACACTGAATCAGTGACTCTCAAACTTTTCTGATATAAATGTACATTTTTAAAGTGGAAAGGAATCATGGGCTTGTGGCAATAACTTCAGGGCTCCCTTGGGCTCTGTGGCCCAGAAATCAGGAACTGTTACAGTAGATGATCCTTTTTTATGCTTAACCTCTACTTTTTCTTTTAAGGTTTAACCTTGACTAGGTGTAGTTTTTCCTGATGTCTGAAGTTTAGCCACCTGGGGAGGGTTTAATAATTTCCAGAATTCATGACTCTTCTCTCTGCTGATGATATCTAAACTCAGACTACTGATACCCTTTTTCCTTTTTAGATGCTAAATTTCTGCAGTGAAAGGGAGAATGGTAGAAATTGGAGCCAAGGAGGCAAGACAGATACATCAGGAAAATTATTTTCCTCTATGCCATATGTCTCTACCTGTCAGATGACAACAACATAATCTATAAATTGGGACAATTCACCCTTATGTTTAAATTTTATTTGGAGTCAACATGTATGAAATCCATGCTATGTGGAACATTAAGTGACAGAAAGTCCCCCTACATAATATTTTTTGTGTGCACATGGGATATTCTTGGATCTGGAAGGATTTACAATTCCATCTCATGGATGATATGTCATAGAAAGCATATGTAAATTTAACTTATCAATGTACTGAAGGCTATAACGAGGTAATGACTGCCAATTAAAAGAGACTGTCATTTCAGTAACATAAAGGAGATATAAAATATCGGCTAGATAGAAAAGATAGTAAAAGGAGCCAGGAGCGGTGGTGCACGCCTGTAATACCAGCAGCTCGGGAGGCCGAGGCACGAGGATCGCGAGTTCAAAGCCAACCTCAGCAAAAGCAAGGTGCTAAGCAAGTCAGTGAGACCCTGTCTCTAAATAACATACAAAATAGGGCTGAAGATGTGGCTCAGTGGTTGAGTACTCCTGAGTTCACCTGAGTTCAATCCCTTGTACCAAGAAAAAGATAGTAAAAGTTTCAGAAGTGCTGGTGTGCCTAGAACTTCACTGTAACAAGAAATTAGATTAACATGAGGACTCCTCTTGATGGGTGATGCTCAGAGGAGGATCTCTTCCTACCATGGAAAGAAAAGGAAAACAATGAATATTCTTCTTTAAAGTGTTCCAGAATAGACTTATTCAGTTGAGGAAAATGAAATCAAATTATAGAGACTCAAGATAAATATTCTACCTACAAGAGACAAAGTAACAGCCTCAACATAAAGAAAAATCATCTGTGAATTCTGTTTATAATTATAAAAGTGCACAAAGGTAAATTTTGCCAACACAAAATATTTCATATAGATTTCCATATTTATCTCTCACTTTTAATTCTTCTAGTTAATCTGATTATTTAAGGGAAAGATCTCTGTAACTCTTCCTGGTTTCTGATGGTCTTTAACTAGGAAGGGCTATTAATCTCAGAACCTGGAGAGCTTGTCCTACTCATGGCAACAATAGCAACCAAGACAGAATTTGGCCCCATCCTAAAGGCAGCACCAGGCAAAAGAAAGCATGAAGCCTTTAATGGACTGCTGAACACAACAAACATGTTAAACCCACGAAACCAAGGGCTTCTTGAAATATGATACTTGAGGCATAGTTCATTGTAATTGTCAATTCTTTCTCCATTAAAAATGGTTAATGTGGAAGAAAAAAGGATTCGAATTTGAACTTCTGTGCACTGATTTTAACACTTCTGATTTTGTGTTTAGAAATTTAATAATGACTGGTGGATAGGGCGACTGGTTAAAGAAGGCTGTGAAATTGGATTCATTCCAAGCCCAGTTAAACTAGAAAACATGAGGCTACAGCATGAACAGAGAGCCAAGCAAGGGAAATTCTACTCCAGGTATGAGAAAAATGTCAAGTGTTTGTGCGAAAGTTCAGAGTATAACATTATATATATATATATAGTTGATTCTACAGTCTTATGTATTTGAAAGAAACCTGGTAATATGGTCTATTGATAGTATAAATACTATATTTTTAAAACTTCATCTTATTTGGAAGAGAATTAAGTTAAATATTATCATTAATGAAAATAGCTAAAGTCATACAGTATTAAATTCCAGCTTCAGTGCAAAGGAAATCTGAAGTCCTAATCATTTGCTGAAAATACTCTGGCAAGGAGCAGCCGTGGTGACTAATCTTCGTGTCTGTAGCTGCCTGGCATGGCAGGGAGATGTTTTGGAGATGAAAGTCTCAGACATGATTGACAAATAGCAGCTCTTGTCATCTGTTAGTTTCATTTGCACCTATGAAACTCAATTTCAGTTCTATCCACTGTTAAGCATTTAAAGAGATACTAAGTATGAAATAAGTTAAAATTGCCTTTGCAGATAGCAATTATATGAATTATGTAATCGGCTGGGGCTGAATAATCCTTCCTAGGAGGCTTGAGGTTATTTACCCTTCACTGGAAGACTCACTAGGGGGGCTGCTCAGACATGTAGTGAATTTTAAACTGAAATCTATGCAGACAAGTCCAATGACATGAAGCTTCTCCCCACATGAAGGATGGGCTACGGACAAGACTTTTGTTTAATCTGGACAGCTAGGTTTCTGTTTTCTCTGATTTATATCTTGTTTGTTTATATGATGATGCACATTCCTTTTTCAATGATAATATGTTAAATGTTAGCAAGGATTTTTTTCCCAAGTATCAACAAATGGAATGGAATGTTTCAGTTTGGAATACCCATTTTCATTAACTAGCATTTATAACTGTCAATTTCATAGGATCTCATAACTAATTCCAAGATTACCTTTTCATATAACAGTATATTCTGTACTTTAATTGTCAGGATTCTGTCCCATCTCTTTACACAAACTTGCTTAAGTGTGTAAAAACACTTTTTGCCTTTGTAGGTTTTTTACATTTGTCTCCTAACATTAACAAACAAACAAACATTAAGACATAGAGTCTGGGGCAGTGTTTCAAAACTCCAATAAATTATAAAAATGAACAGAAGACACAATTACATTTGGATGTGGATTAAGAACTTAGCATTTTAATACAATTAAAAGTTAAGGACAAGCTGGGTGCTGTGGCATCCAAAACCAAAAAAAGTTAAGGGTAAATCTGCATCCTAGACATAACTGAGTATTACCTGTCAAAATTTCAAACAACTCAACTAATATTTTGAATATTAAACTGCAAAAAGAATATAAAATAAACCCACACTTAAACTGAAATTAGACTTAGTACTTTAGAAAAAGAAAACAATAAACTTCTGGAAGAAAATGTTTGGTCCTGGTAATAGGTACCCTTACATAACTGCCATTAACTGCTTCTATAAATACCACTTCTTACTAATTTTACATACTGTCTGGTTCCTTATTAGATATATAGGAATATCTCTTAAAAACCTTAAAGAAGCTGGGTGCGGTGGCGCACGCCTGTAATCTCAGCACTTTGGGAGGCTGAGACAGGAGAATTACGAGTTCAAAGCCAGCTTCAGCAACAGCGAGGTGCTAAGCAACTCACGGAAACCCTGTCTATATATAAAACACAAAATAGGGCTGGGGGTGTGGCTCAGTGGTTGAGTACCCCTGAGTTCAACCCTCAGTACCAAAAAAAAAAAAAAAAAAAAAAAACCAAAAACTTAAAGATATGGAGCTCTCCTGGTAGTTGTTTAATAAGTTTTTGATATTTCCTATTTATTTTATATATGAAAATGCTAAACAGCAATAAAATTCAGTTTTTTATTGGCATTTGCTTTTGCTTATATTTCATATTAATATTCACTAAGTAAATATTGTCCTTCAGTGAGTAGACACTGAAGAATTCTTTCAATAAGATCCTTGCTCATGCATAACAAACATTAAGCAATGGGATCAATTTGCCCAACTTCTGTGTCATTCTTTTAAGATGCTTCTTGCTGGGCTGAGGTTATGGCTCAGTGGTACAATGCTTGCCTAGCACATGTGAGGCACTGGGTTCAATCCTCAGCACCACATAAAAAATAAGCCAGGCACAGTGGCGCAAGCCTGTAATCCCAGCACTTAGTGAGGCTGAGACAGGAGATTCGCGAGTTCAAAGCCAGCCTCAGCAATGGCGAGGTGCTCAGCAACTCAGTGAGACCCTGTCTCTACATAAAACACAAAATAGGGCTGGGCATGTGGCTCAGTGCTCAAGTGCCCCTGAGTTCAAGCTCCAGTAGCAAAAAAAAAAAGAAAGAATGAATAAATCGATCGATAGATAAATAAATAAAATAAAGGTATTGTGTCCATGTACAACAAAAAATATTTAAAACAAAAAAGATGCTCCTTGCCATCTTTATGTGTGAAGGAGCCCTTGAGTAATGCTATTTATATAAGAATTTTATTCTTGTATACTGATGAAAACCATAAGTGCTATTGTTTTAATATTAGTTCCAAAGGTTCTAAGACACAGAAATATATCTTCTATCAAATTTTAGAATTTGGTGGTTTTCAAATGTATGCTCTTCAGATTATTCCTAAATTAACCCAGTTTAATTCTCCATGTTAGCCATGCTTATGAAATGTTCTGGGTACTAAGTGCTGATTAAATCATAAAGTACTGTTTCACGTTCTTCATGTGTCTTAAAGGTTAGCAAGCTTTAAAATTGCTTTGTTTTACTTTTATAGGTTACCCATGAAGGCTTGAGTACTTTGAATATTAGTATAGTAAAAATAATTAAGCTAACACAAAGGAGCTGGAACTAAACAAGAAGGAAACATTCAACTTGGGTGTTAGCCTTAAGATTCTTTATATTCACTAACTCAGAAGGCCTCCAAATTAAAAAAGCAAAGGAAATTTCTGCTGTTTAGCCATCTTTGATCTGGCTAGAGAACCTGAAGCCTGCAGAAATTATCTTAGTTTGCTTCCATTCTCTTAGGGCTTTTCAAAATTAAACCTCACATTTGAAAATGTGAACAGAGACCATCACATAATTGTTTTTTCAAGTACTCCAGAATCTCTACCAGGAAATTACTGTTCACATCCTTGCAAGAAAAGGAAAGAAAAGAAATTTTAAAGTTCAATAAAAATACAATTAAGTAGCATGTTTATTGAGCAGTATGAATGTTTTAGAATCTGAAATAAGTGTCGGATTTAATATGAGTTTTTGCTTTACTCCAGTAAATCAGGAGGAAATTCTTCATCCAGTTTGGGTGACATAGTACCTAGTTCCAGAAAATCTACACCTCCATCATCTGGTAAGTAGGTGATAAGTGCTGAACAGTACATACTGCATTTCATGCTTCCCCCAGTCTTATTTAATTTCATGAACTCAAATACACTGAATCACTCTGTCAACCCTACAAATGTTAAAATATATCAGAATTAAAAACTAACTAAATAAAAACTAACTTGTGGAGTTAGCAACAGCATGAAAAATTTTTTCTGGCTTTGGAAATAAAAAATGTCAGTTATGTCAATTTACCCTGAGTTACTATAGATGACCATAGCAATAAAGGGGTGAATGCCCACCAACTATCACAGTATAATGTGAGTTGTAGGCTTCAGAATTAAATAAAAAAAGAACATAGCATTCTAACCTTAGAAGAGTGAGGAATGGACAATCGAGTCAAGATGGAATGATCAGCTTCTCAGAAGACACACCAGACAGGCTCTGTGGGAGACATAGACAATGCACAGAAATATCAACAAAACATGAAAACTCTTGTGGACAGAGTGATAATCTTTTTTACAAAGCAATGGATTTATTCATATGAGTGCTAAATAAAATAAAGGACAGAATTAAAAGCTTAATTTCAGGTACACATGAATAATTTTTAGTTTATGCGGGTATTTCATGGGAAATACACTAAAAATTTATGAATCTTAGACTAAAAAATTGTTCACCTGTAAGTCAAATTTAAGTGCATTTTATTTGTTTTATGTGGCAACTCTAGCATTTTGAGTAGAGCTTGGAGTTCTGTATAAACAGAAGACTCATTGTCTTAGCATGAAAGCTCATGATCAGTGCCTTGGTTTTCTAAAAGACATTAACTGAGTCAGTAATATTGTTAAGGATCAGCTGCTTTAACGAGTGTTAAAGCAGAATGATCCTGTGTGTGATATCCAGGAAGCTGAAAATGAGAAAAGAGCAAAGAGAGAATTATGCATCTACAGAAAATTAAGAAACTAGCTGCACTCTGACTACTGTGTCTTAAGAACAAGATTCGTGCATTACTAATAATCATACCAAGTTCCTGAATGTTGACACCTTTTAGAAACCAGAGATTTAGTGAAAACTACAGACTTCAAGTAAGCAAAATCTGAGCACAATGCGAAATTAGGATGCATATTGACTTCAAAAACAATAAGCTTATAATGTGCAGCAGTTCTAAGATGCTCAAAATGAAGTAACAGTGTGCTTGAAGTGAAGATTAAAGTATTGTAGCTATTATCTGAGGCTTGTATCTTCCCTTAATCATTGGGGAGAAGGCCTTTCCTTAATGCACAGAGGAAAGGAACCTAATCCTGCTCCACTCAAATGTGTGAAGCTCATGGATTCCTACTGTATATGTGAAAGAATGTCTCCAGGATTCCTAAGGACTACTACTAGGTTCCTAAAATGGAAAAATGCTACATCACATTGTGATAAAGCCCCTCTTCTGTTGACTAGTATAATTCTTTCATTTCCTCTAATCAGACTGTAGCCATCTAATCGTTTTAGCCGTATAATGAAAAGCGGTGCATGCATTTTGGAGAATAAGTTACTGTATATGTAAGATAACATTTCATTTTATAGTCAGATGTTTATCATTACTAAAAATAAGTTCCGTGAAGAGTGTAATAAAATAAAGATGACTTTAAACTTCATCAAAGTCTTATACAGACACAGGACTTTGGGATAATTTCTCTGAATACCAGGAGAATAAAACACTTGTGACTGACAGGCCTGGATATGTGATCGACTGTGAACTGTATACTAAGCATATCTTCTCTGTGGTAATTTTCACATTAATAGTTCAATAGATCTAAGGTAAACTTTTCAAAAAATTCTAGAGAGAAGTTCCAGGGACAACTGCCCCATCTATCAAGTGTGGATTGGCCTGCAAATTCATCTTTTTGTTTCCCAGAGGTCCTTTCTATAATTCCCCACAATCTTTACTAGACCAAGGAATATAAGCATCTGACTAAAGTAAATATGCTTGGATATTCAAGGATGTGGAAAAGGAAAAATTTCTATTTTACATTTGCGTAATGGGGTGGTACACCACTTACATGTGTGTAGACACATCACCTTTGAGCTCTGCTCACCTTGACCCAAGTTCTGAGATTAAACAAAATTTACCTTTCAAAAAATGTTCGCAAGGCTCTGTGTATAAATATATACATACATACACATGCATGCACGTATACATACGTAAGTGCTAGTAAGGAAGAATGGAAAAGCTCTTTTCAAATATATGGAAGTATTTTTTTTTCCGAGTAAATATTAATGTTTGCCAAGGAATGGAAATATAGGTCTGAATTTAAAAAGCAGTAACATCTTTCAGTAAATGGAGAACAATATGAATTCAATATACTATACCAAACTGTGAAAAAAAGCTTCTTTTTTTAATGTGTTCTGAAAGTGAACACATGTTCTAGAATTCTCAATGTTATAGAATAAACCCAAATTCTTTTAGACTTAACTAAAAGTCAGAACTAGTAAGTTGGAAAGTTGTCTATTTGGGATGTGGGCCCCTGTGTTTAAATAAAGATAAATTTCAGTCTTGACTCAGGTTATGTGTTGGGTAGCCAAACATCTGGGCAACATCACAGCATTTATGCATGTCCACTCTTTTAAAACAAATCCATCTGACGATCACAGCAGACAGGGTTTAGAGGGCAAAGCACAAAATTCAATCCACAAACTTTGTCATCCCAGAGTGCTGTCAACTTTGACCTCCAGTTGGGCATCCTCAATTCCAGAAAGGCATTCAGAGGGAACTGTCCCTTGATTATAGCCTTACTAAACCCAATAAAAGGTGAGGGAGGGGGAAGAGTATGTGAGAATCTATGGCAAGAAGGGAAATGTATTTAATATTGATTAAGACCTGTTATAGGAACAATGAAATAATGGCCCGGATCTCTCCTTATATCAGAAAGATACTAACATAGTCTTCCTTGTTGGGATTCAAGGAAAACCATTCCTATTTTTCAGACTCTTCCCAGGATAATCATTCAATAAGCCCCATAAAGAAACATGCCTATATGAGCAAAGGATTAACCACAGCATATTGTAAAAGCCAGGGTAGGTTCAAAGCCCTGGGCACATTTTATATTTTCTTGGCATACCACACAATGAACCTTTTTTAGTTACTCCATATACATAGACAGCAAAAAGAAAGACATGTTTGCTAGGTAAATATGTGGAATTAATTTAGTTCATTACTTTCCCTTGATAGAAAACCATACTTCATCTACTATGCAAGCCAAAACTGGTATTTGTAATATTGTACAAATAGTGCCAGGTATTCACTCCATCACAGGTTTTTTACCTTAGTGAATGAAAAAGAACAATTAAACGAGTTCCTAATTTTCAAAAGGCTGAATGATCTAATATCCATAATAACTACAAAGTTGAAAAAATAACATGATACCTGTTGGACAATCTCCCATTTTTTGGAAGGTTAAAAGAGGCTATTGTGAGCAACAGTTCTGCTTCTGTATCACTGGAATGGTACATGTGTTGCAACACCAAGCAGTCTGTTATTCCAAATGGTAAATCATTCCTTCAATCTAAATGTACTGTGATTTTTGTTAGAGCGCTAGCATATATGATAGGGTGTTTTCCCGTGGTAAGTAAATTTTCTTTTCTTCTCCCTGATCTAATCTCAACCATCAAGTAATTTTCTAGTGAGCTCAACTCTGATACTCTCCTGAATCCTGAGGACACAGCTCCCTTGAAAAGCAAAAGGATTGAAAGTGTACACCCAGATTGAGAAGGGACCTCACCTGGAGGGCAGCATGGCATAGGGACAAGAATGGACTCACTGATGCGGGAGAACTACGTTGAGTTCTGTCCCTGCTGAGTTGTCAGAACAAGTTGCATAAACTCTGAGTTCAGCTTTTAAAGCTTAAAAATAAGTGGGTTGAAGTGCTTCCATAGTTGAAAGAATTCTATCATAATTACATGTGGAAACATTTTTATAAACTCTGAGATTATGCACCCTTTTCCCATTTGCTACTTCTTAAGAGCTGTATTTTCAGGTTGAATGATTTTCAAGTGGAAGCATGTCAACCAACAATCCCAAACCCTCACTTTACAGTGGGGAAGAGCAGTGGCTTCTTCTTAGGTCTTTGGGCTCTCCACTCTGCCTGTTGGGTTATATCCAGTGACTTCATAAGTCGCCACAAGTCTTACTGTTTGTATTAGGCCGATTTCATTTGGATATCATTACATCCAGTGTTTTATGATTAGTCTTTGATCAGGCCTTTCTGAGGGTGCACATGTACCGTTCAGTTTAATCCTGCCCATCCTGGAACCCTCTTGGAATCATTTGCCATGTGTATGACTCTCTTATGTTGCTTGGATTGAGGATTTTCTATTCTCTTTCCCTCAGATGCCTGTTCCAATTGAAGTAAACCTTTTCACATGGTCCCTATTTTCTACAAAATTAAGCAAAATTAGAAATCTGAGGCATATCCTATTAAGTTTCCAATATAGTTGCCTTTTATCTAAGAGCTGGATTGAGATACTGTACAAAGTGAAGCTGAATGTTCTGTACTGTAGTTTTAAACAGCTGATATAGATAATATCAACATTATATAAGAAACTACAAATTAAAAACGTTTCTCAAAATATTCAAGAGATATAGTATGAAATAGATTTGCTCAAGCAAACAGATATAAGGTGATCTTTCAGTTTTGTCAGATTTGATTACATTGCATTCTTAACATGCTATACTTTTAAATTTTACTTTGTATACTGTGCTGAGCACTTATAGCTCTTTTACAGTGGTTACTTTATTTGCTTTCATTTTATTTTCTTTATAACCTGTTTTTCCTCTCCTATCCACCTGATGATTTTTGAATTGTTTGTCTGTATATAGCTATAGACATAGATGCTACTGGCTTAGATGCAGAAGAAAATGATATTCCAGCAAACCACCGCTCCCCTAAGCCCAGTGCAAACAGTGTAACGTCACCCCACTCCAAAGAGAAAAGAATGCCCTTCTTTAAGAAGGTAACATGAACTTCCCAGCTCCCGTTGTCCACCCGCTCAGCTGCACTGCATCACATTTCTAGTCCTGTTGACTGTCTGTGTCCTTTGACAAGCCAATAACATGCATGCTCTGTTATTCTTTGTTTCTTTTCCACGCTGCTGTAGCTAAGCAGAAGCAGAAATCGGTAAGTTTACATTGACATAAGCTGTGTTTATCCTGCCTCTGGCATCATTAGCATTAATTCCCACAGTTTTATTAAATACAATCATTTCTGTCCTAAGAAAAGAACCTATCAACAGCTAATTGAGTCCATGCATTTCAAACCAACTAAATTCAGTGACCTGTTAAAATGCCATTACAGTACTTAACCTTTTTGATGGAATAATATCTACCACCAAGGGAATTTGTTTCAGCATTCAAGGATGTCCAACACTGACAACTCCATATGATGCACCTTAATTGTGCATGCTTATTCTGTCTGTCTTTGTCTCTTTCTTTTTTTCCAGAAATTTAACTTATAATCAAGCATATTTAAGCAGTTATTAGATACTGATTTATGATATCCAGATACATAGCTTGTACTAAAAAAGATTATTCAATTTTTAATTTAGTCAGTATTTAAACTTCTAATCCACTAGGTGCAAAATCTGCAGATGAACAAGACCAGTGGAAAACTGCAGGCTTGTTTTGGCGGTTTACTGTGAGTTTTTCCTATTGTCATATATAAATTCTCTCCCAATGTTCTTGCCTTCTCCATCAGTCAGATTTCAGCATCTCACCTGTTGGACAATGGGGCTGGTGGCCATGCATAAAGCCTTTGCCATTGGCCAACCAAGATGCTACGCACTGATGCTGCTTGTCCCCTGACTGGAAATTCCAGGGAATTTCTGAGCTCTCTTTACACCAGATAGCCTGATTCCTTTCAGCATGTTTTGTAGCTTCAAAATATTTTTTAAAGGAACACATGCCCCCAAATTTCCATTTTTCCCCCTACTTTTATAGACCACTTTCCAGAAGCTACTCTGCTGTCTTTTAGACTCATATTTCCTAATGTCACCAAGTCTGGCACAACCATGGGAATATTCTGACACACATATATGAAGTAAAGTCTACTCTCTGCCCCATAGTTTCTCAATACTAAAATCATTTCCTCTGTAAACAAGTATTTTACTCTGTAGAGGAACTCTAAATTTATTAATAAGGTGTCAGATACTGAACTCTACCCTTGGTTTTTTTGTTTTTCATTTTTAATAAATTATGGTTACCTTAAGAAGGGAAGACTTCAGAAGTGAAGGCAAAATTTAAAACACCTGTATTTTTGTATTAATACAGAAAGCCCCAACTTGATATTCACCCCCAACAGTTGGCCTGTCTCTCTGGTCCTATCTTCTGATCACAGCTAAAGCTTGCAGCCAAGTGACCAGCAGTGTCCATAGGTTAGAAACTTAGAAAACATCATTGCTAGGCCACTCTGGACTTCACAGAACAGGAACAGTCACTTAAACCATGATGTTTGTCAAGATAGTATTTGAAGTTTGCTTACCCTTAAATTTCAAAACTTTAAAAGAGTTTATCACAAATTTTACACTAAATAATTCAAACAAAATAGGGTGAGCAGGAAGGAAAGGATAGGCAAAAAAGATGTACTCTTTATCAGTAGAGCACAAAGTACCAATATTCCATCAAATAAGGTAATTTCTGTAGCTACCTTATTAAGAAGCTAACTGATTACCAGCATGGGTATGTATCCCTTTGCTAGTTGGCAGTCACAGATTGGAGGAGCCAAAAAGCTATCAAATACTGTACCACTTCAGGCTTAAAGGCTTGGAAATAAAATTTCTTGGTAGCTATTATTAAAAATGCATGCTATTTATATTCCTAATTATAATGGTGGAAAAGGTATTCTTATACTGCATAGTTATAAGGACTTGGCTTCTAAACATTTTCAATAATATCCCAGGTGGTATAAAACATAATAATAAATATGCTTATGATGCCTTCGGCACTGGTATTCATTCTTCTTATGTTATCAAATCTGTGGTAAACTTCAATGTAGAGCTCAGGGAAAAAACAGCCTGAGATTCAACAATAAGAATGTTTTCTGTGTGTTAGGTTGCTTCTAGAGTGGTGCTTGTGTGGCATTTGTGCTGTCACTGTATTATGTTTGTCTCTTTTTTTCCTGTTCAAAAATGTATTCTACCTTTATTGTGTCTTAAAATTTTGAGAGTTAGGTAAAATTTTAATTAGTAAAATGTGACAGCACAGTCATAGCAACATTTTCTCCCTTCCGATCATGCTGCCTATAAATACTGGTGAAATCTCAGACAAAAGCTATTGAATTTGAAATGGTTTTTAAATCCCTCCCACAAGCAAGTTAAATTCAAACAAAGTGAGAAAGTTTGTAATAAGCGGTTTTAAGCAACAATAAAATGTTTTTCAGTGACAGGCTGATACAAAAATTACATTTGCACTTCAATTTATCAAATTCTTAAAATAGTTAAAAAGCCTTGTTGTTTTGGTGCATGTAATTCTTTGGATATATATATTTTTAAGATACTCCTTAAGGTGGAAAGAATCATATAGAAGAAGTCATAATTTATCCCAGTGTCTAAGGCCATATCTGTTTCTCTTCTGCATTTCCTTTTAATAAGAAGATTATTTCTTGGTCAATTTAATATTTTCTATTACCAAAAGAATATACAAATACTGTGATACAAATCAGTCTTAATGTAATCAGACAAATTAGGTTTTATGATTCTTTTGAAAAATTATATTTGAAGCAAGCTAAAAAAGTGTTCAGTTTTAGAAATTACAAAAAAATTAGCTCCTCCCCTGCTCTTCCAAAAAGGAAATAAATTACTGCAGAAAAACATGAATTAGTTATGCAACGGAAACACTACCTAAACAACATTTGAGAAGCATATTAGATATGCAAGTTGATAATGAACCTTTTGAGGCCACTGAAGTATGGTTGCATATATTATTACACATTCATCACCTTCCTTCTGAGACACAAATCTTACATTTATGTTTTTAAAAGCCAACATATAGAAACTAAACGCTCAAAAGCATAAATTACTAACCTGGGAACAGTAATCATAATTACTGTTTATTGGAGCATACATTCATGCCAACCTAAATGCTCTCAATAAAACAATTTTCAAGTATTTGGTAGTGAGATTCACAATGTTTTGAAATTAGGTTTTATGCAGGTAAGACAAACATCTAAAATGCAAAGATAATAGAATCTTTCTTTTTTCCATAATTAACCATGATCATCTTAACTCTTTAGAAAATTCAAATGCATTTGAAAAGCAATATTAACTTCCAGTCAAGCCTAAGGCACCTATTTTGCATGAGGCATGTTTCTGTTTGTTCTACAACTAGTTTTTGTTCAAAAGTTGCACTTTATGCCTTCAGAACTATTATGATGATAGCATTTCTTGAGATGAGCACGAAAATCTATATACTATTCAGTAATGTGATATTCAGGAAAATAAACCCACCAATCTTTGATTGGGTTTATTCAGAAAAGAGACAAGTAGAAAAAAATTCAATGTCTGGAAAACCAGTGCCTCGTATGAGGGTTCAGCAAAGTTACCTTATTACATGTAAAATCCCTACGTTCCCTGTCTGGGAAACATCTAAACCATCTCCTCTCTCTGCAGACAGAGCACACTCCTCCTTATGATGTTGTACCTTCCATGCGGCCAGTGGTCCTAGTGGGCCCCTCTCTGAAAGGGTATGAGGTGAGTAGCAGCCCTCTGTAGCACACTTGACCTTTGCATGCTAAACTGCTTTGTGAATCTACCTCTCACTTTGAACTCAGGAATTTGAACTTCAAGAGCCCACAGCAGCAAACTATATTGTTTTTTTAAGCTGTGGAATATGTTGCTTGGTGTGTTCTCTTGGTTGTTGCTTGGGAGATTTCTGCTAGCTAAGGTTTACTCGGTCCAGGAAATTGTATTAAATGGAGAGTAACTGAAATCATTTGCAGTGTAATTTATTACCACTAAAGCATTGGGATAAATTTTGGGAACTTGTCTTTTTAAATTGTCTTTGCACTGGAACTTAGAAACAGAAAAATGTGGTAACCTCACATGCTTCTTTTCCAAATACAAAGCTCATGTAATTTTAAGAGTTCTTAAGAGAAGCAAAATTTTTTATCGTAAATAGGAATACTTTATCATAATTTACTGCTTTCTCAATTACAGGTCACAGATATGATGCAAAAAGCGTTGTTTGATTTTTTAAAACACAGATTTGAAGGGCGGTGAGTATTTCAGAATATTGGCCTTCGTGTATTGTTTTAAGTTGTGCCTCATGGGTCTGCTCGATGAGTTCGGGTCCCAAGAGACGAAAAGGGGTCTTCGGGGAAGATGAAGTGGAGTCTCACAGGACGAGGTTTTGGGGTGACGGTCCGCGGAGTCACTCCACCCAGACTCCAGGGGTAGGTAAGACTGCTCTGCCGGAGCGAGACACAGAACCACCATTTGTTCCAGAAAATACAGAAGCTTATATACAGTCCTGGACCAATCATGGCCCAATGTTACAAACAATGGGGTGCTCTGTCAAGTGCACAGTCCATTAGCATAGAATGGGGAAAGATGGGAGGGAGGGGTTGAAGGTATGGAGAGTGCTCCTACATTTGTGGATTTTTGACTTTACGATAACCAAACCATAATGGGAGAGGCGTGTGATCTCAAGGGTAAACTACCCACTGATGTCTATATGATGACAGGAAATAAGTTTTGTTCAGTTGAATCAATCAATAAATATTTGTCATGTTCCCTATTATATCTGCAATCCTGGAAAATCCAGTTCCTGTACTTGCATCTATAAGCTGAACTTGGCCATCGCCTTCAGTTTATGATCAACCAGCTATCCTTTCACTGCCCAGACATAAAAATATCGCTTTTTCATTCACTTTCCCGCTCTTCCCAAAGAGCTTTTCAGCATCTTTTCTTAAACCTCATCTTAATCTCCTTTTATGAACTTTCATTCCTGTACCATTGAGAAAACAGGGGCAAACGAGGTTCCCACCACACCTATCCCTGCTTGCATGTTTGCCAGAATGTTCGGCTTACTATTAAGATATATTCCTAGCAATGGCCAATCCTCCTCATCACCACTTGAGCACTAGATCTCATCCCCCCGTCTCTCCCATTCAAACTACCCAGATAAAGCTATCACACTCCTTCCCCGTCTCTGTATTTCCTGTTCCCATGGAAACTTCATCCACATATAAAAATGCATTTTTTCCTCATATTTGACTTCACATTCCCTTCCAACTGTCTCATTTTTCTTCATTTCTTTACAGCAAGACTCACTGAGAGTTGTGTACTGTACTTGCTTTCCTTTTTTCTCTCACATCTTTATCAGTTAGGCTGTTACCCACAGTATTCAACCAGAACTAGTCAAGATCATCAGTGACTTGCACATTGCTAAATCCAGGGATGACTTCTCACTCCTTATGTTACCTGACCACAAGCAATAGATGACCTGGTGGACCATTTCGTCCTCTTATAGTTTGCTTGGTTTCTGCGACCACTTTTCTGGCTTTCCTTCTATTGCACTAGCTGCCCCTTTGTCTTCTTTGCTGGTTCTTTCTCATCAGCTAGACATCTTGGAGAGCCCAGGGCTAAGACTTTTGCTCTTTTCTCTCTTCCAACTATATTAACTCTTTTTAAGTATCAATTCTTTCTTTGCTGGTCTTTCTCAGAATTCCAGACACAAGTAACAAACTGCCTATTCACCATCACCATTTAGATGTCTACTGGACTTCTCTCAAACTTAACCTCCAAACTCTCCCCAAAACCTCTCCCACTCTTCCCAATCTAATAGCTTTTTTTTTTTTTTTAATTTGGTACCAGGGATTGCATTCAGGGGTACTCAACCACTAAGCCACACCCCCAGCCCTATTTTGTTTTATTTAGAGACAGGATCTCACTGAGTTGCTTAGTGTCTCCCCATTGCTGAGGCTGGCTTTGAACTTGCTATTCTCCAGTCTCAGCCTCACTAAGTGCTGGGATTACAGGCATGTGCCACTGCACCCAGTGATTTAATAGCCTCTTCATCTTTCAGTTCCCAAACCCTTCAGCTCTGTATCACTGAATTATCCTCAATTGTTCTTTCTTAAATCCTCCATCCAAATGCTGTTGTCTTCATCTTCAAAATACATCCATCTCTAATCACTTCTCATACCTCTTCTACTATTAGCCTTTTGGTCTGAACCCTATCATATCTCCCCTAGACTTGTCTCAGTGCTTTTTTTCATTGCTCCCTTAAAGTCTGTCATCAGTTCAGCAGCCTGAATGCCTGAATGTCCCTGTTAACTGTGAGTTGGAGCTCACTACTCTTTTGTTCATGACTTTTCACTCAGATTGAAAACCAAAGTCCTTTTCATGGTCTATATGACCTCTGGGATCTGACCCTGCGCACGCCTTTTATCCTCATTTCTTTCACTACACTCCCTCTTGCTCACTGCTTTAGCCACTTACTTCCTTACTGCTATATGTCTGTCCCCAGACAGCTGAGATCCATGCCCACATCAGTGCATCTGCACTTTGCAGTTCCCTCTGCTAGGGATACTTTTCCCTCAGATATTCTTCTTGGTGATACATGCATATGTGCCCACACATACTCTCTACCTTCCCTGTTTATGAGTTTACCTATATTTTGGTCATAGAAGACTGATAACAATATAAACTCCAGGAGGATAGGGGTTCTTAAAGTTTTGTGAACTGTGGTGCCTAGAACACTAACTGACACGTACAGTGAATGGATGAATGCTGGATCGATGTCTGCTGAGTACTCTGAGCTAAAGAAATGCAGAAATGTTGAAGCCACTGTCTTATGAAGGACTCATGAACACTGTTAAGTTGAAACTTCTAGCAATAAAACTGAATGCAAATGAAAGGGCACCTCCATGTGTAGTACCAGGTACAGGTAGCATAAGGAGAGGAGCAATTAATATTGATTTAGGGATGTCCCCCAGCTAGGATGAGGTTTTACATGAAAGTAGGAGGATAAGGGCATGTCTGGTACAGGGTGTTAACAGGGTGAAGATGTCAGGGTATGACGTATTGTATGTGAAGCAAGCAGGGGATGACTAGTAACAAAGCCAGAGGCTATATCTAGTATGGCACACCAGTAAGCTTGGACTCAATCCTTTCCCTTTCCTCTTCTCTTCCACTCAACTAAGTCAATGTGTGTTCTCTTTTAATTGACAATTTATAATTATACATAAGTGGGATTTGTTCTGGTGTATTCATACATGCACATAATTTGTTCAATCTCATTCCCTAGTACGTTCCTTTTCTCTCCCTCTCTTCCTGACCTACTTGATCTCATCTATTGATATTTCTATTTTAATTAGTGTTGTGTGTGTGTGGACTTATTGTAGTATATTTGTATAGGGACATAGCATAATTTGGTAATTTCATTCCCTAGGACTTCTCCATGTGCTCTCCTCCTCCCTTTCTTCCCTTACCTGTACTATATTGGTCTCCCTCCTATTTTGGGGAGCTCTTTTTGTTTATTTTTGCTCTCCCTCCCCCAGTTTCTATATATAAGAAAACATTCAACCTTTGAGTCTGGGTTATTTCACTTAGCATGATATTCCTCAGTTCCTTACTTTCACTAGCAAATCACATAATTTCATTCTTTATGACCAAGTAAACCTCCAGTATGGAGTATGTCTCAGGTTTTCGTTATCCATTAGTTTGTTGATGGACATCTAGTCTTGGTTCCATAACTTGGCTGTTGTGAATTGAGCTGCTATAAACACTGGTATGCATGTATCACTATAGTATGCTGATTTTAGTGTTTTGGCATATATACCAAGAAATGAGATAGCAGAGTCATATGCTGGTTCCATTCCTAGCCTTTTGAGGAATCTCCATACTGCTTTCCAGAGTGGTTACACTAATTTCTAAATCCCACCAACAGTATATAAGTATCTTTTCCCCCATATCCTCACTAGTAATTATTATTTGTGTTCTTGATGACTGCCATTCTAACTGGAGTGACGTGAAATATCAGTGTAATTTTGATTTGCATTTCCCTCATTGCTAGGGCTGCTGAACATGCTTTCATGTTGTTGGTTATTTCCATTTTTTTCTTTTGAGAAGTGTCTGTTTAGTTCTTTTGCCCATTTATTGACTGGATTGTTTGCCTTTTGGTGTTGAGCTCATTATATATTCTGGATATTAATTCCCCCTTGAATAGCTGGCAAAATTTTTTCCCATTTCTATAGGTTCTCTTCATATTCATTTCTTTTCCTGTGCAGAAGCTTTTTTATTTGATGTCATCATACTTATTTCTGGTTTTTATTCTTGAGCTTACTAAGGAAGTCACTACCTGTGCCAATATGTTGGAATGTTGACCCTGTTTTCTTCTAGCCGTTGTACTATTTTTGGTCTAATTCCTGGGTCTTTGATCCACTTTGAGTTTTATGCAAGGTGAAAGAAAGGAACCTAATTTCATTCTCACTCATACAGAAATCCAGTTCCTCCAGCACTATTTGTTTAAAAGGCTATCTTTTCTCCAAGGTACGTTTTTTTTTTTTTGGTACCAGGGATTGAACTCAGGGGCACTCGACCCCTGAGCCAGGTCCCCAGCCCTATTTTTTGTGTTTTATGTAGAGACAGGGTCTCACTGAGTTGCTTTAGCGCCTCGCCATTGCTGAGGCTGGCTTTGAACTCGTGATTCTCCTGTCTCAGCCTCCCTAAGTGCTGGGATTACAGGCTTGAGCC
>CM053410.1:22680830-22704304 GCA_028644305.1 Xerus rutilus | reverse complement strand
GTACCAGGGATTGAACTCAGGGGCACTCGACCCCTGAGCCAGGTCCCCAGCCCTATTTTTTGTGTTTTATGTAGAGACAGGGTCTCACTGAGTTGCTTTAGCGCCTCGCCATTGCTGAGGCTGGCTTTGAACTCGTGATTCTCCTGTCTCAGCCTCCCTAAGTGCTGGGATTACAGGCTTGAGCCACCGCGCCCGGCTCCAAGGTATGTGTTTTACAGCTTTGTTAGGGATCAGATGACTGTGTCCCTGTGGATTTCTCTGCATATTCTGTTCCATTGGTCTTAATCTGATTTTATGCCAATATCTTGCTATTTGTTACTACAGCTCCGTAGTATAATTTGAGATCAGGTATTGGGATGACTCTGCAACCTAAGCAAGTCTTTACTGAATGTATTCTATGTGCCAGGCATTGTGAGATGTCAAAACAGACAAGGACTTTGGTTTTATGAAGTTAACTTAGCCTTGAATCAAATAATCAATGGGTAGCATAGTAATGTTGAAGCCAGCTCCTGAAATATCCAAGACATGATAGGAGTCCAAAATTTGAGAAGAGATTACGGGAGACCTGGGAACATGCTGGACTAGTACATATTTCTGTCTCTTCACCACATTCCTTTCTCTCATCCTAACAATAGAAGGACAACAGATATTACCAGTCAGTTTCAGTGTTCTGTTAAATTTCTTAGTATTTTCTAGATCATACCTATTCCTCCAGTCATTCCTAATTTACAGACCTTTTGTGGGTTTTTTTGGTAGTGGTGGGGTTTACTGAGGATTGAATCCAGGGCCTCATAATGCTAGGCAAATGCTTTTACTACTAAGCTACATCCCCACCCCTTGTATTGGCTTTTGACAGGGAAGGCAAGAGTAGGGAGGAGAATTTTTATGGCAGGACAGATATTAATAAGTGATCAAGAAAACAACTAAAAGGAACAGAAAGAGGAACACTAGGTTCAAAGTACAAAAAAGCATATTCAAGGTCTACCTAAAGCAATGCTAATCAGATGTTCATTGTTCCATTTAGTTTGTGCCAGGAAATAGTTTTTGGCTTGGCCTGGTGCTGTCAGGCACTGGCCAAATATAAAAGGCATACATCTAATCTGCCCAAATGTTTCTTTATTCTCAATTCTGTCATTTATCACAATTTGGAAGTGTCTACATGAACGTGCACACCTGAAAAACTTTGCTAGAATAGACACTACACTGTCCACAAATAGGTTAACCCACTGCCCTTTCCTTTTAAAATTACTAAAATGAAATGGAATTTACTGACTTAATACTTTTATGTAACCCTTACTATGATTTGGGTTTGGAAGGTGGATTCCAGCCAGGGTGTGTATCTCTGACCCATGTTCTATGGTATCAGTCATTCAGATTGATTTTATTTAGGAAACAAAATATCGAATGTTGGATCATCTATTATTTCTTGCTAGAAGTAACTTCCATATGGCTTTACTAATGGACCTGCCTTGGGCCATCCTGAGTCACAGAGCTAGAGTTTTAACATTCTTGGCTTGTGATCATCAATTAAGAATTCACAAAAAAAGTAACAAAGTCCACAGGTAGAATTTCAAAAGATTTAATGTTTTCCCTCGTAACGAGACTCACAGAGGAACTCTGCTTTTGGCAAGCCAAGACAACAGTAGAAGGTAGGAAATCATCAGAAGGCATCAGCTATATGTGTATCCATTACATTCTAAAAGGGAAAAAATGAATTACTCCTTAATAGTTCATTAAATAAACTAAATTTATTTCAAAGAATTGTAGGCCCACAAGGGAGAAAATAAAGGTTCTAGGTACTCAGGAATTCTTTTTCTGTTCTGAAACCCAGTTAATTTAATTTGTGGGAAGCTCTGGAGGGAGAGCTGTTGGAATCACTCTTCTAGTTATTAGTGTTTTGTGTGTCAGGTCAAAGACAACATAATAAATCATCCTCTTTTTGTTGTACACAACAGAATAGCTCCTTTAAAATGGGATTCTCCCTAATCAACTATGTCATGTCAACAAAACAGTCTTCAGAGTCACTTTGTAGGACAATGAAAGGTAATTTAACAAAATCATGAACAAAAGGAAAGCTACTATTTGGGACAAATTGTATTCTCCCCCAGTGACTTTTAAAATGTCTGTCATCAGCACTGAAGTATTTGGAATGTGTACTGAATTGCTGTAGGGATACTGTATACCAGTACCAGAATCTTGTGTGAGGGAACCTTATTGGAAATCAATAATTCTGGGAAACATTATATCACTTTTTTTTTTCTGGTATAAGAAAACATCTTCAACATATCAGAATTGCCTGAAGCATGTTAAGAAAATTAATGGGGCCATATGCCACCTTTGACTAATTAATATCAAATCTCTGGGGCAGGTTGTGGGCATTCATAATGGTAGAAGTATATATTGGTGATACTGACACACCCTGAGAGTTCAGACTCATTACTCTAAAATGAATTTTGCTCTTTAGCTCTTCAATGTCTGTTTCTTGGCAGACAATGCCTAAAGCATAACTATTAAGAGCTCAGATAGTGTCCTGTCTCATGCAGCATATGAAGATAACCACATAAGCAGGTCAACAGAAGCCTGGCTGAGCAGTGTCATGTCTGTTTCCCCAGGCTGTCACCCACCATGACAGGGCAGCTGCTTCCCCCATGAGTTTGCAGAGCTCTTTCAAGGCTCATAAGTAGAGCTCTGGTCATCAGCAGTGCTCAGGTCTCCACCAGCTGTTACAGTCAAGTGCCTAACATTTACGATACTCACTCTTCTGCTGGGAACCCTCATCCCATAATAATATACCAGCTCATTCCTTCCCTTCATTCAGGTCTCCAATAAATGTCACCTTACCTGAAAGATCATCTCTGAACACCAAATTAAACCTTTCACAGCATTCCCATCTCCATCCTATTCTGCCCTTTCAATGGCACTTATCATGATCCGACATCAGATCTGTCTGCTTCTCTCCATTCTCTGCCTCTTCTCTAAGAATTTAAGTTCCATAATACTTAGAACAATGATTGACACATAGTTGGCACTCCATAAATATGGTAGTCATGACTGCCTATGCACTATGCAGGTGTTCAGCATAAAGGAGTCCTACTACATGCATTACAGGTGAAAATTCCCACATGTCACAACCTTTACATTCCACACCAACCCCCAAGTAAACAGGGACTTTAAAATAATCATTGAACACTGGATGTTCGCTCCCACCTCTAGCCTGATTTCACCTGTGAATGCATTGTGAAATAATAAAATTATTTTTTAGATTCATGGGTTTATTATTATTTGCTGTTTTTTGTTTTTGTGGTGCTTGGGAATTAAACCCAGGATCTCACACACACTAGGTAAGCACTCTACAGCTGAGCTACAATCCCAGGCTGGTTGTTGCTTTTTAAATGCTGAATCAAATTTTCATCAAAGAACAAAAATCTTAAAAATCAAGTAGACTTACAACAATGAAGATGAATCTTAAATGTTAGGCAAAGTAGAAGCTCAACTTGAAAAGTTAAATACATATTTCTATTTATATGATATTCTGGAAAAGGCAAAACCATATGGAGACAGTTAATCTCTCTATGGTTGACAGGGTGGGACAGGAGGAAGGATTCTCCACAAAGGGGCAGCACAAGGGAACTGTGGAGTCATAAAACAATTCTGTGTCATGAGTGCACTGGTGGACAAAGAATTCTATGAACTGGTACAAACTCATGAAATTGTACACCCTGAATGTCTAAAAATGTCTTCCCATTTAACTGCTGGATGAAATGGTCAGAGCTTTCTGACTGGAATAGCTTTCCTTCAGAATTTTGAAAAGTCTGCTGCATTTTCTTCTGGTTTCCATTGTTGTTCTTGAGAAGTACAAAGCACTTTTCCTCTGGAAACTTTTAGTTTTCTCTTTGCCCCAGAAATGTTATGAAATTTATAAATATGGTGTAGATCTTTTAATCACTATAATAGATGCTTCCAATGGGAAAAATCAGATTGTTAATTCTGGAATTGTTTCTTTTTCTCTGTTCTCTTTTTCTTAACTCTTAATCTTCGGAATTTGAATGTCCTGGGCAATTCTGATTTCTTAGCTCTGTATGTTATCTCTTTGCCCCCTCCCCTTTTTTTAAGATGCCCTTTTTTTAAGATGCCCTTAACTTTCTTTTAAATTTTGCTTCCTACTGTCTTTTTTAATTTCTAAAAAATCGTTTTTAAAATTTATGCCAGCTTTATACATAATAATTGCTTATTGATGGTTGACTTTTCTGTTATGGTCCTTCATGTAAAATGTTTTCTTAAGATGCCTAGTAAACACTGCTGTGCTCAAATTAATTGGAAGTTCTGTACTGGTAGGTGGAGTTTGCTAATTTTGTGCTTATCTATAGGACAGTCTTGATGATTAATTTATATAGAAAACCTCCAATATACATTATCTTTGTTCTTTTATTATTTGCCAGTTTCCCCAATCTTCTTTCTTCCACCTCGAGGACATAAACATAAACCTGGCTACCAAAAGCAGCCAATCAGGGCCCTCTTTTTGCCTATAGATAATTTGTGGTCTTATACAAGACAGGAAAAGGTCTCTCACCTGGCCACTTCTTGTGGACAGCTCTAATTTGGAAGCAGATTTTTAAATCAAGCCTTTGTTTTTAGTCCTACCTTCACCATTCTCTTCAAAGATATTGTCAGCCTTCAATTTTGTGCCATAGCTTTTCCTATTTCCAACTTGAATACTCACTGAATACTTTCTTTAGAATAAATCATTTACTGTTTTCAACTTGCATATCTTTTTGCTCATTTCTACCCTATCTAAAAATGAAACCACCTCAATTCACTGTCACAATACCTTATATGTTCTCTTCACAATAATCATCCTAATCTTTCATTATTTTATTCTTCATCTCTGCCACTAGAAGGAAGATCAGGTTTGCCTTGTTCTTGATTGCCTATTGTACAGGGCCCAAGAATATAGGTTCAGAAGTCTGGGTTTAAATCTGTTCTACCATTTAGTAAATGCACACTTTAGGATAAACTTCTCTCCTGAACATTTTTTAAATAATTTAATCTATGTAAAGTGCTTAGTACATACTTGGCATTTGTAAACAACCAATAAATGCTAAGTAAGGCAGGTACAGGATAAGTGAAAAGGAATAAGTCAGTGTCCTAATATATGGTTGGAAAATATAGTTATTATAGATTTCACTCTTGGATGAATTTTGGGCATATATTTCAATAAGGTTAACAACCTTAGGGTCTTCTGTTACTTTTTTTGCCAACAGGATATCTATCACAAGGGTCACTGCTGACATCTCCCTTGCCAAACGCTCAGTATTAAACAATCCCAGTAAGCACGCAATAATAGAAAGATCCAACACAAGGTCAAGCTTAGGTAAGTCTGCAATATTGATGAGCTGTACCTATGTAAACATTCCTTTCCTAAGAATGACAATGAAGAAATCTAACCGGATGATGCTTCCATGTACTGTACAGAAAAAATGGACATATGTTGTCAGTAGCTAGTGGTACAATCTTGATTTTATTGTGTGGAAGGATTTGTTATAGTTTAGTTAAAAATTCCACATGTCATCAGTACTGATGTTTTGGTTGTGGTTTGTTTTCACTAACAAGAGCTGAGAATTTGAATTACATCAATAATGAAATCATATTCAGAATAATGTAATTTGTGTATGTGGTAAGAATGAGGAAATAAATTCAGGAAATAAATTGATTGACACCAATATCTATTTGTAAAAACAGTATAGGGATTTTGGTTAATTTGTTTACAGAATGGTGTCTGAAAATTGCTTATTAACCTATTGGTTAAATTCAGACCTTCCCGACTACTTCATCTCTTTGAAACATAATCACTGTTACACATTTAACTTACTGGATTGTTAGGTTCATATTCTTATACAGTAAATTTTCCAAGGGTTGTGTGAGATACTTAATCTTTAGATACTTTTTCATTTTTAGGTTAAATATATAATGTTTTGGGATGCTAGCTTTTAACAGACAAGTTTAGTTTATGTAAGTAGAAAAACTACTAGAAATCAAAGGTTAGTTATGGTGCTTTATAAATCTGTTTTATCCCTTACCAAACAATTCTTCACTGATGGGTCTTTATCTGACAATTGAAACTACTCTCATTTTAGGGTGCTCACAGGAGTTATTATAATCATTTCACGAATTCAACTGAGTCAACTAATTAGACTTACTATTGAATAAATGAGACACATTTAGATTGCCAAGGCTTTCTAAAAACTATTGTGTATACATTATTTTTAAATGACTCTTCAACATATTTTATTGAGTTAGATACCAAATAAAATGAATTAGACGAAGCCCCTCCTCCTAGGAGCTTAATGGCAATAAGGCAAATATAAGAGCTCAATGGAGTAGAGGACAAAAGCCATAAGGGAAGGTTTTCTAAGAAGCTGGTCTGAGCTGAGACTTGAAGCATGGTACTTTAGTCAAGAAAAAAGGGAATGATGGTGATTTGGGACAGTGGGAGCTACAAAAGGCTTCTGGAAAACATGCTTCAATCTGGCTGAAGTGTATCATTCAAAGAAGAGGTAGGTGACACCACAAAGAGGCAAGGGTAAAATATTAAGGAGCTTAGAAATTAAGGTATTAGGGAACCATGTACAGATTTGTGTCCATTTAACACCAACCATATGTTGAAGAGTCATTTAAAAATAATGTAATAAATAAAGCTTGCTAATAAACATCTCAACAGCATGACAGCAGGGGATACGTGTAGATAAGCTCATGCAGTGACAGGAGAGCTATCAATGGCTGCTAGGGTGAAGTGGTTAGAAATAAAGATAACTTATAACATTATGATTCCACAGAATGAAAAATGTGTCAGCAGAGAGCAAAAACATTTGTTTCTCAGTATTATGCTGAAGCAAATTTTAGAAATTCTAAAGGTATTGTAAAAAGAAATAGCTCTTTCCAAAAAGTAACTCTGATCAAAACTGTAAACATAAACTGGCTGATCTGACCTTCCTGTTGAAGAAATAATGTGCCATTTAAAATGACATTTTTTAATAACTGAACTCTGCTTAACCTTTTACAGCGGAAGTTCAGAGTGAAATTGAAAGGATTTTTGAACTCGCAAGAACATTGCAACTGGTAGTTCTTGATGCGGATACTATTAATCACCCAGCTCAACTCAGTAAAACCTCTTTGGCCCCTATTATAGTATGTGTAAAGATCTCGTCTCCTAAGGTAAGGAGGGTTGCTGTTGTTAGCTGTATAAATCTGGTTAGATTTTACTAAACTATGCTTTTATGATGAATGTAGAGGTTGAAGAAATACATTATCAGGAATTTTTATGATTGATATAAGGAAAACACCGCTAGTGTAATGGGTTAGAGCAATAATTCTTAAAGTGCGGTGCATAAATCCCTGGCAGACTGAGATACTTTCAGTGGATATATGAGGTAAAAATTAAAGGTATTTGCATGAATGGTGAAAAGCAATGGTGAGTAAAACCGCACTAACAGTCACTGTATCACCATCATGTTGTTATAAATGGGTATTCTTACATAGAAACTTTAAGGACACTGCTGCCTGCCAAAGTTAGCCACTTTTTTTCATGGAATACCATTTGTACTTCAGATATTTTCTTGAGCAAAATGAGCCAGTCACTTCAAAGAGAACAGCAGCATTTGTTGCCAATGAGAATATAACACATTATGCTTTAATTCTATATATGAATGTCAACAGTTTTTGGAAGATCTTACCAACTCAATCAAGCATTATTTTTCAAATAATCAGTAAATGATGTTACAAATCATGGTTAAATATCCAAATTTTCAGACAGTTCCAGATTCTACATGTCAACTAGTTTTTAAGGCAAGACCACTTGTTGAATTTCAGCATCAAAGAATATCACAATCTAAAAAGATGCAACTAAAATATTCCTCCTTTTACATTATGTGTAACAGGTTAAACTTTTTTCGCATATTTCAACCAAAATGATACATTGTAGAAGCATATAGAATAATTTTGTTCTGTGACAAACTGTAGCTTTATTAATATTTTAAAATGTTCTAAGATGTAAGTATTAGAAGCATTTCACATAAAAGCTCTTGGAAGTTTTTGATTTTTTTAAATCAAGAGTCATGAGACAAACCGTTTGAAAACTTAGGCCAGAAAAGACACAGTAAGCTCTATGTAAGTATGTACAGACACAAGTGAGATTTATGTTAGCAATATCAACTACGTAGATATTGTCTTTTATAGTTCGATCTGTTTATAAACCATCTGTGTTATATATAAAAAGGTCCCTAGATATAGGAGTCACTAATGTACCTTATAGTTTACCTGAGTGAAGAGATTCCTCTGTTGAAAACTTGTCTTTTTTACAGGTTTTACAAAGGTTAATAAAATCTCGAGGGAAATCTCAAGCTAAACACCTCAATGTCCAGATGGTAGCAGCAGATAAACTGGCTCAGTGTCCTCCAGTAAGTTTTGTCTGTGTATAGTAGAATCCAATTGAAGAGATCATACCTGGCATTTCATTTTGGGGGGAGCAATAATTAGTCAAATGCCTGTCAGGGAAGAGAATCCTCATCATTTACAGTGGTATTCCTTCCAAACAAAAACTGTCTTGCTTGCTTCCCAGAATAAGCCAGATAGCATTTTGTAAGCCGTGATGATTATGTGCCTCCTGTGGTATATTCATTTAAATGTAAGACTGTAGTCTCATAGTTGATTTGAAAGATGGATCTCTTTGGGGTTGGTTTATTATTATTTACTTCTGATCACAGGGAGCAAGTTGTCTACACTTAACTGTCCGAGGAACTGATTTGAGATCATATTGAATTTGTAATTAATAAGTTAGCTTTTTAGTGCTGTGTCCAAACTACCTGACAATAACAACTTAAAGGAGGTAAAGTTTATTTTGGTTCAAGGTTCAGGAGTGTAGTCCATGGTGAGTCAACTATTTCTTTGGGCTGGAGATTCAAATTATTAATCCATTAAGTGGATAATTTGCCTTGGAACTATTAAAGTTCTTCTAGTCCTCTCTATCCCCCATCAAATGCTGATAAGTTTTATAGCCTCTGAAATAGCAAGTTGATTTAAGTATGTTAAAATAAACATTTTAAAAACTTGACCAGTGAGGCAAGTGTTTCCTAACAAACTACTATGAAGTCTGAACTATGTCAATTTGTGCTTTCAGCAGCTTGTCAAATTTTATATCCTGATCTTGCCTCATTAAGCTTTTTGCAGTCACTGTATCAAAAACAGGCTTCTTCCTATACTATTCAGATTATTTTGTTCTTATCTCCTCTTAGTTCATTGTTTTTCATTATTGATAAACCTTACTATCATGCCCTTACCAACTATTATGATGCCTGTTCACTTAGTGTTCTACACAAGGATTTGAGGTGACATATTTCTGTTGGCTGTCTTAGCTTACAAAAGAATAACACGTGAGCCTGTACCACTTGATTTGCTCACGAGTCTCTTCCTCCCTGGAGATGGTGGAGGGTGGTAGGAACTCAGTCCTGGACTGGTGTGCTATCTAAAATATCTGCCTCCCCAGGAGTTGTTTGATGTGATCTTGGATGAGAACCAGCTTGAAGATGCTTGTGAGCACCTTGCTGACTATCTGGAGGCCTACTGGAAGGCCACTCATCCTCCCAGCAGCAACCTCCCCAACCCTCTCCTTAGCCGTACCTTAGCCACTTCAACTCTGCCTATGAGTCCCACCCTAGCCTCTAACTCACAGGTAAGGGGAGTTATCTTGTATAGAGAAAGTGGGATGCCTAAGGTAACACCACTGTGACCCAAGCACAGATAGTGCCGCATGCTCTTGTATACTAATGCAATCCCAACTAAGACAAGAATTGAGTCACTTGCATAGTCAACTTCACTGAGTTGCATAACTGAAGAGAAGCACTGTAAACAACATGCAGACTTTAAAACTAACTGGACAACCCTGGGCAGTTCCTTAACTGCTCTTGCCTCAGTCAACTTGGGAACAATAATGGCAACTGAACATATCTTTTCCCTCCCTCTAGAGATTATCTGTGAAGGCCTGTCCCATTTGAGCATTTCCTAATCTAAACTATGGATTAGGGAAAAACCTAAAATCAGTTGTTTCATATGTAGTCCAACAGAGGCAGTTAAGTATATACCCACGTGTAGAAAAACCTCAGACCTGCACTGAAACTATAAAAATTTCTCCCTCCTTCACTTAGACATTAAAATAAAAAAGGTTAGTATGTATGCTTTTCTACACACAAGGTCCAGTTTAATGTAGTACAAACTTTATCAATGACACTGTCAAAGGAATTGAGTAACTTGAGCTAGGTTGAACATTTCAGATACACACAAAGGACTACACTTGAATGGCTTTGCATCTTAGTTCTTTATACCCTCACCTTACTTACTGTCTTCTTGTTCCCTCTATTGCCAGGGTTCTCAAGGTGATCAGAGGACTGATCGCTCAGCTCCTGCCCGTTCCGCTTCCCAAGCTGAAGAAGAACCTTGTTTGGAACCAGTCAAGAAATCCCAGCATCGTTCTTCCTCCTCAGCCACACACCACAACCATCGCAGTGGTATGACTCGAGGCCTCTCCAGGCAAGAGACATTTGACTCTGAAACCCAGGAGAGTCGAGACTCTGCCTATGTGGAGCCAAAGGAAGATTATTCCCATGAACACATGGACCACTATGCCCCACATCGTGACCATAACCACAGAGATGAGACCCATGGGAGCAGTGACCACAGACACAGGGAATCTCGGCACCGTTCAAGGGACACAGACAGAGAGCAGGACCACAACGAGTGCAACAAACAACGAAGCCGTCATAAATCCAAGGATCGTTACTGTGACAAGGATGGAGAAGTAATATCCAAAAAACGGAACGAGGCTGGGGAATGGAATAGGGATGTTTATATCCGCCAATGACTTTTGCTCTTTGTCTCCCCCTCAAACAAAATCTTTGGGGTCTACATTGCAATCATACGTGATCTGTCTTGTATATTTTGTATTGCTGTTGCTTAAATAGCAATAGCATGAAATAGAGTATTAATATACATTCTTTTCTTTTGGAAGTGCTATGTAAACTGGCCTGGTACAGCTGCAGTCCTCTGGTTGTATACTACACTTTTCAAAACCCGTTTGGGGTAGCTGCCACTTGAACAAAATCTTCTGCCGTCCAGATGACATTAGTGTTTTAAGAAATGTAGTTGACGTATATCCAGCAAGCCAGACGCAGCACAGATTAAAAAGTGGAATTTCTTGGTTCTCCAGATTTTTAATACCTTTCAGGCATATTCATTCATGGACCACTATTTCTTGCTTGTACCTCTGGCTGACTAAATTTGGGGACAGATTCAGTCTTGCCTTATACAAAGGGGATCATAAAGTTAGATTCTATTTTCTATGTACTAGTACTGTGTACTGTATAGACAGTTTGTAAATGTTATTTCTGCAAACACCTTATTATATATAATATATATATATCAGTTTGATCACACTATTTTAGAGTCTTAATGCCAAGTCAGCAGATTTGCTTTATGAATTACAGGGATTAGAAATGCCCACATTCAGGAAATTTGTAATAATGTTGTCTAGACACCGCTCCCCATTCTAAAAGAAAGGATGTATATAATGTAAATATGTGTGATTGCTTGACTTGAAAAGGTTTGATTTCTGAATGTTCTACCATCCTTGTAAGTTTATAATTTTAATCATAAATTATGGTAAATATAACCAAATTCCAGAGATTATTCTACTCCATACAGTTCACATAGATTGTGACAAACACATACTTTGTAGCTAGTGTCTAAGTCACTGCACTGGAGTATATGAGCCGGAACCCGCTGTGTGCATGTGTCTGTAAGAATGTGCACGAGTGACTGAGATGAACTGAAATACTTAAGACTAAGATGAAACTAAAGACTGCTATCTAGAGTTCTCACCTGGCTTTGTACTTAATTGTGCTATATGTTGCTTTAATAATCCATTGAGAAGTCAGGGAAGGTGAGGAAGCTTGCTGCCAAAGGTAACTAGGAAAGCATTCATCTGCTGGCTCCTTATTTTTGCTCCTAGAGAGTAAAAATACAGGCAACTTTTACTGTGAGTGTTTCACTGGAAATATACAACCTTTGTGTATTAGAGTATTTGTTTTAGTAAGAAACGTTTACACAGCTTGTGGAAGTATTTCGTAGGAAAATAAATTTTTATAACTTCTCCCACTTCATTTTCTAACCTTGCCTATTAATCCTATTGTTTATCTCCTAGTTACCTACTGTTCCTCCCACCACCAACTTGAACAGTTTCACTGTCTGTCAGAACCCAGAAGTGCTTCTTATAACCAAAGTTTCTGCTCTTCAGAAGTTATCAGGGCAAAATGGGGTGACTTGAAGTGAATGAAATGTTAATATTTTTCCTATATCTACTCTGAAGGGGAATCCAGAAGACACTATCTCCATGCCTCAATTATACTGCTGTAGGAGCTTCCAATGCTATTATGCTCATGCTAAAACCTTCTGTCAAGTGTTAAGACAGTATTAGGTATGCAAATACCTAGCACTTGAAGCTTGTCCCAGGAAAATGCCTAATTGCCTAACTTCAGATCTGTACATTATTTAACAAAATAATTATAGTAATTTATTTTTTGTTTTGCTTTCTTAATTATTCCAGGTTCTTGCCAAATATTCTTGGGTTTTTGTAAGTAAAATCTTCTACATTTATTTCCCCTACACCCAAGAATACTAGAGTTTTAAAATAAGTTATTGTTTTATCAGCTAGTAAGTGAAAAATTTCCTTCAGAATCAATCTTCTGTACTGCTTAAAAAAGTCATTAATTTTAACATAACTTCACATCATTAAAAAATATTCCAATTTAAAATGCTTTAAAAAAATACACTAAGATATTAATCACCCACCAATCCACTCCTTTCTTACATGTTAGTTCATCCCAATTAATGACTTTGGAATTCTTAAATTCTTGAAGTATAACTCGTATTTACCTTACCTGCTGCTATCAATAGTGCTGACAGATTACATCTTTTTAATTTTGTCCCGGATTCTTAGTTTCTCACTTGACTATGGAACATATTAGTGCAAATCAGAGTATTCCTTAAATAAATATACTGAAGAATCTGACATAAGAGCATTTATATGTGAAAACTGTATAGTGGGCATATGCATAAATGTGTGTAGTACATCTATAAATGAACAAATAATCACAAGGACAATGGGATATTTACTGACTTGTGGAATGTAAAATTAGTCTTTTCACACAGCAGAGGCTTAATCTTAACCTATACATTTATACAACCATGATTTTTGTAGTCAACCTAGAAAATGCTGGAAATGTTCTTTACTGGTCTTTGTCATACCCATTTCAATTTTTTTCCTATGCTCTTTCTCTACTGCTTATTTAAGTTACTGTTACAAAAAGGTGCTGCTAAATGTAGGATGTCTTAGTCATACTGTACTTTGGGACAATGCCACATTTTAACATGGTCTGCTATGCATTCCTGTTAAACAAACATGCACTGTCAGCTACACTGAACTGTTCAACAAACCTGGTTTAAAGTCGTTCATATAAAATAAATAAAGAGCTGGCTTCTGCACTGTTTATTAGTAGTAGTATTAATTGCCAATTTTAGGAATGATTTTTGTAGTTAAGAACTTGTTACATATTCAACACTTCCCATTGTGGAGCATCTTCCTTAGAAGCACTGCTAACTACTTGATGTTCCTTTATCCATTATGCTGGATTAGAAAGTAAAATTCAAGGTACATAAAGGAATAATCCTCCTCCTGACTTAATATGTGCAAGGATTTGGGGATTATGTTTTAAGATGAAGATCCATCTTCATGATGTATTTCACTTCTCATCCGTTTTCTTTTGCTTAGTGATGTACTGCTACTAGTCTTAGATGTTCTGCTCTTATTAAAGTAGGAGTCACATTGCTAGAGAAAAGAGTTTAATTTCTGCCAAAGTTTATTTTTAACTATTTGTACTTCACTTTGTTTTTTAAACTAAAATATGACAAGATTTAAGTAAAATATACTGTTGAATTCAAGTATTTTTAAAAATATATTAAAAGATACATTCTACCCCACATTTCTGATTTTTTTCCTTACATTTGTGTTCCTTTAAATTTAACAGTTGCAATTTCATATTTGCTTAATTGAAGGAAAGACACCCACTGAAAATTACCTAGGTTAAATGAAAAATTTCAACAATATTCTTTGTTCTTACTGCTATAAATATGCAAATATCTATTCTAGTTCACTGGCATCAGTAATTTTGACATATACTGGTATTGATCCAAAATTCATACACATTTGTTGCTAAGCTGCTTTTCTACCACTAACTACCCCAGTTTAGGGCTCTTCACAGAGCATGAAAGCAAATGGATTTAAAATTTGAGGGGGCATGCTGAGCCCTGTTACAGAACTACCAAAAGTAATAATGTTTAGTCAAATAACATCTACACATAAGGCAGAATGAGGAGTGTACACGAGTCACATATTTGAATCCTGTGAAGCTTGAAATAATTTTTTTCTCAGTAAACATCTATTATCTACTCTGAAGCAATGACCAAATTAAAACAAAACAAAAACAGTCCATGTTTTCCAAGCATTAGAAAGGGGCTCAGGACATGGCTGGTAAACAAACATATTAGGTGCCATGAAAGCAAAAGATACGGACACCAGAGGTATATACAAAGAGAACTCGGGGAAGGGTGTGTCCAAGAAAGACTTCTTCAAGGAACAGACCTTACCTAATGGTCTTACCTGATCCAAGAGACCTTGCAACCATTATGGATGCATTAAGTAGTTACAAGATATTCCTAAAGAAAACTGATAAGGGGAAAAAAGAATCAGATGTTAGGGAATTATTTCCAGTAGTTCCTTTCCTATACCCAAGGCCCAGTAACATTTTGGGTGGTTTGAATGAAAGTTAACTAAACAGTCTGATGTATTAACATGCAAGACAACCTTTTAACTCTGGGCACTGAGCATTTTTAGAGAGTTTATCTAATAACTGGATAAAATGAAGTAAGCCTAAGATTTTTTTTTTAAAGAAGTAGATACACTGACCACCATAAAAAGTATGTTTGGTCATTTCTGCACTTTGAATGATGATCTTGTTTTTGCCTGAATTCGGGTTTGACAGGAAATGGTCTTTTTATGTCTTGACCTGTCAAAAGCATAATTGTCTGAGACTGGTGTTCTGTGAAACTGGTCATGTTCAATAGAACAAGATCCAACTGTGACAGCCAGTTGTCAGAAGCTGGTTTTCTCATTCTCACCAAGCACTTTTAAAAAACTTATACAAGGGCCGGGGCTGTGGCTCAGTGGTGAAGCGCTTGCCTCGCATGCGTGAGTCACTGGGTTCGATCCTCAGCACCACATAAAAATAAATAAATAAAGATATTTAAAAAACAAAACAAAACAAAAAAAAACTTATACAATGTGTTCCAAAGGTACCCAGAATGTGAAATATTCTCATTTATTTTACCCATAAAGCAAAGAAAATACTCATTTTGCTTTTTAGTTTAATTAAAGATTATCATTTAGAAAAGGCCAGACTTCATTTAAAAGATGATTTACCAAATAATAAGCAAAAAAGGATAAAATACTTACCTTGGTTATTGGCACATGGTAAATGTTGTATTTCCCATGCCCTGAAATTCTTAAGGAAACAATTACTTAGGATCCTGGGAACAGAAAACAACTTTTCATTTTTTAGTTTAATTATTTTTCAAATTCATTTTTTAAAACAAATGCATTTCAAGTCATAGTACACATATGGAGCATAATTTTCTATTTCTTTGGTTGTAAACAAGATAGATTCACACCATTTGTGTCTTCATACATGTGCCTAGGGTAGTGATGTCCATCTCATTCCACCATCTTTGCTACCCCTATTCCCCTTCCCTTCCCCTACCTCCACTTTGCCCTATCCAAAGTTCCTCCGTTTCTCCCATGTTCCCCATCCCCACCTCCATTATGGATCAGCATCCACTTATCAGAGAAAACATTTGGCCTTTGGTTTTTTGGGATTGGCTTACTTCACTTAGCATGATGTTCTCCAACTCCATCCATTTACCTGCAAATGCCATAATTATATTCTCTTTTAATGCTGAGTAATATTCTATTGTGTATATATACCACAGTTTCTTTATCCATTCATCTATTCAAGGGCATCTAGGTTGCTTCCAGTTTAGAAATTGTGAACTGTGCTGCTATAAACATTGAAGTGACTGCATTACTATAGTATGCTGTTTTTAAGTCTTTAGGGTATAGACCACGGAATATGATAGCTGGGTCAAAGGGTGGTTCCATTTTCAAGTTTTCTAAGGAATCTCCATACTGCTTTCCAGATTGGTTGCACCAGTTTGCAGTCCCATCAGCATTGTTTGAGTGTGCCTTTTCCCTCACATACTCACCAACACTTGCTGCTTTTATTTTTGATAATTGCCATTCTGACTGCAGTGAGATATAATCTTAGTTTTGATTTGCATCTCTCCAGTTGCTAGAGATGTTGAACATCTCTTCATATATTTGTCGATCGATTGTATATGATCTTCTGAAGTTTCTGTTCAGTTCCTTAGCCCATTTATTGATTGGGGTATTTTTTTTTTTTTTGAGTTCTTTATATATCCTGGACATTAGTGCTCTACCTGATGTGCATGTGGCAAAAATTTGCTACCAGAACAGACTCTGTTCACCTCATTGCTGCTTTTGCTAAGAAGGTTTTTAGTTTGAATCCATCTCATTTATATTTCTTGAGCTTTATGAATCTTTTTAAGGAAATTGGGGCCTAAACCAACATGATGTTTGGGCCTAGTTTTTCCTCCATTAGGCGCCATGTCTCTGGTCTATTTCCTAGGTCCTTGATCCACTTTGAGGTGAGTTTTGTGCATGGTGAGAGAAAGGGGTTTAGTTTCATTTTCCTGCACATGGATTTCCAGTTTTCCCACCACCATTTCTTGAAGAGGCTATCTTTTCTCCAATGTATGTGTTTAGCACCTTTATCTAGTATGAGATAATTGTATTTATGTGGATTTGTGTCTTCTATTCTGTACCATCAGTCTACATATCTATTTTGGCCCAATACCATACCATACCATTTTTGTGACTACAGCTTTGCAGTATAGTTTAAGGTCTGGTATTGTGATGCCCCCTGCTTCACTCTTCTTACTAAGGATAGCTTTTGCTATTCTGGGTCTATTTTTCCAAATGAATTTCATGATTGCCTTTTCTGTTTCTATAAGGAATGATGTTGGGATTTTAATTTGAATCGCACTGAATCTGAACAGTGCTTTGGGTAGTATGGCCATTTTGACAATATTGATTCTTCCTATCCAAGAGCATGGGAGATCTTTCCATCTTCTAAGGTCATCTTCAATTGTTTTAATGTTCTGTAGTTTTAATTGTAGAGGTCTTTCACCTCTTGTTAGATTGATTCCCAAGTATTTTTCTTTTTTTTTTGCGGCTATTGTGAATGGAGTTGTTTTCCTGATTTCTTTCAGAGGATTCATCACTGATGTCTAGAAATGCTTTTGATTTATGGGTGTTGATTTTATATCCTGCTACTTTGCTGTATTCTTTAATTCTAGAAGTTTTCTGGTGGAATTTTTTGGATCCTCTATCATAGTATCATGTCCTGGGCAAATAATCATAGTTTGAGTTCTTTTCCTATTTGTATCCTTTTAATTTCTTTTGTCTAACTGTTCTAGCCAGAATTTCAAGGACTGTGTTGAATAGAAGTGGTGAAAGAGGGCATCTCTGTCTTGTTCCAGTTTATAGAGGGAATGTTTCAAATTTTTCTCCATTTAGGATGTTGGTCTTGGGTTTAGCATACATTGCTTATACAATGCTGAGGTATGTTTCTACTATCCTTAGTTTTTCTAGTGTTTTAAACATGAAAGGGTGCTTGCTGTATTTTGTCAAATGCTTTCTCTGCATCTATCGATAAAATCATATAATTCTTTAAGACTACTGATGTGCTGGATTACATTTATTGATTTCTGTATGTTGAACCAACCTTGCATCCCTGGAATGAATCCCACTTGATCATGGAGCACTAGTTTTTAATATGTTTTTGTATGCGATTTGCCAAAATTTGAGAATTTTCACATCTATACTCATCTGGGATATTGGTCTATAATTTTCCTTCTTTGATGAGTCTTTGTCTGGTTTTGGTATCAGGATGATAGTAGCCTCATAAAATTGAGTTTGGAAGGGTTCCCTCCTTTTCTATTTCATGAAATAATTTGTGGAATATTGGAGTTAGTTCTTCTTTGTAGGTCTTGCAGGACTCAGCTGAGCATCCGTCTGGTCCCAGGTTTTTCTTGGTTGGTAGGCTTTTGATGGAGTCTTCTATTTCCTTGCTTGTAATTGATCTATTTAAGTCGTGAATGTCCTCCTGGTTCAGTTTGGGTAGGTCATATGCCTCTAGAAATTTGTCGGTGTCTTCGGGGTTTTCTATTTTACTGGAGTATAAATTTTCAAAAGTGTTTCTAATTATCCTCTGTATTTCAGTAGAGTCTGTTGTGAACATTTCTTTTTTATCTTGAATTTTAGTAATTTAGGTTTTCTTTCTCCTTTTCATTAGGGTGGCTAAGGGTTTGTCAGTTTTTTCAAAGAAATAGCCTTTTGTTTTGTCAATTTTTTGAACTGTTTCTTTTGTTTCAATTTTGTTGATTTCAGCCCTGATTTTAATTATTTCTTGGATTCAACTTCTTTTGGTGTTGGTTTGTTCCTCTTTTTCTAGGGCTCTGAGATATAGTGTCTAGTCATTTATTTGTTGACTACTACTTCTTTTAATCACTGAGCTTAATGCAATGAACTTTCCTCCTAGCACAGTCTTCACAGTGTCCTAGAGATTTTGATATGTTGTATCAGAGTTCTCATTTACCTTTAAGAATTTTTTTTATCTCCTCCCTGATGTCTTCTGTTATTCATGCATCATTTAATAGCATATTATTAAGTCTTCAGGTGCTGAAGTAGCTTCTGTTTTTTTAATCTGTCATTCAGTTCTAATTTCATTCCATTATGGTCAAATAGAATGCTGGGTAGTATCTCTATTTTTTTGTATTTGCTAAGACTAGCTTTGTGGCATAGCATATGATCTATTTTGGAGAAGGATCCATGTGCTGCTGAGAAAAAGGTATATTCACAAGTTGAAGGATGGAATATTCTATATATGTCTGTTAAGTCTAGATTATTGATTGAGTTCTATAGTTTCTTTGTTTAGTTTTTGTTTGGAAGATCTATCCAGTGGTGAGAGGGGTGTGTTAAAGTCACTCAGTACTATTGTGTTGTGGTCTATTTGATTCTTGAAGTTGAGGTTTTGAGAAAAAAACTTTTTAAATAACCACATTAAATATTACTTATTCCAGTCGGGCGTGGTGGCTCACGCTTGTAATCCCAGCACTTAGGGAGGCTGAGACAGGAGAATCACGAGTTCAAAGCCAGCCTCAGCAACGGTGAGGCACTAAGCAACTCAGTGAGACCCTGTCTCTACATAAAACACAAAATAGGGCTGGGGATGTGGCTCAGTGGTTGAGTGCCCCTGAGTTCAATCCCCAGTACCAAAAAAAAAAAAAAAAAAAAATTCCACTGGTTAGATCCTTTTCTTATATTAAATATAACTAGTATTCTTTATAAATTAAGACCCTACATTAAAATATGTTCCAGATATCCATAGCTCCTTTTATTTATACTCTACTGAATCCACGGAGAATTCTTTCATAAACCCAGAATATAATTTTGGCCTCACCTCCCCCAACACACATACTTTCTCTCAGATCCCTGGTTAAACTGCTGGCAGCTTTCTCTGTTACCATAGCAACCAGGCCATCACTCAGTTGGCTTGACAACAATTTAAGAGGAGAAAAACCACCAACAGCAGCAAATGTTTGGAATTTTCATTTCTGAGTATCCTTTTCCAATGTGCTTTTGCATTTTTGAAATTTTGCAATAAAAAATCCTATACAATCCTTATTTGCCAGCCAAATCATGTCTTCTATTCTGGCATCTCTGAGAGAATCAATGTCAGTGTCCTGTAATGGCACAACAGATGGATCAAATCGCTGCAGCTGTTTCAATTGTTCAAATGATAGGCCAGCTCCCACCATTCCTTCTCCTCCAATCTGTGGTTCCTGTTGGGAGCAAATAAATATGGACATATGTCCTTTAATTAGTAAGTAGGCCTGGTACAATTTAAGGTAAAAGACAAATCGGGTTGTACCTATCACATATTCCAAGAATAGAAAAGTGAGTAAATGCCTTTCACTTTTGTGGAATATAAATTTTGTTTTCTGTATAATATGTGGGAAAGCAGTAATACACGGTCACCCGATGCAAGAGTAGCTGACATGTCCTACATGCTTATCAATTACCATGAAATTACAAAAAGCCTGCACTTCACAGAACCAGAAAACTGCAGCTCTGTCCCATTTTAGCTATGTGACCTTAAGCAAGTAACTTTAACCATATTTTCACATCTATAGAACAGGTAAAATACTCAGTTCTGAAACTAATAGAGATTGCACTGTGTTTTACATAAAGTGGCATTCAATGAATGGAATACAATTATCAATAAAGCAATGGATAAAAGTCAGCTTTACTTATCTCTAAACCTCTAAACATTTAAAAATTAAACATTTTTCATATAATAAATTGTAAATAAGCATTAATACTGAACCAACTTTTTTTTTTTCTTTTTTCCTCTTGGTTGGTCTTTCGATAGCCCTTAGTAAAGTCGGTTTGGGCTATGATTTGACAGGAGAAAAATGCTCTCAATGCATTTCGTAACAAAAATATAGGACTGGGAAAAGGGGAAAAGCCTTTTTGGAAACAAAATGCCAAGTAAAATAGAAAACACCTATAAGTAGAATAAACATGTAAAAAAAATATACCCAAGCTCTGCGCCATTTTAAGACAAGATAAAGTATGAAACCAAGGAAGAACTGTCATCAGGACAAGTAAATTCCTTATGGGGTGTCTAAAATGGACCTAAATAAAGACATATTCTCATTTATGATGATATGTGCTTCAGAAGTTTTACTTGACATATTTCCTCATATGACCCACTGTACTTCATATTCTGTGATTTATGAGATTACAGAGGAAAAAATGAAATTATTCTTACCTGGGGCTGAAGCTGAAGGCAAGGAAATGTTGTGAGGGCCCAGGCAACTTGTTCTTCATTTTCTGCCAAGGTTATAGTACATGTGCTATAAACTAGCACACCACCTGGCTTCAGCAACTGAACTGCCTGAAGAAAGCTATGATCAGACTAGGCATACCACCAAACCACAGAAATAGTTGAAGAAACTGTATAGCCTTAAGGTATGATACTTTTCAAGTACTGGGGAGAATTTTAATTATGTTCTACATGGCAAGTTACTTTTATTCCAGACTAGATGCATTACTTTGGAGCTCCCATTCTCCATATAGACCAAGACTCTCACATTCATGTCTTTGGATACCAATTATAGGTCAAAAACTCCCAAATTGCACAAATCGACATTTTTAGACCACAGTTTCTTCCTGCGTTCTGTATTCACATATTCAGCTGCCTCCTAGGAATTGCTACTATCAAACCTGGCATGTCCTGAAATGAATTGTTATCTTCCCTCTTCAACTTACTAAAAGTCTTCCCATCCTTCCACGATGTTCAGGCCCCAACCCTTAGATTATTAGCCTATACCTCTCTCATGGTCATCATCCATCAGCAAACCCTACTTGTTCTACTTTTAAAATATCCAGGATTTGGCCACTTCAGTACTTCTACCGCTGTCATTGTGGTCCAACTTTCTTTATCTCTTGCCTGCACTGCAGCAATAGTCCCTAATTCAACTACCTGCTTCCTTCCCTGCTCTCCTACCATCTATTCTCGTCATCACAGACAGAACATCCCTTCTAAACTTGTCACTTTGCAGCCCAAATCCTCCCAATGTCCTCAGTTATCACTTAAGAGTCAAAGTCAAATTCAAGGAGGCCTTCAAGGCCCTACACAGCACACCACTCACCTTTGTTCACTCTGCTTCAGAAAGAGTGGCCTCATGCTGTTCCTAGAACATGCAAGGGACACTCCCACCTAAGGATCTCTGCACCAGGTTGGAAAGCTCTCCTAATTCTCTGATTGCTCATTCCTTTACAATCCTATCTTTGTTTATGTCACCTTGTCAACAAAGCTCTTTTTGACCACCTCATGTAAAATCCCAAGTATTACAATCTAGCATTCCTTTCCCATTTTACTTCCTTAGTTTGCTCCATAAGGCCACAGCATTACTGCCTTATAATATGCTGAACTTACTTCCTTCTCCCATTAGAACAGAAACCTCAGAAAATAAGGGCATGGTTAAGCTAAACTTCTACTGTATCATCAATATCTACAATATCATCTTGCATATAATAGATGCTCAGTAAATATGTCAAATAAACAAATATAGAAATATGATTATACTAAAGCAAATTTGTCTCAAATAACTAAAGTTTATCTTTTCAGACTCTCTGGTTGTATTTAAATTTTTTTTTGCAAAAACCGTTTTTAAAAGCACAACACAGTTAGGCCTGGTGGCACAAGCCTGTAATCCCACCGGCTCAGGAGGCTAAGGTAGGAGCATCATAAGTTCAAAACCAGCCTCAGCACTTAGAGAGGCTCTGAGCCACTGAGCTCTGTCTCTAAAATAAAATATTAAAAAGGACAGGGGATCTGATTCAGTGGGTTAAGCATCCCAGAGTTCAATCCCCAGTACCAAAAACAAAAACAAGAAAAACACCACACATACACACACAGAACATATATTACTGTTTTCTTCACTGTAAAAATGTAAACTTTGTTATTCTGTGTCAGGTACTATGTGAAACACTTTGAACATATTTTCTCATTAAAACCTGTAACAACCAAATCATGTTTCTACTTTATGTAAAGCTTTTTCTGTTTTAACCCTAAGGATGTGGTCTCTGAAATAGTTATATAATTCACAAGGAGTGCTACATTGGTGTGTGAAGAGATTAACAGAAATGAACTCAAAGACAACTTGAGACTGAATAATCATCACATTTCCATTGTTGCTGTCGTCTATGTATTTATAATTAGAGGGCTGTGAGGAAATATAAGTCATCTTTGATCAAATATTGTCTATACTCTGCAAAAATTCACTAAGTCAGGCAGGCGCAGTGGCGCAGGCCTATAATCCTAGCTGCTCGGGAAGCTGAGGCAGGAAGACAGCGAGATCAAAGCCAACCTCAGCAAAAATGAGGTGCTAAGAAACTGAGTGAGAGCCAGGCGCGGTGGCTCACGCTTGTAATCCCAGCACTTAGGGAGGCTGAGACAGGAGAATCGCGAGTTCAAAGCCAGCCTCAGCAACGGCGAGGCGCTAAGCAACTCAGTGAGACCCTGTCTCTACATAAAACACAAAATGGGGCTGGGGATGTGGCTCAGTGGTCGAGTGCCCCTGAGTTCAATCCCTGGTACCAAAAAAAA
>CM053410.1:22624926-22680330 GCA_028644305.1 Xerus rutilus | reverse complement strand
GTGGCTCACGCTTGTAATCCCAGCACTTAGGGAGGCTGAGACAGGAGAATCGCGAGTTCAAAGCCAGCCTCAGCAACGGCGAGGCGCTAAGCAACTCAGTGAGACCCTGTCTCTACATAAAACACAAAATGGGGCTGGGGATGTGGCTCAGTGGTCGAGTGCCCCTGAGTTCAATCCCTGGTACCAAAAAAAAAAAAAAGAAACTGAGTGAGACCCTGTCTCTCAATAAAACAGAAAATAGGGCTGGGGATGTGGCTTAGTGGTTCAGTACCCCTAAATTCAATCCCCGGTACCAAAAAAAAGATTGTTATAATGCTTTTATTGTCTAACTAGTGATTGTCAACTTCCTTCACAGCAAAGGAGCATCACATACCACAGAAAAGAGTTTTCGCTGTAGCGGTTGATACGATGTTACTTCCTTCAAAGTCCAAGTACAAGCCATGTTTGGTCTCTGTCCCATTCCACTACAGGGTGCATCAAGGAGAATTCGGTCAAAAGATTCTGGTAAGAATGGAGGTGCTCCTATAAAGAGGATTGTAAATGTATTATCTTCTGTACTGGTCTTCAATAGAAAACTCTTTAAGATAGAAGTGATGATCAGGAATCTAACAATTATAATCTAGAAGAGAAAATACAGAAAACAATTTCCCCCTTTAATTAAGTAGCTGGTTAACCTAATACTTATATTTAATATAGATTTGACTTTGTAGAAAGGTTAAAAATGTAGTTATTATAGTGTCTGATTATTCTGTTAATATTTTAAAGATCTAGGTTTAATCAAATGACACCCTGTACCCTATTAACATTAGAAACCACAATTTAATCAAAGCTAGGACTTGTAATTAATTCTAGCCATTTGGGCAACTGACAGTTCTCTTGCTGATTCCTACAGCAGACAGCTCTAGAAGAAATGGACCCTTTTCCATTGTGGTCAAACATCCGGGTTCTAGTTCTGTTGTTCTTGGCTTCCTTGTGTGTGTGCAGTATGGCTAAGATCTAGGATGAGTCATTACCTTCCTTGGATACACCAAGGTTCCCTTTGCATTCACTTGAATAATTTTTCCATTCCAATTCCTGATCTATTTAGTGTCACTGGAAAAAGTCTTTAACAAATATAAAAAGAGACCATTTTATATATCTATATGCAACCAAGATATTGCTGCTGACTGCTTTTAGTTATAGCTAGCTGATCCTACAGAACCCATAGTAATATTACAAATCTTACTCTCTGCTTTTCTGATTGCAAAGCTCTATTAGACATAAACAATTATCAATATAACTCATTTCCATCTACTACTACCTTTTGCTTTCTTACCTATTATCTTAGAAGAAATTCTTTTCAAAGAAATTATTCTTTGAGATTTTTGACACATACTGGTAAAACCCTCTGGACAGACTATACCAATTTACACTATTATCATGAGTGTATTTGTTTCCCAAAAACCTCAAAGGTGATTTTTATTTTATTGGCCATTTGTGATTTCTCTTTCTCTGGGTACCCTTTGCTTATACTTTTTATCTATTCAGACTGTCTTTTTCTTATTGGTTAGAGCAGTTATTTGGACATTAAGACTATAAATATTTCCTCTATTAAGTATTTTATAAATATTCATAATCTGTAGTTACATTAGTCCTTTTTTGTATGCATATATAAATGCTAAGTAGTAAATATGTCTTCATTGTTGTGTTGTATTGCTGCTTTCATGTTTTAAAATAATCTCCATTGTGAAATCAGATACACACACCAAGATCTATTTGAAGTATTTGTGTTCTACTCCAGCATATATTAATTATTAAGATATCAATCGCAGCACTTTGGGAGGCCGAGATAGGAGAATCCCAAGTTCAAAGCCAGCCTCAGCAACAGTGAGGCTATAACCAACTCAGTGAGACCCTGTCTCTAAAAAAATAAAAAAAAAAACAAAAAAGGGCCAGGGATGTGGCTCAGTGGTTGAGTGCCCCTGAGTTCAATCCTTGGTACCAAAAAAAGAAAGAAAGAAAGATAGATATCAAGGAAATTTTTATTATGATTGAATTTTTCATCAAATATGAATCGTTTTCAATCTATACGTCCAAAGAGATCAACTAACTCTCAGTAGGACAAATGCAAAAAAGATCCACAACAAAATATATTATTATAATAATGTTCAGAGCCAATAGCAAACAGATAAATTTTAAAAGCAGCAAGAAAGAAATGATTTGTCAAATGCTAGGGAACTGCACTAAGATTAACAGCTCATCAGGGACAACCACGGCCAAAAGATACTAAGTTGACAAATTCAAAGTGCAGAAAGAAAATATCCTTAATCAAATACCTTATGTTCTACAAAATTATTTTTTAAATAATGGTGTAATAGAGATACTTCTAGGAAAAAAAAAATGTTATTTGTTGGTAGTACCACAACTTGATAAGAAATATTCATGGAAGTTCCTCACACTAAAAGCAAGTGACATCATTAAGTAATATGGATGGAAGGGTGGATGTCAGCAAAGTGGCAAAATAAGGCTTTCCTGCACTTATCCCTCTACCTTGAAACATCAATTTGAACAATTATCCATACCAGAAAATGCCTTTACAAAAGAAAAGAAAGCAGATGAGAGATTAGCAGAGAAATAAGATGCACTTATAAGAGAGTAGGAAGGACAATTTTACGTTCCTCATATTGCCTCTCCTTCAACCCCAGGCAGGACAACATGGAGAGAAACAACTTTTGCTTGGAGAAAGGAGAGGAAGTAAGCCAACAGCATTTCACCTCAGATTCCAATAAATAGGCCCATCCCAGTAATACCCAGAAGGAGCAGACCCCAATAGCCCCATCCCAGCCTAGGTAGTCCCATACTCCAATCTTGCTCCAGTATACTCCAGTGCTGTATTAGAAACCAGACTCTAGGAATGTCCCTGAGGATCCAGGTTCTCAGGCTCTTATGGTGCTAGGACCCAGGCCAACCCTCCTAGACCCAGCTACCAGAATGGTACCTACATACCTGGCCTCCAGGCAGGCCCCTACAACCTTGGGGAATTACAGTCACCATAGTTCTAGGTAGAGAGCAAATACCCTAATCTCAGGTGCCAGATTGGCCCCCATAAATCCAGGATCCACACCTGTCACAACACCTACTATAGTAGACCCAGGGCCCAGGCCTGTTTTAGCAGATTCTGGATTCAAGCCAGCCCCAGTAAAACCTGCAGCCAGGCTGGACCCAATGGACTAAGCTTCTGGGAACATCCACACAGACCTAAGCTCCAGGGCAACCTCTCAGACCCAGGACCCAGGCCTACTCTCACAGATGGAGGGCATGAGCCTGACCCATTGCTAGGCCAGACCCTATAATCTAAGCTCTGAGCTCATTCCAGTAGACCTAGGCCCCATAACTGTACCAGCAACTAGCTGGTGCCTGCATACTCAAGCTCAAGGTCTTTCACAGTATCAGGGATGTGACTCAGTGGTTAAGTGCCCAAGTTCAATCCACAGTACCAGAAAAATAAATAAATAGATCAAATTCTGGAGCTGAAAAATACAATGAACAAAAGAAAAAATGATATGGTGTCAAAAGGGGAACTGATCAAGCAGAAAAAAGATTGTGTGAACTCAAAACAGAATTATTTGAATATATAAAGTCAGGGGGAAGAAAAGAATCAAAGGAATGAAGGATTCTTACAGAACATTTGGCAAAGCTCCCAAAGATCACGTTTTCTAATTATAGAAATCCTACAAGGAAAAGAGACAAAAATGCCAGAAAAGTTTATTAAAAAAAAAAACCATAAAATTTTCCAAATTGGGGAAAAAATATAAAGGTATAAGAAGATTAAAGTATGCCACTCAAATTCAACCCAAACAAAACACCACCAAGACATACAATCAAACTGTCAAAAATAAAAACCAAAGAGATCATCCTAAAAGCTGGAAAAGAAGCATTTCACATATAAGGGAGTTCCCATAGGCTGGCAACAGACTTACTAGCAGAAACTTTACGAGCCAAAGAGAGTAAGATGATATATTCGAGAGAGTAAGATGATATATTCTAAGTGTTGAAGTCAAAACAAAACAAAACAAAAACAAAAAACAAAGAATACTCTTCCCAGCAAAGCTATCCTTCAGAAATGAAGATTCAAAACTGTTCCAATCAAAAGCTGAAAGTTCACCATCAGATTAGCTTAACGGGAGCTCTTTGAGGAGAAAACATAAAATGAAGCTAATTAGTAGTGAGAAAAAATATCAAAGTACAAAACCTACTCATAAATAATCAAATACAGAATACCCATTTGTAATGGTGGTATGTAAATCATGCATCGTTAGAAGGTTATGCTTCTAAAAGGTAATGCTATTAAAAATAGGAGGATTTCAAGTTCAAAGCCGGCCTCAGCAACTGATCAAGGCCCAAATTAACTCAGCAAGACCCTGTCTCAAAATAATAAAAAGGGCGGGGGATATGGTTCAGTGGTTAAGTGCCCCTGGATTCTAATCATTGGTACAAAGAAAAACAACAACAAAAGAAGTTACAGCAACTGATAAGAATATACAATATAAAATGCATTAATTATGACAATAAGGGCTGGGATTGCAGCTCAGTGGTACAGTGCTTGCCTCGTATGCATAACGTACTGGGTTCAATCTTCAGCACCACATAAAAATAAAGATATTGTGTCCATCTACAACTAAAATATTAAAAAAATTATGACAATGAAAGTATAAAATGTGGGGAGAATAAAGCAAAAAAATCCTAGTTTTCTAAAATGCAAATTTCAGTTATTAACATCTTAAAATAGCTTGTTATAAATATGAGACATTTGCTGGGTGTGGTGACGCAAGCCTGTAATCCCAGCACTTTGGGAGGCTGAGACAGGAGAATCGCGAGTTCAAAGCCAGCCTCAGCAATAGCGAGGCGCTAAGCAACTCGGTGAGACCCTGTCTCTACATAAAACACAAAATAGGGCTGGGGATGTGGCTTAGTGGTCGAGTGCCCCTGAGTTCAATCTCTAGTACCAAAAAAATAAATAAACAAATATGAGACATTTAATGAAAGGCTCATGACCACCACAAACCAAAAAAACAAAAAACAAAAAAACCTGTAGTACACAAACAAGATAAAAAAAAAAGGAATCAGGGCTGAGGTTGTAGCACAGTGGTAGAGCAGTTGCCTAGCATGTGTGAGGCACTGGGTTTGATCCTCAGCACTGCATAAAAGTAAATAAAATAAAGGTCTATCAACAACTAAAAAAAATTTTCAAAAAGGAATCAAAACATGCCACTAGAAAAAGGCACCAGGGCAAGGGATATAGCTCAACTGTAGAGTGCTTGCCTCACATGCACAGGCCCTGGGTTCAATCCTCAGCACAAATAAAAAAAAGAAAAAGGAACCAAATCCCAAAGATAGCAAAACAGGAAGAACAAAGATCTAGAAAACAATGCACAAAATGACCATACAAGTCCTTACCAATCAATAATTACTTTGAACACAGAAGGATAAAATTTCCCAAACAAAAGACAGAGTGGTTAAATGGATCTTAAAAATACCCAACTATACATGCTCTGTATAAGACACTGACTTCATCTTTAAGAAAACCCACTGAAAGTGAAAAGATGAAAATAAAATCATGAGAAATAAAAAGGACCATAAACTACTATTACAAATGACTACACATCAACAAATTGAATAACTTAGAAGAACAATTCCTACACACAAACCCACCAAGATTGAATCATGAATAGAACATCTGAATATCAGATAGAGTAATGATATTCAATCAGTAAAAGAAAAGTTCATTATCTAATGACTTCACTGATAAATTCTACTAATCATTTAAAGAACTAACACAAGTACTTCCCAAACTCTTTCAAAATCTTGGAATTCTTCCAAACTCAAAAGGCCAGCATTACCCGGAGGCCTGATTTGCTCATTACAAATAACAAAATTTAACTCACCTTCTGTGTCCTCAATCATATCAAGTTTAAGTGCCTTTGTTCCATCAAAGCAATATGCCTTGATGGAGTTCAATCCAAATAATGAAGCATTCTGCTTTAGTTTTTCTATTTTGTTGGATATTTTATCCAGTGCTATTACTTCTCCCTAAAAATAAAATATAAATCAAAAGCAGTCATGAAAATACAAAAAACAGGTGAAAAATTAGTCTTTCCCACTATCCTGCCTTTCCTACTTTAACATTAACCAAACATACCAAATTTACATCAAATACTTAAGTCTTTCCTTTTAAAAATCACCAATTTGATGTGACTTCCTCACCTCTGGAAGAGCATAAACTAATGCTACAAGACATCTAACTTAGGGGCTGGGGTTGTAGCTCAGTGGTAATGTGCTTGCCTACCATGTGTGAGGCACTGGGTTTGATTCTCAGCACCACATATAAATCAATGAACACAATAAAGGTCCGTGGACATCTAAAATATATTAAAAAAAAAAAGACATCTAACTTAAAAAGCCTTTATATGCCAATGAAGGGTACTTATCAAATTGATCCTCATTTTAATATTTTTGAACTAGTCACATGAAATTCCTGTAAATTCTTGCAACTAAAGTCAGAAAAACGAGAGCCAAAACCTCTGTACATCATAGCAAAATATTCTGGAGTTGATACAAAAAACATTTCAAAATAACTTTATACAATAAAACCTGCATTAAATCAAAGCTCATAAGGACAAGATGACACGATCTTAAGAATGCACTGTGATACTTTACAATATATTATGAAGCCGGGTGCAGTGGCGCATGCCAACAATCCCAGCACTTCAGGAGGCTGAGACAGAATTTCAAGTTCAAAGCCTGCCTTAGCAAGGGTGAAGCATTCAGCAACTCAGTGAGACCTCTAAATAAAATACAAAATAGGGCTGAGGATGTGGCTCAGTGGTTGAGCACCCTTCAGTTCAATCCCCGGTACCAGAAAAAAAAAATTTAAAATGAAATGATATTGCAAAATGGTGCAACTGACTTTTCTATATATTTCTTTTTGTTCCTTTTGTATGTATTATTTGTCTATGATATATGCATCAATGGCATAGACTGATAGCAGAAAATTTACTGATAATGTCCCTATTTTTTTTTAAATCTCTTTAATATTGTGTTTATTTTTCAAAAGGTATGTATTTACTTGTCTTGTTTACCTAGATGTGATTTTTACATAGCATTATGAAACTGGCTGAAAATGAATATATCTATAATATTCAGACTCTCTTTAGAAAGATTTTACTAGGGAGAATAAAGTATGTATGAATAATTACCGTTAGGCAAATATAGTACACATAGTGTAAATTAAAGGGGGATTATTATCACTGTCAGATTATATCAGAATCAATCTTTACATTTAAAGTTTCAAGAAAACTGAAAAAGGATTTGCACTAAGCTTTGTAATTCACAAAATGAACCCTTCTATTTCATGTGCTTCATTTTAAACACTATTGGTATCTTTTTAAAAATATATATATTTATATTGGTATTTAATACATTTTTCCTTGAAGAGTTTTTTCCTGCCACTACTTAAACTCGTATTAGGCAAAGAAGAATATAATTAAACAGACAAATACATCAACACTGTATCCCCAGTATCTAACACAGAGTTAAGTACTAAAGAGTGTTCAACCAACCAATCAATATCTGGCTCTAGATTGAGAAACTGGTAAAGATACTAGTATATTTTCAGATTTTAGGAACCATTTAGTTTTATAGAGTTTGGAACAAAAAGAGGGCATCAAATGGCTGAATACTTCCTCAGTTGAATACAATTTTAGGCTCTAAGGTTATAATGAGTTTTGAACACAGATAAAACCAGTCCATGATAAAAGAAAACACCTCACAAACATACATACATAGGAAAACACAGTAAAATCTCAACTAAAGTTATCCAAGGTCACGCATTGTTACAATAAAGCAGGTTTTATAATTAAACCAAATAAAATTTAAGATACTCAAGATGCACACACACATTCTGTAAGTATTTATATGAGTTTATGTATTATATATGTGTGTGTATACAGCAACATATACATTTCCACCCTTATAATGTACTCTCAATATTTAGTGGCAGAATAACTAGAACAAGTGCAAAATTTTATAAGTAATAACATGAAGAGATCTCTTAAATGTTTCAAACTTAATTTTATGAGAGAAGAATTGTATTCTATAATGTATAGCAAATTAGGGATTTAATTAGGTCTTTAGATAGTATTCACAAATAATTGTCTACTGAACTTAATGTTTGGTGACTGACATATTTGAACAGTTTTCACTTCAGATAAATCTGAAGTAGGAGGATAGATGTATTTTCTAAGTTATAGTCTACCCTCACCACTGACATATTAACACATTGAGTAGTTATGCTATGAAGACAGTCTCACCTGATCGTGCATTAGTGCTGCAATATGTGTTGTTTTGCCTCCAGGTGCTGCACACAAATCTAGAATCTTCTCTCCAGGTTGGGGATTCAGAACATGAGTTACCACAGCAGATGGCAAATTCTGTAAGAAAAATATGTAATATGCAATAAATTATCAATAATTCTAAATCATTTTTAATTTCAGAATCAGAGAATGTAAAAAAATATGTGGTGTGAATTCAGTACAGCATACTCAAATTTGGTAAAAGTACAATTTCTATAGATATACTAATGTCAGGATATCAGTATTTTTAGAGTATCCTGTGATTTCCCACGATACATCAACCTGCACATGAACAAATAGGACACATTTTCCAATCAATTCAGAATTCTTCCCTGACAGTCATGGCTGAAGTGAAAGAATGGAAAAATATTTCATGCAAAAGAGACCAAAAGCAAGCAGGCATAGCTACTCTGATCTCCAAGATGGTAGACTTCAAGTCAAAATTTATCAAGGGGCTGTCTGGGTATCAGCAAAAAAAATCATTGATTTTTTAATTTCAGTGGCTCTCAATATTTGAGAGAATAAAATATGAGAATGCTCTGGCTCTTTTTCCAAAAAACTGTATTTTGCAATTTGGGGTACTACATCATCTAACTCCTATTTAAGAAGCCTGGATTTACAATAAGTACACACAAAAGGCATATTTGTGTTACTATCTCCATGCTACCATGACATTTCCATAGAAGGAAAAAATATATAAAAATTCCTGGTTACGTCTAATTGGTACCTATGACGTTATACAACCTAAACACTGCACCTATAGCAATAGGTTATATTAAATCATTGTTATTAGTATTAATTATGTAAGGACTACTACTTTAGGAAATAGCTTTGAGTAAGACAAGTGCAATACAATCACAAAATAATCCATTTTTTAAATTTCTTTGCAAGGAAAAAAAAAGTAGAGGCTAACAAGCATGGAGTAATTTTTAAAGTTTAAAGATTTCAATTTCCACCAAAATACTTAACATTATATCTATAAGTACATCCTCCACTAATGAGAAGGTAATGTTCTTACAGGAATCCAATATTAACATTTCAAAAGAGAGGATCCATGGTGAAAAAGGAGTTACAAATGAGCAAGCTTTCCCTGTGACTACACAAAGCATTAAAATCAATGCAATTTAGGGCACACGAAAAGTAACTCTTTACACTAAAATCTAAATACAGCTTAATATATTTATAAATAGTTCATTTCCATGGGCCTAATTTATTCCAAAAATACTTAAAAACTGAGCTCCAAAACATAACACTAAAGCATGTGGCTACTAAAATTGGTGCTTTATCTAGAGATAACTGATAAAGCTTCACTCCTAATTATTACGATCTAGCATTCCTCTCACACCTTACTGCCCTTAGTTTGCTCCATAAGGCCACAGCATTATTGTCTTGTAATATACTAACCTACTTCCTTCTTCAATTAGAATAGAAACTTCGGAAAATACGAGTGTGGACTGTCTAAACTTTTCTACTATGTCGTTAACATCCATATGCGTCTTATATATAATGGATGCTCAATAAATATCTGTTTAAGTTAGTAAATGAATCAGTGCCCTGAGCTCTGGCCAGTCTTGGCATCCCACTGCAACCATGCACCCTAGCTGCTGAGTGGCGCCATGCCTCTGCCATGTATCACTTTGCCAAAAGCACCAAAATCTACAAAGGGGAGCCCATGTCTATTATTATAACTACAAGAGAGTGTAGAAAAATGTCTCCATTTTAAATATCTCAGCCAGGAGAAAAAAATCTTTTTATGATTGTTTTTGCAATAGCTGTTCTGTGTAATGAGCAATTATTTGCTTTTTCCACAGATCCAACTAATTTTATGTTTTTTTTCGATCAACGATAAACATCTATCCATAACATTGAATTTAATGGTCTCAACTTTCCAATAAAAGAAGAACTGGAAGAGTGGGTTAAAAAATTAGATCCAACTATACATTATCTGCAAGAAACTGACCTCATAGGCAAAGACAGTCATGGCTGAAGTGAAAGAATGGAAAAATATTTCATGCAAAAGAGACCAAAAGCAAGCAGGCATAGCTACTCTGATCTCCAAGATGGTAGACTTCAAGTCAAAATTTATCAAGGGGCTGAGGCTGTGGCTCAGTGGCAGAGCGCTTGCCTCCCATGTGTAAAGCACTGGGTTCGATCCTCAGCACCACATAAAAATAAATAAACAAAATAAAGACACTTTGTCCATGTATAACTAAAAAAAAAAAAATTAAAAAAAATAAAAATAAATGAAAAAAGGAAAGTATGAATTATAAAAAAAAAATTTATCAAAAGCGATAAAGGTCACTTTGCACTGGTAAAAGTATAAATCCATCAAGAAGATACAACAATAGTGAATATTTATGCCCCAAATGCCTATGCACTTAATTACACAGACAGATCTCAATACAATAATAGGGTGACTTGAACACATCTGTTACCAATAAGTCATCCAAACTAAAGACTCCAGAACTAAAAAATATTATAAATCAAATGGACTGAACAGACATTTATAAGAATATTTCATCCACAGATAAGTCAAATTCACTTTCTTCTTAGCTGCTCATGAAACCTTTTCCAAAACAAACCACATTTTAGGTCACAAAGAAAGTCTCAGCTATACCAAAAAATAAATAAAAACAATATAATCCCTTGTACCTTATCAGATTGTAATCAAATAAAATTACATATCAACAAGAAAAACTACAGAACCTACAGAAACACATGAAGATTGGAAAATACACTTTTGAACAATGGATAGGTCCTGAAAGAAATCAGAAGACAAATTCTAAAACTCCTAAAGTCAAAGAATAGAAATGCAACATACCAGAATCTGAGACACAATGAAAGTAGTTCTAAGATAAAAGTTTATAGTTATGAGTGCCTACATAAAAAAACTGAGAAAGATCCCAATTAAGTGATCTGATGATGCATCTAAAAGTCCAGAGAAGAACAAACCAATTCCAAATCAATTCCAGTAGAAATAATTAAGAACAGAAATTAAATTAGTAGAAGAGAATAAAAAATACAAAGGATTGATGTAATAAAGTTTCTTTAAAAAGATCAAGAAGATTGATGAACTCTTAGCCAAACTAACCAGAAAGAAGACAATAAAATTAGAGATGGAAAAGCAAATACAATCTCAGACATCACTGAAATTCAGAGGATCATTACAGACTTTTTGGAAAATTTATTTTTCAATAAACTGGAATGATACTGACAAATTTCTAGACAAATATGACCTACACTGAACCAAAGGGATATAGAAAACCTAAACAGACCAATAATAACTAGCAGTAAGATTGACGCAGTAATAAGAAGCTCCAACAAAGAAATGCATCATATACAACCACAAGACTGGGATCCTAATTAGAATCAGATGTACTTGTACAAATACCAAGTTATACTCTACTCTCATATGTAACTAAAAAGAATAAATGAATAATTTTAAAAAGGACAAAATAAATAAATTGCTGAAGGGGACAAAAAACAAAAACAAAAAAAAAAAAACAGGACCAGGAGCTGGGGTTGTGGCTCAGTGGCAGAGCGCTTGCCTAGCATGTGTGAGGCACTGGGTTCGATTCTTAGCACCACATATAAATAAAATAAAGGTCTATCAACAACTATAAAAAATATTAAAAAAAAAAAACAGGACCAGATGAATTCTCAGCTGAATTCTGCCAAAACTTTGAAGAATTAATGCCAACACTTTTCAAATCATTCCATGAAAGAGAAAGTGAAGAAACCCTTCCAAATTTATTCTATGAAGTCATTTTATCTAAAATCAGGACCAAGACAAGGATGTCAACTCTCACCACTATTATTCAATACAGTATTTGAAATTTCAGCCAGAGCAATTAGGCAAGAGAAGTAAATAAAAGAGACATCCTAATTCTAAAACCCAGACACATTCATGAACAAAAATTAAAAACTAAATTCCCTGATGTATGAAACACAGATGAAAAAATCCTTAATAAAATATTAGCAATTTGTATTAAAAAACACATTAACAATATTGTATACCATGATCAAGAAGGTTTCATTCCAGGGCTCCAGGCATGGTTCAACATATGCAAACCAATAAATGTAATTCATCACATATGAATTTAAGGACAAAAATCACATGATCATCAACAGGTGAAGAAAAACATCTCCAACAAAATTAAATACCCATTCATGTTAAAAACACTGAAGAAACTAGAAGAAACTTGCCTCAGTATCATAAAGGTATGTATAGCAAACCCAAAGTTAATATCATCCTAAAAAGAAAAACAGGGAACATTTCCTCAAAAGTCAGGACCAAAATAAAGATGTTGACACTCACCACTACTATGCAATATAGTACCCAAAATTTTAGCCAGAGGCCGGGCATGGTGGCTCACACTTGTAATCCCAGCACTTTGGGAGGCTGAGACAGGAGAATCACGAGTTCAAAGCCAGCCTCAGCAACGGCGAGGCACTAAGCAACTCAGTGAGACCCTGTCTACATAAAACACAAAATAGGGCTGGGGATGTGGCCCAGTGGTCAAGTACCCGAGTTCAATCCCTGGTACCCTCCTCCCCCAAAAAAAGTTTAGCCAGGCAAAAGAAATAAAAGGGACAAATAGAAAAGTAAGATACCAAACTATCACTGTTTGCAGATAATATCCCAAACTTAAAGATTCAAGAAACTTATCAGAAGATGGCTAGAGCTGATAAGTTTAGCAAAGTAGCAGGACAAAAAAAAAAAAAATCAATGTACAAAAACCAACAGCTTTTCTATACACCAATAAAGAAATCAGGAAAACAATTCTATTCACATAGTTTCAAAAATAAAAATAAAAAATACTTAGGAACAAATCTAACCAAGGAGAAAGCCTCTATAATGAAAATTACAGAACACCAAAGAAAAAAATCAAAGACAACCCTACTAGATGGAAAGACATGCCCTCTTCTTGGTTAGACAAAATTTATGTTAACATGGCCATATTACCAAAAGCAATCTACAGATTCAATGCATATTAAATAGCAATGACATCCTTCACAGATCTAGGGGAAAAAACTCTAACATTTATATGGAAAAATAAAAGATCCAGAAGAGCTAAAGAGAATTCATTCATTCATTTTGCTCAATCCTAAGCAAAAAGAGTATTACCAGAGGTATAACAATACCTAATTTCAAATTACATTAGACCTATAGTAAAAAAAAATTGTACAGTACTGCGGAAGAGAGAGAGGGAGACAGACATGTAGATCAATGGAATAAACAGAAGACACAGCAACAAGCCCACCCTGATACAGTCATCTGATCCTTGGCAAAAGGATTAAAAACATGTTGGAAGAGACAACATCTTTTTAACAAATGATGCTAGCAAAACTATATACCCAGGACTGGGGTTGTGGCTCAATGGTAGTGCACTTGCCTAGCATATGTGAGGCACTGGGTTCGATCCTCAGCAATGCATGTAAATAAATAAAGTCCATTGACAACTAAGAAAATATTTTAAAAAGAACCAAAACAAACAAAAAAAGCTACATACCATGTAGAAGAATGAAACCATATCCCTATCTCTCACTCTGCACTAAAGTCAATTAAAAATGAATCAGACTTGCCCGGCGTGGTGGCGCATGCCTGTAATCCCAGCGGCTCAGAAGGCTGAGGCAGGAAGATCTCAAGTTCAAAGGCAGCCTCAGCAGTGGGGAGGCACTAAGCAACTCAGTGATACCCCATCTCTAAATAAAATACAAAATAGGGCTGGGGATGTGGCTCAGTGGTTGAGTGCCCCTGAGTTCAATTCCTGGTATGCACCCCCACCTCCCAAAAAGAATCAGACTTGGGAATTACACCAGAAACTTTCAAACTGTTTTTATGTCAGTACTATGCAGTTATTTTTACTATAGCACTATAGTATAATTGAAATTAGGTATTATAATGCCTCCAACATAGCTTCTTTTGCTTAGGATTTCTTTGGCTATTCTGGGTCTTTTATTCTTCCATATGAATTTTAGGACTATTTTTTTCTAATTACTGACGATGTCATTACTATCTTGATGGGGAATTCATTATTATCTGAACATTGCTTTTGGTAATATTACCATTTTATAAATATTGTTTATACAAGAACAGCAGAGGTCTGTCTTCTTGTGTCTTTAAGAAAACATAGGGTTAACACTCTAATGTATAAGTATAGGCAATAACTTCCTCAATAGAACTCTCAAAGCACAGCAAATACTAAGAATTAATAAATGGGATAATATCAAAATACAAAGCTTCTGCACAGCAAGGAAATAACTAAGAGCACAAAGAAGACAGCCTATAAAATGGGAGAAAGTATTTACAAATTACTCTTCTGACATGATAAATATGCAGAATATATAAAGAACTCCAAAAGCACTGGGGAAAAAAAAAACCAATAATCTAATCAATAAGTGGGCAAATGAAGTAAATAGACATTTCTCAAATGAAATACAAATGTAAGACAAATATGCAAAAATGTTCACTATCTTTAGTCATTAGAAGTGCAAGTCAAAACAACGCAGATTTCATCACATTTAAGTTAGAATGGCAATCGTCAAGAATACAAGTAATAACATGTTGGTGATGATGTGGGGGGAAAAGTAATATTTATACACTCTTGATGGAAGTGTAAATTAGTATACTCTTATTGAAATGAGTATGGAGGCTCCTCAAAAGACTAGGAAGGGAATCACCATATGAAATACCACTCCTTGGTATTTCTCCAAAAAATCTAATCAGTATACTATAGTGAAATATGCATTCCCACGTTTATAGCAGCACAATTCACAACAGCCAAACTATAGAACCAGCCCAGGTGTCCATCAATGGATGAATGAGTAAAGAAAATGTGACATATACACACACAAGTTTTACTCAGCCACAAAGAAGAATAAAATGTCACGTGTATGAAAATTGATGGAACTGGAGGACATGTTGACTAAAGTAAGCCAGACTTAGAAAGTCAAGGGTCATGTTTTCTCTCATACATGGAAGCTGGAAAGAAAAAGGAGGGGGAAGGAGGAGGGAATTTCATGAAAACAGGATGACTGGTAGAGAAGAAGACAGAGACCAGGGAGAGAGAAAGGGGACACACTAGGGAATGAAATTTATGTTTAGTACATACACAAATATATCACAATAAATCCCACTATTATGTATAATCCAATGTACCAATAAAAATTCCAAAAAAATATTTTTTGTAAAGTTCAAAATTTAAAAAAAGCAGATTTCTAGAAAATCTGTTTTTTAGACCTACTCTAGACCTACTGAATTATATTCTCCAGAGATATCATGTGCCCTGATATGCGGTATTGTGCTACCAAACACAGTAATCCCAGTCTAACCAAAAGACGACATTAGACGATTCCTGAGAGAGATAGTCTACAAGATAGCTCACTCTCAAAACTATTGATGTCTTAGAAATAAGGAACAAATAAGCTACTACCCATGCCAGAAGAGATTAATACATGATGATTAAATGCAGCATGGGATCCTAGAAAACACAAACACACACACAAAGAGGTTAAGGGAGAGTGAAATATGAATAAAATTTAGAATTTATTATAATGTGGCATACACATTTAAAGTGCTATACGTAACATACATAAGGATAATGTTTAATGGTTTTAACATACCACTGTTTTTTGTTGTTTTGTTTTGAATGAGATAGGGATCTCACTGTTACCCAGGCTAGTCTTAAACTCATGAGCTCAAGTGTTATTCCCAGCTTAACTTCCCAAGAACCACTGTTGGTTTCTAAGCAATGACAAATGTACCATCATAATTTATGTTACTAACTAGAATTTTAAAAAAGAAAAACAATAATTTATGTTACTATTAGGGGAAACTAGACAAAGAACATATAAGAATTCTTTTTTTTTTTTTTTTTTGGTACCAGGGATTGAACTCAGGGGTACTCGACCACTGAGCCACATCCTCAGCCCTATTTTGTGTTTTTTATGTAGAGACAGGGTCTCACTGAGTTGCTTAGCGCCTCACCGTCGCTGAGGCTGGCTTTGAACTCGCGATTCTCCTGTCTCAGCCTCCCATATAAGAATTCTTATCTCTGTAATTCTTAAATTCCACTGTGTAATTCCAAAATTACTCCAAAATAAAACTTTATTTAATAACAAAATCTCTAAGAACAGACCCTAGGTACCTAAAAGTTTTTAAAGTTCTACAAGTGTTTGGTTTTGTTTTTTAGTACTAAGGATTGAACTCATGGGTACTTGACCACTGAGCCACATCCCTAGCCCTATTTGGTATTTTATTTAGAGACAAGGTCTCACTGAGTTACTTAGCGCCTTGCCACTGCTGAGGCTGGCTTTGTACTTGTGATCTCTGGTCTTGGCCTCTCAAAGTGCTGGGATTACAGGCGTGCACCACCACATCTGGCTCTATAAGTTGTTTTTTTTGGGTACCAGGGATTGAATTCAGGGGTACTCACCACTGAGCCACATCCTCAGCTCTATTTTGTATTTTACTTAGAGACAGGGTCTCACTGAGTTGCTTAGCGCCTTGCCATTGCTGAGGCTGGCTTTGGACTCGCGATTCTCCTGTCTCAGCCTCCCAAAGTGCGCCACTGTGCCTGGCTTCTATAAGTGTTTTGATGTATACTAATTTACTCCAGAGTCCTTATGACCAGCATGAAGGAATTATAACATTTGTGAGATAGCAAATCTCTGCAGGCTGAGTGCTATGAAAGATCTTGAGTATTATATGTCATCACGTTGGTCCCTAAAAACCACAATGCAATGATATGTTATATCTACTATCAGCCTCTTAGTTTTTAGAGAAGAATGGAAACTGATACTAAAAGCAAGCAGAATTTTCAATTTGATATTGAAGTATACCTATTTCAATGACCTGAAGCTCTTGAAAAGTGCTTTAAGATGATGCTTCTCACATCATTATGCTTCTGGTTACTGTCTTCTAATTGACATCTAGACTTTATAGTCATTTACTCATGTTTGTCTGAAAAGGCTACTGGATTGATTAGAAATTCCAAATTTGTTCTATTATCATTACATGTAAATATGAAACCTTTTCTATTTGTGAAAATCACAACATATAAGAATTCAAGGACAATAATGATTCTTTAAGATGGCACATTCTTCTTAAAATAAACTTACTATTCTGAGTAATCTTTTGGAAATGTTTCTTAAGAAAACTCTTATTCCTTGGTCTGGCTTGCACTAAATTAAGGTATTTAGATTTCACTCTATCAGATATGACCCAATTAAAAACCTGAGTAATTCTGAATTAGTCTTTAAAAGAAAAGAAACTTATTGATTGGTGCTAGGGATTGAACCCAAAGGCGCTTTACCACTGAGCCACAACCCCAGTCAATTTTAAGACAGTTTCTTGCTAAGTTACTGAGGCTGATCTTGAATTTAACAAGGCTCCTGTCTCAGTATTCCAACTCTCTGGGATTAAAGGTGTGTGTCACCTTGTCTAGCTTGTAAAAAGAAATTTAAACTGAAAAGATCAATCATGTGCAAACTAAACACTGGACAAGGATTTCTGGGAAGTTGTAAAAGTAGTATCTAGGAAACTTAAGGACTATGTGAATTTCCTGGAGCTCCCACTTACTCAGCTCAGAACTTGCATTTTAAACAGGCCCTGGTGATGATTCAGAGCTTCCAAGAGTCACACTGTAAGCATTGGCATATGGTCAAGAACAGAGGCTTTAAGTCAGAAAGACCCACAAATTTTGGCCTTGCTGATTTCTATGTGACAATCAGCATACCCTAATTTAGCCACTGGAAAATTACTGAGTATCTACTTTGTGCATACACTCCAATTCTCTAAGCCCCCATTTCCTTATCTATGAAATTGGAGGTTTACAAGTAGAATATGAAATCATGTATCCAAAACACTCAGTATAATACAGGGAATGTAATACAGGTTCAATTAAGTGCTGGCTGGTATTACCATTTTCATTTTTAATAAGTTTACTGGTCAATGAAAGCATTAATATACATTTTGTAATATAAAACAGCTTTCACTAGGAAGTGACCAAAAATATACCCTCAGATACAAAAGATTTACTCTAGTTCTAACATCTCAAGTTCCTTGTTATTAAGTGATAAAGAATATGACTTTATGATGCTGCTTGAATATTTTGAGTCACAAAATGTCTCACAATTTATATTTTATGTAGTTGTCAAGCTGATCGTAAGGTTAGAGGTGAGGAAAAATACAGATGCAAGTGTAAGTAGCAAAAAATATCAAAAAGTTGCACTGTACTAATTTTTTTCTTTTCCAAAGTCAAAACTAAATCATGGAATAAGCAAAACTAAATCATGGAATAAACTAAATCATGGAATAAAATCATGGAATAAGGCCTTTTATTTTACTGGAGAGAGAAATAATATTGTATTAAGTGCTGCAAGCGATGATGCATAGCTGTTGTCAGATGATCAAAAGTGTTTTAAAATGGATTACACAACAAGAAAGCAGAAAACAAAAACTAAGCAAACAAAATGACCAGAAATGATTTACATGCCATTGTGTATTAGGTTATATAGATTCTAATATTTCATATTATTACTAATGTGCAAATAGATGACAATATAAATCATTTTCTGATTGTTTACCCCAAGAATTATCTCTGGATTTGTAAATATCTTTTGGTTTAATACTAGGAAGAGAAGAAAACACATGACACCTGGACTTAGGTTTGTAGTGAGGCTCTACCAACTACTAGTAGTGTGAAGTTGGCCAAGAACACCAACAGATCTAGTTTTCAGTATCTTCATTTTATATTGAGAATATCAGTTGGGCACGGTGGCTCATGCCTGTAATCCCAGCACTTTGGGAGGCTGAGACAGGAAGACTGCGAGTTTAAAGCCAGCCTCCAGAAAACAGTAACAAATGAGTTAATGAAAGTTCTTATTAAACTGGAAAAGGCAAACCAAATGACTTATTACTGCAATTGATATCCATCTCATAAATCTGATAGAAGCAAACCATTAGAATCTTACTAAAGATACAAATGGAACACTTAAATGAACATCAAATATGTGCATTATTTAGGGACTGACATTCTGAGATGGAAAGCAGTACTTTTAATGTCATTAAGTCACCTTTGAACAAAGAAAAAGATTTTCAAAAATCTATTAAGGAAAAATGCAAGAGCACTCATAGATTTTGCCTGTTTAACCAAAGGTAGATCCAAATATATATAAATAGATCACAAGAAATATTTTATTAAGTTTTTAAAAAACTCAGATTTCAAGTAATCCACTAAAATATGTTTCATTGTCATAAATATTTTCCTTTTATAGATACTCACCTGTAAAAATAAGTAACTAGGCAGTACATTGTCAAATGAAGGGCTGATATATATTGGTTCTGTCATTCTTATACCTATACCTCTGAAAAAGAGGAAATCTAATATTAGTGTGTACAAACTACATAGTATATATTTCTATGAATATACCCAAGTAGCATGTCAAATATAAAATGCCTTGCCTTTTTAAAAATTTTTAACACCAAAATACTTAGAATAGTCCTGAGAATTTTTTTGAATGTTTACCTTGAGTAGGGTACAAGAGGCCATCAGAGGGCTGGGGATATGAATTAGGGAGACAGTGCCCCTTCATTTAATTTCCATCAGAATCAACAGGATAAAGTTAAATGACATTTTCACATAGGTACAAGAATTTCTTTGATATCTTAATAAACTAAAAAGCAAAAAACATCTGATTACTGATTCATTCTAATCTTTCTGGTAACTGACTTATGGTCACTTAGTCAATCTAATTAATTACCATTTTGCAAATGATCAAGTTTACAAGATACTCTACTAGATACCTGCATGAAAACTGAAAAAGTACCTACAATCATTTGAGCAATGGCAAACACTATATTTCACTCTCTTATCAACATTTTATAGAATAACTGCCCAAGTGTTGACACAATCTCAATGTGATCTTTTCCACCTATGACCCATTTTATGAGTGGCAGGGGAGCTGATCAGAACAGGAAGGGCCAGGACACAGATGGCACGGTAGACAGTGATTCATAAAGACAAATAATGCAATCAAAGGTAGTCAGAGACTATCAAAGAGGAGAGAGAGTGCATACAAACACTGTCAGAGAAAGTCAATTAGTTTTTTTAAAAAATGGCTGCCTTCTACTCTTTTTGTTTTTGGTACCCAGGATTGAACTCAGGGGTACTTGACCACTGAGCCACATCCCCAGCCTTATTTTGTGTTTTATACAGAGGCAGAGTCTGAGTTGCTTAGCACCTCGCTGTTGCTGAGGCTGGCTTTGAACTCGCGATTCTCCTGTCTCAGCCTCCCAGAGTGCTGGGATTACAGGCGCGCACCACTGCACCCAGCTTTTCTACTCCTATTAATAAAGGAAACATTCAGAACACTGGTCAGAAAACATTATTCAGCACAGTAATAGGAACCACCACATCAAATAAGAGAATCGAGAGTATACTATTAATAATTAACTAAAATATCAATTCCCTATTATAGACTCAAAGAGAAACAGAAGACATTTGCATGATTTTCATACTCCCAAAGCCTTTTAAAGAGTATTGCTATCTAGATATAGGAAATCCAATAATCTGTCTCTCTAGAAGAATTCCAATTAGAAACTCTAACTGTCCCAGGAATCAGCGATATGGTCCAGTTCTAGATGGATCTTGGCATGTCCATATCAACTTTGGAGTAATGGAGATGTCTACAGCATCCTAAAATAAGCCGAAATAACTAAGTAAAATAAGAGCCTATATTGTTCATGGATTTAATTTTCTTTTACATTCACTAACAGTCAGGGATGATTTATAACTAACTATGTTGGCTTTAACAAATCCAAACAAATTTTTTGATGAAAATATTCATGTGAGTACTGGTTTTCTGGTAAACATTTTAATTTAAAAGATCTTATTTTTGCTAGATGTAGTTGTACACATCTGTAATTCCTGCTACTCAAGACACCAAGGCAAGAGGATTATAAGTTCATGGCTTGGCAAGCTAGTGAAACCCTGTCTCAAAAATAAAGGGCTACGGTCCGGCGCGGTGGCGTATGCCTGTAATCCCAGCACTTTGGGAGGCTGAGACAGGAGAATCATGAGTTCAAAGCCAGCCTCAGCAACAGTGAGCCACTGTCTATATATAAAACACAAAATAGGGCTGGGGATGTGGCTCAGTGGTCAAGTACCCCTGAGTTCAATCCCTGGAACCAAAAAACAAAAAACAAAAGTAGAGGGCTGGGGATATGAATTAGGGAGACAGTGCCCCTTCATTTAATTTCCAGTATCAAGGAAAAAAAAAAACTTTTTGTATTAAAATCACAAACTTTTTTTCCCTCACAAAATCTGGATGTTAAAATGATCCAGATGAGTCACTTAATTCTTTTTTTTTTGGTACTGGGGATTGAACTCAGGGGCACTCAACCACTGAGCCGCATCCCCAGCCCTATTTTGTGTTTTATGTAGAGACAGGGTCTCACTGAGTTGCTTAGCCCCTTGCCGTTGCTGAGGCTGGCTTTGAACTCGTGATTCTCCTGTCTCAGCCTCCCTAAGTGCTGGGATTACAGGCTTGAGCCACCGCGCCCGGCTTCTTAATTCATTTTCTATCAAGATAAATAAGTACTGTTCCTCAAAGATGTAAAAATCATTAAAAGTCAAAGAGCAAGTAAAACTGACAATCAGCATGTGACTGGTTGCTTATGTAGGTTTTTTTTTTTTTTTTTGAGTACTGGAGATTGAACTCAGGGGCACTTGACCACTGAGCCACATCCCCAGCCCTACTTTGTGTTTTATCTAGAGACAGGGTCTCACTGAGTTGCTTAGTGCCTCCCCCTTGCTGAGGCTGGCTTTGAACTCGCGATTCTCCTGTCTCAGACTCCCTAAGTGCTGGGATTACAGGCTTGAGCCACCGCACCTGGCTTATGTAGGTTTTTTAATCCATTTACTGTTTTTACCTAAAGGGATTTTTTATTTTCCAAAAAAATCATGGGAATATGGTTTAGACAATTTTTTTTTTCCATTTGAATTCCCATCAAAAAAGTTACTTATATAATGCAACTAGATACATTTTCACATTGTGTGCGCTTTTTTTTTTTTTTCTGGGATTGGGGATTGAACTCAGGGGTACTTGACCACTAAGCCACATCCCCAGCCCTATTTTGTATTTTATGTAGAGACACGGTCTCACTCAGTTGCTTAGCATCTCGCAACTGCTGAGGCTGGCTTTAAACTCACAATCTTCCTGCGTCAGCCTCCCAATGTCCTGGGATTGCAGGTGTGCACCACCGCGCCCGGCTTGTGCTATTCTTTTTTTTTGTTGTTGTTTTTGGTACTGAGGATTAAACTCAGGGGCACTCGACCACTGAGCCACATCCTCAGCCCTATTTTGTGTTTTATGTAGAGACAGGGTCTCACTGAGTTGCTTAGCTCCTCGCCATTGCTGAGGCTGGCTTTGAACTCACGATTCTCCTGTCTCAGCCTCCCTAAGTGCTGGGATTACAGGCTTGAGCCACCGCACCCAGCTCGGCTTGTGCTATTCTTAAACTACCCAAACAATGTTTATTTCTCCCATAGCACTGGATGCCATACTTCATTTCAGGTAGCCCGCTGAAGATTTCATTGCGGCTTAGCTCAGAAATCCCATTTCCAAGAAATACTTTTGTTCCATCAAATTCTTTGGCTCCTTTCTTACATTTCCCTTTAATATCAGAGTACACAGAAATAACATCTCCAGCTTTCATAACTAGGAAAAGAAGAAAATTAAATTATATCAGCCCATGCTTTAGCAGAATAGCAAAAAGGTCCTCAAGCTACAATCAGGGTGTCTAGGGACATAAGCAGTGGAAATGAAGCCATTCAAATTTGCTCATTATTTCAATATAATCCTTACAGAAAAATCTAACTTTTGGCTTTAAAATATATTTGGCTTATAAAATAAATAATAGAGAATTTTTTCAGTGAAAACAAAGAGTAGTCCTTAAAACATCCTACCTTTTAATTGGAAACCTTCAACTGAACAAAGGAGGACATTTTTTATATAAATTATGATATCCAAAACTAATATTCTTTAAAAACATTTCCTATAAATCTTTGTATGCAAAAAGCTTTTTAAGTTTCCTTCAAAAAGATTCCTTAAAAATATATGCTAAGATTCCTCGAAACAAAATTTCTAAAAAAAATTAGTTTAAAAGCCAGACAAAAACAAACATAGGCCCAATCTGATTAGCAGGAAGTAGTCTGCCAATTCTGATGCGGATCAAAGTATTTACTTCATACACAAGATAACTAAAGCCCAGAGAATAAGACTGCAATAGATTAAAACCAGTGTCTTGTGATTTCAAGTCCAAGATACCAGTGAAACACAGGGTCTTAACTTAGTAAGCATATGCAATATGCTGTCAACTGGTAAGAATACTGTGTTTCACCTCTCAAATGACAATGGCAGCCTGAGTTTTAAGGCAATGAATTTGAGAATACAAAACAGAATCTCACTTACAGTCTGCATTCATCAGTAATTATTCTCGAAACAAATAGCACCATGTAAATACTTACATGGAAAGAAAACAATTGTCAGAAAGCTTTATGTGTATGTCTAATTTGTTAGTCCTTACCAGGTAAAATCCTCACTGGCTATGTTAAATGCAAAGCTTGGAAAATACCTAATAAACATAAATTTGAACTATATTTCAATGAAATATACTAAATTTTTCATTTGAAAGTACACATAAATTTTAGGGAAACCTAGACCTTATACTTACATTTTGAAGCTGACATGATTCCTGGAACATAGACATGAGCTCCTCTTAGTACTGCATTACCACATTGGGCTCCAACAATGGCTTCATACTGCTGTCTTTTTATATTCTTTCTATGAGTATAAAAAGAAATTTAACAGTAATATTCCTCCAATGCCTACAAACATTTCCAATGTTTCAATATGAACTCTACATAAATAACCTCTTTAGTCTTGATTTTCCTGAATAAACAAGAGAAAGCTGAAAGGAAAGGGATAAATGCAGAGGGGTAGTTTAAAAAAAAAAAAAAAAAAAACCAAAACTGAGCATTTGAGGAAAAAAATTGAAAGAGGTCCATCTAGTGGAAGGAAGGAGAGTGGCATAAAAATCTGCTTAAATCATTTAGCAAGCATTACTATCTTCATATTGCATTGAGAGACTTCTGCTGCTTTCAAAGACTAAAACAGAAAAATATGCAAGGAATTAAAAACATTTCTAGGGCTGAGGATGTGGCTCTGTGGTAGAGTACTTGCTTAACATGAGCGCAGCATTGGGATCAATCCAAAGAGAATACAATAGAAGAAAAGGATAAGATTTCTAAAGTGGTAAATTCTTGCATAGAAAATTATGAATATTTTAATCTAGACAAACATAAATCATCTCTTCTTCCTTTTCTGCAAGACCTGTTTTTCTCAATTTCTCATATTCTTTAGACCACTAAAAATCTGGCATCATTTCTAACATTTACGTAAGATTTTTTCCAAAGATCAAAGGTTCTGATGTGATTAACTTTGAGTAAAAATCCTGAGCACTGAGTCTTTCATGAACTTCCCTGGTTGGCAACATTTCATATGAATTGTGTCCCATAATTTTTCCATGAAATCCAATCATCAAATCTCACTGAACTTCTTGATTTTACACTATCTGATCCCACTTATTCACGTTGCTCATGCTCAAGTTCCAAAACACCCAAGAGTCTCTACTTGCCATGCTTCTATCCATTGGCAAGCTCATTATTTCAATAATCATGCAGTTGATAATCCCAAATAGATGAGATTATCAGGCACATGCCAGTAGTACCAGCTACTTGGGAGGCTAATATAGGAGAATCACTTGAGCCCACAAGTTTAATACCAGCCTGGGCAACATAGCAAGATCCCATTTTACCAAAATAATAAATCCAGAAATTCTAATGTTTAGTCTTTCTAGACTGATATTTTGACGTGCAGGTAGCTATATGTAAATGTCCCATAATAACTTCAAACTTGGCAAGTCCCACACGGCATTTCTTCTCATATACTCCTCAAATCCTGAGCATGACCCCAAAGCTTTTCATCATATTTCTAATCTTGAATGAGGTATCACCATATACTTGGAAACCAAACTAGAAGTCTTATTAGTGCTATGGTTTAAATGTGTCTCCTAAAATTCCTATGTTGGAAACAATCCCCAACACAATAATACAGGGATGAAAGGCCTTTTGAGAAGCTATACAAAGGGCTTCAGACATGAGTTCCCTCTCTAACACCCTCCACCATGTGAGGACCCAGCAAGACCTCACCAAGCACCTGCACCTTATTCTCAGACTTCCCACGTGTAGGAACTGTGAGAAATTTCTATTCTTTATGAATTACTCAGTCTCAAAATAATTTTAAACATTCTTCCTAAGTCTTGACTTTCCCTGAGTTATGGAATGCTGCCTGAAGTTTTGACTTTTTTTTTTCTTCTTGTCTTGGGTACCAGGGATTGAATTCGGGCACTCAACCACTTTGCCACATCCATAAACTGTTTTGTATTTTATTTGGAGACAGGGTCTCACAGAATTGCTTAATGCCTTACTTTCCCTGAGGCTGGCTTTGAACTCCTGATACTCCTGCCTCAGCCTCCCATGCTGCTAGGATTATAGGCATGCACCACCGTGCCTGGCTTGACTGACTTCTTGCGTCTAGCACCTGACTTTAGACATACCTTGACTCTTGGTTACTGATGTAGTTTCCTGTTACCTTTAACTGCTTTCAGATCTTTATATCTTCGGTGTTCTGTAGTTTCACTCTGAAGTACCTGACATGGATTACCTTTGGGTTCAGACTTCGTACATTTGTCTTTCATCAATTCTAGAAAATTCTTAATACTTTTATTATTGCCTTTCCTCCATTATTTCTGTTCCTTATATCTGGGACTCACTAGAAATATGAGCTGTCTTTTCATTCTACTTTCCATTATTCAATTCCAATTTCATATTTCTAATTTCTTTATCTCTGCTGTATTCTGGAGAGTTTCCTGAATCATCATCTAATTCAATAATTCTATCAGTTAGGTCTAAGTTTAGCTTGTGGATTGAATTCTTAATTTTAATGATATTTCTATGAATTCTTTATTAATTCAACTTTTTTGTCTTAGTCTTCTGCTTTAATCAGTTTAGGAAAACTTATTTATAACCTCTACCAAAAAGTTCTATTAGAATTTGGGGGACCCTATCTGCAGTTTACTGTACACACTAAATCTCACTCATGGTAGTATGATTCCTAAATTATCTTTTAAGGATAAGAAAAGTGTGAGGCTTGGCTTGAAAGTGTGCCACTTTCATGATTTTGATTGGTTTGTGCCAAGTACTGAAAGAACTGACTTGGGACCAAATTTTTATGTCAATTTCCCAGAATGTAAATTTCAAGACCATTTGAGTAATAAGATTTGAATTCCAAACCTTTATGAGGTATGGAACCATAATGCATTCTCAGAATTTTTTTTCTCCAACCTAGACCCTAACAGAGACCACCACCCCATCCTAATTACTGCCTTACTAATTACTGACTACTAATTGCCTAATTACTGCTAGACAGATCTTAGCCCCCGGTGTTAACCCTGTTAAAAATCAAAGACTCTACATTTAAAAACCAACAAATGGCCAGACACAGTGGCACACTACTGTAATCCCAGCAACTCAGGAGGCTAAGACAGGATTGTAGTTCAAAGCCAGCCTCAATAACTTCGCAAGACTCTATCTCAAAATTTTAAAAATGGGTTGGGGTTGTAGTTCATTGGTAAAGCATCCGTTAGGTCTCCAGTATCCAAAAAAAAAAAAAAAAAACAAACAAAAAAAAGCCCCAATGACCTCCTTTCTCCAAACCTCAAACCCCATAATACTACTTTAGATGCTTACTTTCCCCATTACTAGATGCTTTTTTCCCCATGACTCTCCATTCCTAAATTCCTGAATATTTCCCTTACATTACTAATCACTCAGCTACGTATTTTATGACCCATTGTATGAATAATTACATTCCTAGGTGTATGTAGCAGAAATGTTTTCAGGTTATCTAGTTTCCCATACTGTTGAACTAAAAACTAAAATGGATTCCTAACTTCTCCTGCTCTGCAATTCATCTTAAGGAAGCTTTTTGAAATTTTGATTGTAATCTAAGAAACACTGAATAGCACAATCCACTCCACATACATCACTCCATGTGTGTAGACACACACTCTTTTTATCATTTCATGAAACAATACCTTTACCATATAAATTTTAATGACAAATATCCATTTAATTCATCATAAAAAATTGGTTTCATAACCCACAAATGTGTAACTATTACCAGTATTATATTTCTAAAATACAGATCTAATCATTACTCTTAACATAAATTCTTTGGCTCCTAGAGTACGGGAAAAAAAATTCTTAATAAAAAAAAATTCTTTCTTTTTCACAATCGGTCTCTCCCAACTTCTACAATCTGTCTTTCACCTATCCTTCTGAAAACCAATTCAGCAGCCCAATCTGATCTCTTTAGTCATGAACCACCAGGCTTTGTATGACCTCAAATCTTTGGGTATGCCTTCTTTCTACTAGCATAGTTTTATCCTCCTAATCTTATCAGCCTAATTCCCACCCATCTTCAAGCTCAACTAAAATACCTTGGAGAAAATCTTTACCAATTTCTATGTACTCAGTCCTTCATGCTCCAATAGCACCTCACTTACACTTTTACCATGTTAATCATACATCTGACTTGTACCACAGTTCCCTTTAAGCTGAATAGGTATGTCCCTTTTGTCTCTGTTACACACCTGCACCTTACCCACAGCACACATTTGTATAATGGGATCTTATAATGTTAATTATACAGTTAAGGAAAGAAAACAATGAATTCTGGAATGAATGGCTATAGAGAGAAGTTAACAGAACAAGCCTGTTTCCCTCTGAAAGGTCTGCTTACAAGGCTGGCCTTGACTGGCATCTAGAGTTTAGATTTCAGAAGAGTCCCTGCTATTAACTGATAAGCATAGTTCACTATGCCTAAAGCCATGAGAACTGGTGTTTAAGGTCAACACCAGATTTCCCTCTGTGAGTCCAGACTCTGGGTATGTACCAGGCACAGGATGCTTACATGATGAATTCTGAATAGAAATCCTGGACACTGAAAAAATACAAAAGGAAATGCCAAGAGTTGGCGTAGGGCCATAAAACATGCTAAAAGCTTGTATTTACTTAAATGTTTTAAAAAAAGAGTAAACCAACAATAAGGTGATCTTCCAATAGCACACAATAATGACTGGAGGAAAAAAATAGCACAAAGATAACAAATTTGAACTATTAAAATAATTAAAAATGAAGTAACTAGGAATTAAACAGATTATGGGAATTGTCCCATTAAAACAAAAAAACAAACAGTTTAAATTTTTGTTTTGCTTTTTTTTTTTTTGGTACTGAGGATTGAACTTAGGGGCACTGGACGACTGAGCCACATCCCCAGCCCTGTTTTGTGTTTTATGGAGAGACAGGGTCTCACTGAGTTGCTTAGCACCTCGCCATTGCTGAGGCTGGCTTTGAACTCATGAGTCTCCTCAGTCTCCCAAAGTGCTGGGATTACAGGCGTGCGCCACCATGCCTGGCTTTTGTTTTGCTTTTTTAAAAAAATTTTTTTCTCGTGGCACTTTTTAACTGCACATATTAATAACCCTTCAAATGGAAGATGAATGAAACTGTGATATTAGTGATGCTGTTATATGCCAACCAATTTCTTTTCAGAAGGACTGCCATCTTTATTTAACCAGCAGTCTTTATGCAATTACTTTGATATTCTATTGTGATTACCATATGACTTCATACAAATTAAAATTTTAAAGTGCTTATTATAGACAATGTGCATCCCATCCAAAATTCATACTGAAGCCCTAATCCCAATGTGATGACATTTGAAAGTGACTTTGGGAGATAATTAGGTAAGATGGTAGAATCCCATGAATGGGATTAGTGCCTTCATAAGAAGGAACCAGAGAGCTCACCATCTTTCTAAGATGTAAGGATATGACCAGAAGTCAGTCACCTACAACCCAAGAGAGGGCTCTCACCAGAACCCTGTCACCCTTTCTCAGATTTCTAGGCTCCAGAACTATGAGCAATAAACCAAGACAGTACCAATATTGGTGAAAAGCAACTCTAAAAGATGGAAATCAAGCTGGCTAAAAAAGGCAAATCCAGCCTCATTTGGATCAAAAGATTTATGTTAATATGTGTCTGATTATGAAAAAAAGGGGAAATTTTATTCTGGCCTATTTGAAATATTGTGTATTTTTACTAAAGAACAGAGAACTAAGAAAATACAGAATTTAAAATTACAAATTGAGGTCGGGCACTGTGGTGCATGCCTGCAATCCTAGCGACTCAGGAAACTGAGGCAGGAAAATAACAAAGTTGAGGCCAGCCTCAGCAACCCTCAAGAGGGTCTCATTCAGATGAATTTAAACTAAGGGAGGGGAGGGACCCTGTCTCAAAATAAAAAAGACTGGAGATGTGCTCAGTACAGAACCCCTGGGTTCAATCTCTAGTACCAAAAAAAAAAAAAAAAAAAAGTTGTTTCAGATACAATGTTCTGAACACTCTTGTGATCTCAGTCAACTAAACAGTTAACTACAGCCCCAAACAAAAATAGTGTGAACTACAAACTTTCACAGAGTGCCTATATTTTTTAATTGGCTCTGCTCACCAGGACTAGGGCTGTGCTACCACAAGATCTTATGAAAGTATTTCTGAAAAAAAGTCTAACTGTCTAGGCTTTCTCTTCAACACATTCTGTATCATTCTTTAGCAAGCTACATACTAGGATGCAACCATGTTCATTCATGATTTATGATCAAAAAGGATACAGTCAACATTAAACACAGACCCTATAGTGGGTAGTACAAAGAACCTTAATAAGCAAAGTGCGCTAAATATGTACATTAAAGTTTCAAATATGTCTCCATTTTTAAAGAAGCTTAAAAGAACATCTAAAAAGAACAGCAACAAAAACCAAAAGTGGACTAGAATTGAATGAAAAAAGCAAAACATGAAATAAAAAAATTAAAAGTATTGCAAACACTTACTGAATACAGTGTACCATTCATTATTCTAAGCAATTACTTAAGCCACACAACAATCCTATGACTAAAAAGTATTTTTAATTGCCATTTTAGAGATAAGAAAAGTACAGATATGCAAAGCAAAGTAAAGAGGAAAAAGACAACTTATATGCTGTACTATTTACGAGAGTCACTACTAAACAGTGCATTATTGGCCAAATTATTTGTTATATTGTGTGCATGTACTAATATGCAACAAATGCCACCATATGTACTACTATAATATGTCAATAGAAATGCAGAAAAAAGTATTTTTTAAAAAATTTAAAAAATAAAACAGTCCATGACCAAAATAAGCACAGACCTTTGACCCAGGAATTCCACATAGTATGAATTTACTTGGTACACATGCTTAGGCAAGTCCATAATCAATCACTGCAACATTTAGCAACAATAAAAAACAGGGAAAAAATAAATGTCTATCAACAGTTGAAAAAATTAAGCTCAATGACAAGATGTACTATATATATAGCTATTTAAAATATAGTGACACATATATCACAGAAAATTATATCATAGAGAAATATTCATAACAGTCTTAAATGAACAGAAAGCAATTGTAAAACATTACACACAGGCTTTTCTAATTTCTTTCTAAAAATATATACAAATGAATGCACACAAGCATTCAGGCATGCAGGTGTAAAGACAAACTATCTGAAAAAATATGAATTTGATGCTAAGTTAATCAGAATTAGGAGGTGGGAAAATAGGTAAACTTAATAGTCACTTATCTATGTATAATTCTAAATTTTTACAATAAATTTGTCTTTTATAAAGAGGAAAAATCTAGTAAGAGCTATTTTAAAAAGTATTAATCTAAAGAATAAGATTATTTCCACAGAATGAAAGTAATAAAGTTTTGAACCTTATCAACTGCAATTTTGTATCCTTATAAAGAGTACAGCCTCAAAAGACCTAAAGATCTACTCTAGTAGTTGACTAGTTCAAAAATCAAGAAATGGCAGAAATCAGAATAGCAGTTTCCTGGTAGGGTAGCATAATACAACAAAAATTTCTGGGCTGATAAAAAATGCTCAGTTTTTGGGTGGGGTGAGTTTTGGCTATACAGTTGTATATATTTGGCAAAGCTCAAACTGCACACTGAAAATCTCACCATTTCACAGTATATAAATCTCACCCTAAACTAAGCAGATTTTGTAGTTATTCAATCTTAATTGTAAAAAAATGCTTTTAGTAAAAAAAATTAAAAAACAAAAACACATAAGTGTTACAAGTAAAAATCTTTTACTCATCCTCTTTCTCCCAATCCAACTTCTCAGAGTTAAGCTACCGTTAATAGTTGGTTATAACTTCCAAACTTTCAGACTTTTTTCCATATGTAAAGAAGCATACACAAATGTGCAGCTGTTACTTTCTTAATTTGCAAATAAAGTAATTATCCCAAGTACAACCATTCTATGTATGTGTGTGCTTAGGAGGTCAAACTCATGGCCTTGTGCTTGGAAGGCAAACCCTTGACCATTGAACTGTATCCCCAGCCCATTTGTTCTTGACACTTAACAGATTGTGAACATCTCATCTTATTGGTACATAATATTCTATTGCATGGATAAACCAATTATTAAACCATTCTTGTACTGACTACTAAATTACTTTAAAGCTTTAACAAAACAAATGTCTTTATTTTGTACCATAATTAGTGACTAAAATTCTCCTTGGAGCCTGTACAGTAGCACACACCCATCATTCTAGAGGCTGGGGAGGCCAAAGTAGAATTCAGGTTCGAGACCAGCCTCAGCAACTTAGCAAACCCTGTATCAAAATGAAAAATGAAAAAGGGCCGAGGATGTAGTTCAGTTGTAAGATACCCTTGGGTTCAATTCCCAGGACCAAACAAAGAAAAAAATAGTCCTCAGGAAAAGAATTCTGAAAGCCTGTCTTCCAATATATGCCTTCCAAATATATAAATGAATTAATCAATGTCTGGTACACAGTAATTTAACATAATTGTTGAATTATGAATAAAATTTTATAAACACCTCAGTCATGAAAGCAAATAATGTTTGTATTTCAGTGCAGCTCAAAAAACAGTTTAATTTACCACTAGAATCTCATAAGAAATAAATGAAATAAAGCTTCTCAGGAAGTGGAAAAAAAATAAAAATTAATCACACTAAGTAAAATGTGCATTATTATTGTCAATGTACTACCACCCACAGCATTTATCCATTTATGAATTCCTATTTATCTATGGAGAAACTTCACATCACCACCAAAGAGTAAAAAAAAAATCCTGTGACAAATTTTTATTTAGAATATAATTTGAAAATGAAACAGTCACAAACCTAGGTCCAATAACAGGAATAAGTAAGACATCCTGAAGGTCTGGATGTTGAAGAACAGGAACAATTAATCCATTAAGCTGCTGTTTAAAACAAACACAAAATTATAACGCAATCAATACAAAGCTTGGTTTGGGGCACTAAATTTTATTCCATAGGATACTGAGGGGGGGGGCATCAACCTCAAAGTAACATTTTCTTTAAAATTCTAAGGTATTCTGACCCTGGGTAGGGTAGGTATTAGGGATTAAACCCAAGAGAACTCTACCATTGAACTTGATACATTCAGCCCTTTCTTATTTTTCATTTTGAGATAGGGTCTAAGTCACTGAGGCTGGCCTTGAACTTGACTTTTTTTTTTTTGGTACTGGGGATTGAACTCAGGGGCACTGGACCGCTGAGCCACATCCCCAGCCCTATTTTGTGTTTTATGCAGAGACAGGGTCTCACTGAGTTCCTTAGTGCCTCGCCGTTGCTGAGGCTGGCTTTGAACTCGCGATTCTCCTGTCTCAGCCTCCCAAAGTGCAGGGATTACAGAGGTGCGCCACCACGCCCGGCTTTGAACTTGACTTCTTTATAAGATTCAATTTTGCTTACTGTTTCACTTTATAAACATTAACTACAAACTGGCCATAGTGATGCATGTCTATCCTCCCAGCTACTCACAAGCCTAAAGGGAGGACTGTATGCTCAAGGCCAACCTAGGCAACTCTTAAAAAGTAATCAATCCCCAGTACTAAAAAAAAGTAAAAAATAATAAAAAAAGGCTAGGATGTAGTTCAGTGATTGAGCACCAAAATTCAAACCCCAGTACCAAAAATAAATGAACACAAACCACGTTTACCTTTCATGACTTACTTTGAAAACATACACTTAATATACAATTAAATGTCATCACTTAAAAGTTTTTGAATAGGATATTAAAGATGGAAATTACTAAATGTTATTTAATATGCAATATTAACACTACAAGCCATGTCAGTTTTAGTGAAGGAAACAGATGTTTTTGGCAGCTCAAGACTTTCTGTGTCTTCTACCATATTTGGCTGGTTAGACTGGAAATAAGCACAAAACCAGCATTATAGGTGGTGGATGGAGTCAGCTCACATAGGCTCACTGTGTGTATTCTTTCTCAATTCCATAGCCATATTGGTAGCTTGAAACTGACCATTGTAGGAATATTTACACCACCAATCAGGGTTATACTTCCCAGAAAACTGCCTATTAAATGTATACTAGCATAACACTGTTGCAGGCAGATGTCTTGTCACCCCATGCAGAATAAAAAGCAGATGAATAATGGATTGGATAAGAGGACTATGTACACTATTAGAGGAAAATACACAAATATTTGAGAACAAGCCTATGTCAGGTAGGCTAGAAATTATCAATTCAACTTCACATACTATATGAAAGAGCAATAAAAATATATATTCACACTGCTCTGTAGTATTCATGCACTATCTAGAAAACACTTGTAAAATCAACTTATTTCTAAGTTAATAAACATAAAAATATCTTACATGTTTTAGAAATGTAAGTATATTTCTAACAAGTCAACATCTCCCTTGACTTTTGGAAGATGTGAAAGATGTTTTTGACTGTAACCACATCCAACAATGAATTATCTGAAGGATAAACTCCTTTCCTTCTTGTTTAAATTTCCCTTTGTTTCTCGGTTTGGTGGTGTTATGGTGTCAACTAAACAGATCTTTCCAAGAAGATAATTGTGTCATTTTGTTTTATAAATACTATTTACTTCATATCACAGAAATATTTTATATAGAGATCAATCCTTCTCAAATAAAAGGTTTTCTTCTCTCCTTTTCTATCAGGAGCTTGTTAAGAGGATACAAAAATAAAACTTTATATAATCAATCATACATGTAACCAGCTGCCAAAGCAACACAGAAAAACCAAGCATATCATCTGCTTTCACAGCCTTAGGAAGTCTAATTTACATGCCATAAATTTGTCCATTTTAAATATATGACGTATAGTAAACTTAATGATTTTTTTAGTAAATTTTAAAAACTGGGCAATCAGCATCCCAATCCAATTTTAGATAATTTACGTCACCCCACAAAAATCCCTCATGAGAATCCGCAATCAATCCCTGTTGTTTCCATTCCCAGTTAACCACTAATCTTTCTTTATAAATTTTCCCTTTCTGAGCCAGGCGTGATGGCACAGACCTGTAATCCCAGTAACTCAGGAGTATCACAAGTTCAAAGCCAGCCTCAGCAATTTAGCAAGGCCCTTTCTCAAAATAAAAAAATAAAAGGGCTGAGGATGTGGCTCAGTGGTTAAGTGCCTCTGGATTCAATCCCCAGTACCAAAATAAATAAATTTTTCTATTCTGGAAATTTCATATAGAGTAATATTATGCCTCATTTTACTATCATTTAGTAGTATTTTGAGGTTAATCCATTTTATTTATTTTTGGTATCAGGGATTGAACGCAGGAGTATTCGACCACTAAGCCATATCCCCAGCCCTATTTTGTGTTTTATGTAGAGACAGAGTCTGAGTTGCTTAGCGCCTCCCCGTTGCTGTGGATGGCTTTGAACTCACGATTCTTCTGTCTCAGCTTCCCAAAGTGCTGGGATTACAGGTGTGTGCCACTGTGCCCAGCTCTTAATCCACTTTATAGCATTGATTAATTACTTGTACTGTAGAACAGTATTCTACTGTATGAATATTCTACATTTTATTCATCTGTCACTAGTTGATAAACATTTGGATGGTATCCCCTTTCGACTTTTGAATAATGTTGCAAAAAATATTCATGTTCAAGAATTTGTATAGACATGTTTGTACTTCTTTGGGGGATAGATTCATAGGAATGAAATTGCTGGGCTGCACAGTAAACTTGTGTTAAAGAGATTACCAAATTGTTTTCCAAAGAGATTATACCATTTTATATTACCTGCTGTAATTTATGAAGCATCCAATTTCCTCATAATGCTATCAGCCATATGAAATTTAAAAGTTCTGAATTCCAATATCTGTTCCAGAGAAATTTAAGACAAAGAACCTAGTACCATACTACTTGGGACATCTCTGCAGGACACATATGGAGTTTGGAATGTAGAAATAGAAAATTTATAGTCTAAGACTCTTCTAAGTCCCCTTTCTTGCTAGAATTAGGTACTGCTCTATCACAGCTTCACATCTAGTGGCTATGACCCAGGCTTTATGGTTCAATCTTAACTTTTAAAGAAAGGGACTCAAATCCCAGAACGACTATCTTAAAATCTTAGTCCATGAGATCTTACATTTCCATCAGACTACAATACCAGAATACCCAGTGTTCGAATAATGTTAGAAATGAAGACAATCTAATCTACTTGACGTATACACACCTCAGATGGGCCTCAAGACAGTTTCTTTTCCACTAGATAAAAGTATATGTACATGGTTATATGAAAGTAGTCATTTAAGGAGCCTAGTCATTTTATGAACTGCTTATATTTTTTACCTATTATTACTCTCAAGATTATCACTATCAATTAGTAAAAATCAGATTAATTTTTGTCTTATTATATTGTTTTGTTCTCATACACTGATCTTCTTGCAATACCAAATTTATAGAATGATTCTTAAAGAGATCATGAAACACTTCATAGTGTAATGAGATTGAAGGAAAAGGAATAAATGAATCCATACCATTGCTAAATAACTGAAAGCAAAAGACAATGTAAGTTAAATAAAATACTACTTTTCTGACTGGAAATCATAAAACACTCATCTTATAATATTGTCTTCAATTACAGAAGTATCATGCCAAAAATATTTTGTTAGAACAAAAAGTCCTTCGTGTTGTTTTATTTTAAAATTATTTTCCTCATCTAATTCAGAATTAGAAGTGCCAGATTCAATTGTAGCATTACCACTTATTACACAGCCTGAATAATTTAACATTCACGATTCTCAACTTCCTTATTTATAGTACTACAATATTATTATATCATTCATAGGACTGTAAGGTGGAGCAACATGACAGATTGTAATTTGATATAATAACCAAAAATTTACACAAACCTTCTTAAGTTCATCTACTAACAGATTTTTTACGTGTTGTACTGAAGCTAAATGTGTATTTACTCTGACAGTTGTGAATGATGGAGGATGTGACAGGTGATTTAACAGAGCTTCAAATTTTCCTTGTGCATCTTGTTTACTTGAAACAGCTAAAACCTGGGGGAGGGGAGGAGGAAAAAGAACGTTTATATTTCATCAAACTAAAAAATACAGAATATGCTTCTTCATTTGTTCCATCTAATGAAACATCTTTTTTAACAATTCTTCAGTTCTCCTTCATTTTGTTGCATTGTTTCGTGTTAGCAACACTCATAAAAACATAATACTTTGGAGTTCTCAGGCTTAATTGTGGTAATAAGCATCTAACAAAATGTCTGACATAAAGGACTTAGAAAAACACTGCCTTAAAGCATATTCAAGCCGGGCACAGTGGCTCATGCCTGTAATCCCAGCACTTAGGGAGGCTGAAACAGGAGAATCACGAGTTCAAAGCCAACCTCAGCAATGGTGAGGCACTAAGCAACTCAGTGAGACCCTGTCTCTACATAAAACACAAAACAGGGCTGGGGATGTGGCTCAGTGGTCCAGTGCCCTTGAGTTAAATCCTCGGAACAGGGGTGGGGGTGGGGTGGAGCATGTCCATAGCAACATTTTCAAAATATTAGTATCTGCTGCATCTGTTCATATAAATTCAGGATCTTGTTCTACTTCAGTAACTGTTCCATCAGTCTTGTAGAGTTATTTACCAACACATCATATCCCAGAGAGAACTGGTTAGTAGCCTCTCAAAATAATATATAACAGAATAAGCCGGGCGCGGTGGCTCACGCTTGTAATCCCAGCACTTAGGGAGGCTGAGATAGGAGAATCGCGAGTTCAAAGCCAGCCTCAGCAATGGCGAGGCACTAAGCAACTCAGTGAGACTCTGTCTCTACATAAAACACAAAATAGGGCTGGGGATGTGGCTCAGGGGTCGAGTGCCCGTGAGTTCAATCCTCGGTACCAAAAAAAAAAAAAAAAAACAGAATAAGTATGACGATGATATACTCATGGTCATTCAAAGTTCCTCCAGGATATCAGCTTTTTAATGTAGTATTAAATATAACAAATCGATATCATCCAAAAAAGACTGGCAGAGTAGCAAACATACCTGTCAGAAATGAAGATTATGAAGTCTCACCAAAGTACCCTTGACATTAAATCTTTTCAAGGCACCTATTTTCCCCTTTTTTTTTGGTACTGGAGATTGAACTCAGGGGTACTTGACCACTGAGCCACATCCCCAGCCCTATTTTGTGTTTTATGTAGAGACAGGGTCTCACTGAGTTGCTTAGCACCTCATTTTTGCTGAAGCTGGCTTTGAACTCGTGATTCTCCTGTCTCACCCTCCCTAAGTGCTGGGATTACAGGTTTGAGCCACCGCGCCCGGCTCATTTTCCCCTTTTTTGACTATACTCTGCCTCAGAATCTTCATAAGCCACCCACCCAGCCTACTATATCACTGGTCTTCAAATATTTACTTTCTGAAGATACTATTAAAATTAAATATTTCTTTCCCTCCAATACTTTTTTTTTTTTTAAGCAAAGGGATGGCTTTTCTTTTTGTAATAGCATGTAGTGATGGTGATGGTGTCAAAGATATTTGAATCTTACACAACAATGTTCATCATTTAAAAAGCTGTTGAAAATAACTGCTAAATGCCCCTACTTCTTTAAATGCATACTTCATATTTTAATTCCCTTGAAATGAATAGAAAATGCTTTTCTCCATATAGTCTAGTCCCTTAATTTAAGCTTTGAAAATAAAATGTAGAAATCAAATCAAAAGGTCCTGGATTCATTAACATTCAAAAAAAGTTAATATTTAAGTGACTGATTAGAAAATCAAAAGATTTAGAAAAACGAAACTGACTACAGGAAACACTGTGAAGTGCAATAGAACCTTTGCAATCAAAGAGCTAACTATAAGGACTTCTGTGCTAAATAGTGCCATTAGCAATTTTTGAACACTTATGCACCAAAAGGATTACAGGTGCTTTTACTTAAGTCTGACAGAGCCCTGTAAAGTATTTTTAGCCACTCTCTATTTTCACAGAAGTGGAAATCAAGGTTAAACAATGAGAATTGATGTACTTAAGTAACTAGAATGCAAATCAACTGCTTTAAATTCTAAATCTGAATTTTTTTTTCATTACATCTTAGCTCATTGCCCTCAGATTTCCGAAGTTATTTGATAACTATGCCAGACTGAATCAGTTACATGATTCCTTGGACCCCGAGTCTTCTCATTTATTAGAATGAGAACAGCCGCCGCCTGTAATTCCAGACTGAGGCAGAAGAATCCTAATTGCCTCACAATTTAGGGACCATGTCACAAATTCTTTTTAAAGCGCTGGGTTCAGTGCCCAGTACTACAGAAATTAAAAAACTACCAAAAAGATCGTGAAGACCAAAATGCACGGGTTTGTAGATCATCTAGCACAACTGATCACATTTACAGGGACACTCAACAAATTATAACCTTTCCACCTGTGTGTCAGAGGCAGCGCTCCAAGAGAACAAGCATTTTCTTCTATATTGGACTTAAGTGTTTGAGGACAGGGATCTTTGTTCATTCTCGTATCCCCTTCATTGACATACCTACTTACACCTAAGGTTTTTTTTCCCCTTTCCCACTCTGAAAAGTCAAAATGCATGACGTATTCACCTCTTGTCTCAGCATTAATTCCCGTGAAAAGACACTGGCTTTTCTTTTATATTCGGATAGACGAATGATAAAGAGAAAATTATATTTTCAATTCCTGAAGGATGTGTAAATATTTGAATTTTAAAAAATTATCAAACGTATTTGTCTGACCCACCTCCTCATTCATAAAGTTCTCCTTAAGATAGTTTTCAACTTCAGGCCTCAGAGATATTTTAGGAAAAATAGACATTTTTTTTCCCCTGTTCAGTTCTTCAAGAGAAAGGTGTTTTCCTTCCCAATTACAGTGTGCAGTATCTTCACAATGAATAGCAACCCACAAAGTGCCGGGATCTTCAGGTGCTCAGAGAAATCGCGCCGATCCTTTCAATTCCAAAACGCGGAGGACAGTCCACGATTTCCCAAGTTTTGGCTAAATTAAAAGCTGTTTCCTCGCCTCCACCACACCCGGCTTTGATCCTCCAGGAATGCACGGGGAAGTCACTGTGAGGCCATGACACTCGCTCTGCAAAGAGAACTAGGGAAAAATCTTCAGCGACTGAATCCACAGCTAAGTCGACGAAGAACTGGAAACCAGGTTGGCAGCAGCTTTCAGCCTCTAATCCTCATTTCCAAACACGCGCCCCCAACTTCGCGGCGGAAACCAGTTTCCGGTTATGTCACTTCCGTCTCCGCGGCACAACTTCCCCTCTCCGGATCCCCAATCGGCAGCCGCAAATCAACATTACGTCACGACTGCGGAGGCACAGCGCTCAGTGCCGGCGGCAGGGCTCTGGGGAGAGGCTGCAGGAGCGCTGCGTGCCCCCCAATGTGTGGACTAGCGAGGATTGAGTGCAAGGCATTCCTAGCCTGAAAAATGGAGGCAGCCAGTGTTCTTCTGGGTGACTTCCAAGAAGAGGTTGAGTCCAGTTTATTTGGCCGCATCGGCCACCTTTGATTTCATGAAATTGCTTGCTCGGCAAGCGCCCTACCACTGATCGAAGCCCACGTCTCCCCTCCCCCTTTTTTTCTCTTCGTTTTGAGATAGTCTCACTAAACTGCCCAGGGTGACCTGTAACGGGGGCTACTCCTGCATCAGCTGTGAATACATGCGTGCAGAACCACGCCGAGCACCTGCTTGCCTTATTGTGAACTTCTTTCCCACCTGAGAACGGAACAAACATAGATAAGGGAAAATAAAATTTTTATTACTAACAAGTGTGGTGTTTATCAGGACTCTTGGGTGATCCACATCTCTATAATTGTTAAGAATGTGACTTGTAGTGCCAGACTTGATAGAGGTCAAATTACACTTCCTGTGACTTCAGGCAAGTTTAATTATAGTTTTTACAACTCATTTTCTTGATACTGTGACTAAAAACTAAAACTAGGAGAAGTGCTTTAAACACTACCTTAAAGTCAGACCTTAATGTTAGTGTTATCCATGTATCTGAAGATCATTAAGAGGGAAAAACTAATGTGAAGCAAATTCTGCGAGTCCTGAACTAACTTTTTTCTCTCAGGAGGAGTGAAGCTTAGGTGTTATGGAAAGGTGTGTAAAAGGTTCCAACCTAAGGAATGGGATTGTGGCAAAAAGAACAGGGTTATGGTTGTTTCTGAGGAGAAGACCTAGATAATTTGAAAAACTGGATCAGCTTTAAAAAATCTGTGAACAGGTAGGTAATTTATGAGCCATGCTGACTGCTACTGATCAAGGAGAAAATCAGCAGGCCTCGTAGGGATCACATATATTCAAGGGACTGCTTTCATGCACCTGTGGAAGAGACCCATTTCCTAAATGTGGGAAGGCTGGTCATTTTTAGATCTAAAATACAGAAGAGATGTTAATACTCATTCAGTTGGCTTATGACCAAAGTCACAAACCTAAAGATATTTTGAGTTAGATGTTTTGAAACTCAGGATATTATGGGTCCCCTTGGTGAACATAAAAGAACTTTGTTAAGATTTTACCAACATACTTTTCTTACTGATAGGGAAGAAATATTAACTTTTGTATAATCCATACCCTCTAAAAAGCATTTGTCTCTCTAGATATTTACTACATCATATTGATTTCTTGGGCCATATGGCAAAAGAGAATTTCCTGATGGGAAATCTATCAATCCCAACTCATCTGAAAACTGACCAACTGCAGTAAAATCACAATAGACATTACCTTAAAGATTGAGGAGAGTTTTTCAAATTATTTTTTAAAGATTTATTCCTAGCTGGCAGAACACACTATTGCTTGAACGCTTCTTTAAAGTCATGAGTGAACTGATCTGAGTAATAAATTGAATTCAGTTCTTGCTGCACCTAGTTCTTCCAAGTATTATCTGAAGTTATTTTAAAATAGTTCCTTCTAAGAAATTTTACATGTACTTTTAAGTTCCTGAGTTGGTCAATATTTTCCTTTCTTGAAATTTCAGTTTTGTTCTACTTGCTTACGTATGCACTTACACCTTTTTTCCGTTGATTTTTTTTTTTATTTTTTTTTATTTTGTTGAACTTTGCAGAGATTTTACTGGAATTCTCTTATAATTCAATGAAGTAGTTTACAATAAGTAGTTCAGAAAAAGTCATACTCCTAATGATAGTATCATTAGGTTGTTTTCTATCAGGACTTTTCTCATTTCCTGTATTCAAAATATATTTTAAAATAGTATTATTCCATACAACATTATTACCTCCTCTAGATCAAGGACTACACTGAAATTAGTTTTAAATATTTTAAGGGATTTAAAAAATTCATGGAGAAATTAATGGTGCTAAGGGCTATTTTAAAAAGTATATTCTCGTGGGGCGGGGTGGTACATGCCTGTAATCCCAGCAGCTCAGGAGATTGAGGCAGGAAGATTGTGAGTTCAAAGCCTGCCTCAGTAACAGTGAGGCGCTAAGTAACTCAGTGAGACCTGGTCTCTAAATAAATACAAAATAGGGCTGGGCATGTTGCTCAGCGGTTGAGTACCCCAGAGTTCAAATCAAAAAAAAAAAAAAAAAAAAAAGTATATTCTCACAATTTTCTACTTCAATTCCTCACAATTATTCCTACTACAATTTACAGTTGATATAAATGTACAATATGAACCGAGGTGTTTTTTTCCTAACAGATCAGTAAGTATATCAGCATGATTTCTGTTTAGATAAAATACATTGTATTCTGTAAATCAAAAATACTCACTTTTTAGTTGGGGCCAGTTTTCTTTCCTTTGAATTAGTAAAATTTTGAAATTTCTAAATCTAAGTAAAACTCTTTTTTCTTTTCTTTCCTTCTTTTTGCCCCCTGTGGTACTGGGGTTTGAACCTAGGAACATTCTACCATGATTTATTTGTTTGTTTGTTTTTTAGTTACATCCCCAGCCCGTTTTCTTATTTTTTAAATTTTGAGACCTAGATTCACTAAATTGCCCTGCCTGCCCTCAAATTTGCAATCCTCCTACCTCAGCTTCACATGTAGCTGTGATTATAACCATATGCCACTGCTCTTGACCTGTAAATAAAACTTTCTCCCACCCCCTTGGGGTGCTGTGTATTGAACCCAGGCCTCACATAGGCTAGGCAGCACTCTACCACTGAGCCACATCTTCAAACCCCGCATATAAAACTTTTTAAAATGAAAAAAAAAAATTCTAATATTAAAGCTATCCCTCTACCAGGCTAGTTGTTCACAGAAAAGGTGTTAAAAATATAGGCATGGTGGTATAAACCTGTATTCCCAGTGACTCTGGAGGCTGAGGCAAAAAGATCAGAAGTTTGAGGACAGCCTGGGCAATTTAGCAAGACCATGTCTAAAATAAAATAGGTTGAGGATGTAACTGAAGGGAAGAGTGCCCCTGGGCTTAATAATCGCCAGTACCAAAAAAGAAATAAAAAGTTTTTTACAAAATTTTCAAATATTTTTCAAATATTTCCCCACCACCACCACGTTTTTCAGGGATTGAACTCAAGGGCACTTTACCACCAAGCTATATCCCTGTCCCAAATTGCTGGGATTGCAGACATGTCCTACCACACTGAGCATAAATTTTTCAATATTTTAAATAATTAAAACGAATAAAAATGCCAAGGAGCACTGCTCAAATTATTCATTTGTTAAAAGTGAAAAAAAATTCATATTACTGTCTCTAAAATATCATTAGGCCATCATGAAAATTTTTACAAAATAAAATTTATAGAGTTTTGTTTGAAAGCTCTCCGTTTTAAAGCAGATATTTCTTTTTAAAAAGAGAATTTCCTGATGGGAAATCTATCAATCCCAACTTATCTGAAAACTGACCAACGGCAGTAAAATCACAATAGACATTAGATACATTTTTCCCTAGCTTTTTAGAAATCTGAAATGGGGGGACATTTTTCCCTAGCTTTTTAGAAATCTGAAATCTGAAATGTGGTTTATCTTCCTAACAAATGAAGAAGGTGTTACAAAATCTGGGGTGGTGGGAAATGTAAAATGTGGTTTATCTTCCTAACAACTGAAGAAGGTGTTATAGAATCTAAAGTTTCAACAATGAAACTAGGACTAGAAATGTCCCTTTAATTCATTATATCCTGGTGTCCTATACATAACACTCGTAAAAACTCTTAAACATTATTGTTGTTCAATTAAAGTTTTTATAAGTGTCCTATATAAAGGACCCAGGGATATAACGGGTTGAACCTGTTTACACAAACACACAATCGTTTATAGTCAAAATTATGGCATTAATTTGCAAATGTTCAGCACATTCCTTTTTCCCTATATATGAAATTGGAAATTGCCTTTTCATATCATAAAATTGAAGCATTACTCTTCATGTCAGTCTTTTTTTTTTTTTTTTTGTACCAAAGGCTGAACCAGGAGTGCTTTAAGCACTGAGCCACATTCCCAACCCTTTTATTTTGAGACAAGGTCTTGCTAAGTTGCATAGGGCCTTGCTAAATTGCTGGAGTTGGCTTTGCATTCCAGATCCTTCTGCTTCAGCCTTGAACCACTGGATTACAGCAATGCACCACCTAGCCCAGCTGCATGGAACCCTAGCATTGGGAGGACATCATGTTAAGTCACACTTCTTAACAGATGACCAAAGACTTTAGCATGTTAAAAGGCCACCCAACCGCCTGACTAAAGTTCAAGGTCTCTTAGGCAAATTTTGCTTGGTAAAATGGTTTCAAGGTCAGTTTTTTGTCATTCCAGGGTCCCCGCTCCTCCCAGGGCTAGGGATGAAACCCATGGCCCTGAGCAAGGGAAGCAAGAAGGTTACCATTCATTGAATTGCACCTATAGATGACGCTCTCCCTTTTCAATTGGTTTAGGAAACAGGTTTTGATTTAGGCTCCAGGAACCTACCTGACGCTGGGCAAAACTGTGGCGGGGGGAGGAAGCCACTAACTGAACTCCGTGGATGCTGGTATTCCATAGTTCGTCTCCCAATTAATTCTATTTAGAATTAAGGATCATGGCAGAACCCCAAGACTGACTGCCCAGGTGACGCAAAGAAGTCAGTGAGAAAAAACTTTTCACTTCAGCGCAACAAAAGAACAGCAAAACAATAGCTGCTAAATCAGAGAAATTCAGGCCTTTCTTCGTTTTAGACAACGAAAGTGAGCCCCACAAACCTTTCAAACGGTGACCGGAAAGAACGCGAGCACTCAGGAAAACCAACCCACTCCCAAACAACAACCTCCCACTTGCTAACCAATTTGGGGTCCACCCACCGGAAGGGAAACTGGAGGAAACGCCACGTCGAACGCGTGGGTTGACGTAAGCGCGCCGACGTCACGCGCCGTTCTTCCGGCGATGGGTGGTCCTGGAATCGGGGGGGAGAGGCGGAGTGGAGGCGGGGCTTGGGGCTGGTTGAGGCTTGGTGGGTAGGTGGGTTCAGACTGAGGGGACTACGGGTCGGCGTTGGGCTCAGCGGACTCGAAACAAAGGACTATCCGGTAGGGTTTCGACGAGGCACCTTCGGATCAGTGTCTGAGCGGCGGGTCGAGGCTTCTGGGTCAACCAGTGCCTTCGCGGCGCTGTCTCAGCCGGTTTCTCCTCGGTTCCATACAGCCAACGCCGCGTTGGGGAACCCCGCGCAGCGGCACCTGCTGCTGAGGGACCCCGCGGCCCGCCCAGGTGCTCATGATGGGGCTGATCTTCGCTAAACTGTGGAGCCTCTTCTGTAACCAAGGTGAGAGCGTTAGAGCTGCGCCGCGGCTCGAATCCAAGCCAGCGAGGTCCGACCTCTTGTAAGGGAACAGCGGAGGCAGTGCTTTGGGTGGACCGAAACGTTCTTAGACGCAGAGAAGTGACTTAATCCAGAGGGCGGGCAGAAACTCGGTATTTTAAACCTGGAGAATGTGCAGGAGAGACCTAGCATGGGGGAGAAAAAGGGACTTAGAAGAGAAAGCATCTGCTCTCCCAGAATCCAAACAATATTTTTGTGTTTAAGGAAAGCAAGGCGGAAAACACTTAAGGATGCCTGGAGGCATTTTGAGGGCCTATTCAATTTCAATTAGGCATCCTAATGTCTGTGTTTTGCCCCAGGATAAGTGTTCGCCCTGGAAACTAAAACTTCTTTTTCTTTCTTTCTTCCTTCCTTCCTTCCTTCCTTCCTTCCTTCCTTCCTTCCTTCCTTCCTTAATAACTAGCTAACTAACTAAACTAGTGTTTTGTTTTCCACCCTGCTGTCTAAGCCAGTGCACCTTCTTGTTTTCCAGTTTCTCTTGCTCTTAGGACTAGGGAATGAGTTCTTCCATACTGGTTTCCGGAAATCATGCTAACCTCCCCACCCTTATTTAGGCGTTAAAAAAATGAAAATGAAAAAACCTCAGTATTTTCGGTTTTGTGTAACATGTTACGTGTCCGTAATTAGTCGAGAACAGGTTATGAGACACCTAGAAGTTGCAAGTCCAAAGGGGCAAGAAGTTGTAAAACCTGTTCTGAGTCAAAATGAGATGTGGTGTCTTGTGAAGAGAGAAAATACCCAGACAAAAAAGGGGCCAACAATAAAGTTTTAAGCTTTGTTTTAGCAGAATGGATTCTTAGTAATTGAAACAAGTTTTAAATTCATCTAGTTTTATTTTGCCGGGCATAATTTTTAAAGCAGTCTTGTTTTTTATGATGGTAGCAATTTGTTGTTCATCTAAGTATCCTTTTTCTGGACTTAAGAAATGTGAGGGAGAATGTGATGGCTTTATTTCACTTGGTCTGTAAACCAGTAAGAACACTAGTCTTTAAAGATTATAAATACAGATGAAATGGATACACATATATACACATATGTTTAGCCATACATAGGTAAGTAAATATCACATTTCAAGCGATTTCAAAGTGATCAGGATTTAACGACCTGTGGATAATTATCCACAAATTGAACACTTACTATTTTGACAGTTTATATGTTCTGATTCTTGTTCTAAGAAAGGACGGTGTATGGAGCTGGGGTTGTGGCTCAGTGGCGCCACATTTGCCTCACACATGTGAGACACTGGGTTCGATCCTTAGCACCACATAAAAATAAACAAACAAAATAAAGATATTGTGTTCATCTATAACTAAAAAATATTTTAAAAAAAGAAATGACTGTGTAAAGGAATGTTTTAAATACACAATTGAAAATATAAAGATTAATAATCACCTGTTTATCATATCCCTTAGCTCAACAAATAGAAATTACTGAAGTAGTTGATTCTTACTGTGCACCCCATTCTATTTTCTTTTCTCCCTTTTCTGTTTTGTTACTATTATTTATCATTTTTGAGGCTTTCTGCCTGAGACTGAAAAGGAGTAAAAGATATAAAGGGAAAATATAGAAGATAAAAGACATTCATGGGCTACATTTCATACTCACAGAATTGCTTATGCCTCCTAAATCACCATTTCTATTTAGAATTTTTATTTAAGTTTCTTGTTGAAAATTTAGAATTAGTGGTTATTCTTTAATGTTATTATATTCATCAAAAATCACTCATAGTCCATAAGCCAGTCTTAGGAGTTAGGTATAGGAGACAGAAAAATTAAAAACAAATGAAAAAATACAAACTTCACATGCTCTTAGAACACTAAAAATTTAGTAGACATACAACAATGCAATATGGTAAATTGTTTACCAGATATTCCTAAAAATGTAGTAGTGGCATCAAGAAGGAAGTGATCAGTTTTTCTCAGGTGGTTCCTGGAAGACTTTGCAGAATAAGATATACTTGGACTTAAAGATGAGCAGTAGATTAGGAAGCATGTAGATAGACTAGGTAGAATGGGCATACTGTTCCTCTGCAGAAGGACCAATATGCAAACGGAGACAAATGAAATACTTTGGTACATTTAAGGAAGCTGAGTAGTTTAATTTGGCTGTATAGTATATTAGTTTGCTTGTTGTTTAATTAGAGGAGATGAGATTAAAGAGTTAACCAGGGGAAACCAAATCACAGAGGGCCTCAGATGTTGACTAAGGCATTAAACTATGTAGAGCAAGCAGTGAGAGCCATTAAGAGTGTGGTCATTGGATAATTGTTTAAAACAGGAGAATTATGTGATGAGATTCATATTTTAGTCCAGGGTGGGGTTGTTTTTTGTTTTTACTATATCAGCAAAGCTACCAATCTCAGTATTTTACACTTTCACCACTGTACACATCTAATCCAGAAGTATTCAGTTTGGGCTATGTATTAGAATAATATGTCCAAGGTCCCATATTAGACCAGTTAAATCAGAATGAGGAGGGGTGTCCTGGGCATTGGTGCCATGATGATTCTAATGTGCAGCAGCAATAAGAACTACTAATTTTATGTACTCCTTTCCCTTAACTCTCTTTCAGTGTTAGCTCACTCTTTTTTGTTTTTTGTTTCATAGCATTTTAGAGCCCCAAGCATCTTTTTTTTTTTTTTTTTTTTTTGGTGCCAGGGATTGAATTTAGGGGTACTCGACCACTGAGCCACATTCCCAGCCCTGTCTTGTGTTTTATGTAGAGACAGGGTCTCACTGAGTTGCTTAGCACCTTGCTGTTGCTGAGGCTGGCTTTGAACTTGTGATTCTCCTGTCTCAGCCTCCCAAAATGCTGGGATTACAGGCATGCGCTACTGCACCTGGCTTCCAAGCATCTTCTTATAAATGGGATATCTTTGGGGGAATAAATATATTAAAACATTTATTGTCTAAGTAAAGCAATTTAAACATAATTAATCCCTGTAAATTTGTATTATTTTAATTTTAAGCTAAAAGGTAGATAATTTGACACAATTGTCATTGAAAGAAGCAATTTCAAAACCCAATTACCTTTGCAAACATTGTTTTATATATTTATGTGGTTGTGCATGAGTGTTTTCATAAAATATACATGTGGGGGCTATCTTTAAACTTTAAAGTTTGACTTTTTTTTAACTTTTATATACATGGTCCTTTTCTCTGTTATGATACACTGTTCATCAGTTTTTCCTAATGTTATCCAGAAAGGCAAATGAAATTGATTTTTGTTGTTCATTTTCATAATCAAATAACAAGAACATTTATTTCATTAATCATTTCTTTTTCATTGGTGAATTTCATGTTATCATTTTGAGCTCTGGTATCTAACTTACTTTTTTTTTTTTTTTTCATACTAGAGATTGAATCCAGGGACACTTTACCACTGAAACTACAACCTCAATCCTTTTTTTCCCCTGTCCTACCTACATTGCTGAAAGTCTTGTATAGTTGTCAAGGCTGGCTTCAAACTTGCAATTCCCCCTTCTCAGTCTCCTGAGTTGCTGGGATTACAGAATGTGCCACCACATCCATCTTGATGATCCATCTTTTTATGGGCGTTGTATACTTTTAACTTCTCAAATCTTGTTTCTTACATTTTTCCCCCTTAGCTTATTTTGCTTTTAATTCTGGACTTTTTGCTGGTTTCAAACATACCAAACAGTCTTATCTGTCTGCTCTCTGTCTTCTAGAATCTTCTAGACCATTATTTATCCATACCTTGGTAAGGTTCAGTCCATTAATTTGTTCAGATTTCTGATCACATCATTCCTTAGAAGACTTTCTTGATCATTTTATTAAAAATAGCACTTTTCCTGCCTTAGCACTCTCTGGGTCATTACTATTTTTCTAAATAGTATTTCTCTCTACCCATGATCATATTATGTTTATTTACTTATTTGTTCTATTTCTTTCAATGGAGATAAACTTGTTGAATTAATTTTGTCTTATCTACTCTTGTATTTTCAGTCTCTGGCAAATAAGTGGTGCTAATTTTGTCAAAGTTTTTGCTTTATTTTATTCAAACATGAAATTTTGTATCAAAGTAACATTATTTTCTAAAAGTCAAATAATGCTGGTCTTAAACTGGTATGTATGTCAGTCATGTCTCTGTAAACTTTTTTTCTAATGTAACATACTTCCATATTTCTGAATACTATGCCGGTATGGAAATTTTTAACATTATCATTTGCTTAATTATGGTAGAAGAGGATGCTATTGTGCGTGTCGCATTCCTTCATCATCATAATATGGATTTTTGGCTTTTTTATGGAGACTGAAGTCTTGTTACCTCTGAGCCATAATATGCTTATAATTATTTGTTAGAGTAAATAATCTAGAGTAAATAATTATATTGTTTTAGTTTTCTTTGTGTGCTTGCCTAAGAGGTTTCACACTATCCACAAGCCTTTCTGTAACAGTTTTTCCCACCTTATATCTATCAGATAGTTTGTCTTTCCTCTAGGTATCCACACTGAGTCCTCATTCCTGCTCCAAATCCAGCATTACCCTCTGCTTGGTGCATAACTGATCTGGACTTTGCCATCATTCTACAATTTGTTTTTTTTTCTTCTTTTTCAAACCAAGCTACTTCATCTGAAGCCCTTTTAATTTTTTTTTTTTTTTTTTTTTTTTTGAGACCAGGTCTCACTAAATTGCCAAGGCTCCCCTAAAATTTAAAATCCTCCTGCCTTGGCCTCCAGAGTAACTCAGATTATAGATGTGACATTTTCAGTTTAAAGATAAAGATGTAAGCCGGGCGCGGTGGCTCAAGCCTGTAATCCCAGAATTTAAGGAGGCTGAGACAGGAAAATCGCCAAGTTCAAAGCCAGCCTCAGCAACAGCGAGGTGCTAAGCAACTCAGTGAGACCCTGTCTCTACATAAAACACAAAATAGGGCTGGGGATGTGGCTCAGTGGTCAAGTGCCCCTGAGTCAACCCCCGGTACCAAAAAAATAAAAATAAAAAATAAAGATGTAGCTCTTTTGCTGGGTATGGTGGTACATGCCTGCAATCCCAGCTTCTAGGGAAGCTGAGGCAGAAGGATTGAAAGTTCCATGCTAGTCTCAGCACTTTAGTGAGGCCCTAAACAATTTAGTGAAACTTGTCTCAAAATAAAAGATAAAGAGGACTGGGGATGTGGCTCAGTGTTAAATACCCATTACCAAAAAACAAGAACAAAAAAACAGCTCTTTTGGTTCTAGGAAATTTTTAAAAATTTTCTCTTAGGAATTCTTCTTTTCTACAAATATTGTTGATCATATTGTGCTAACTTTGGTTATCAAAGATTCTTTTTTGTATTGCCTTTTTTCCCACCTCTATTTTCTGAGTTATTTTCTTTGTCTTCCAGTCTTCCTATGGAATATTTTGGTTCAGCTACTATCTTTTGCATATATAAAAAAATTTTTCTAACTTGCTAAATATTTTCTTGCTGTTCTTGTGGTGCTGTTTAGTGAATGTTGTCTTTTCCCTCTTTTTAGTTTCTTTGAGGTTTTCTTCTGTTCTCTAATATGTTTATATTTTTGAATTAGGCTTTCACAATGGAAACTTGCTGTATAGCTCTCCTAAGTAATTACATTCATTGCATGAATACAACTTCTCTTTTATTTATTTGCTTGATGGGTTATGCTATGAATACCCTTAAAACTTTTTGTAGGTATTTTCATTTCTCTTAAAGTCAGTATGTAGAAGTGTAATTTTTTTTTTTTTTTTGGTGCTGGGGATCGAACCCAGGGCCTTGTGCATCCAAAGCAAACACTTTACCAACTGAGCTATATCCCCAGCCCTGTAAAAGTGTAATTTTTAGATCATAGAACAGATACATGATTAATTCTATAAGACACTGCTTCATCTTTTGTATCATCTTCATACTCTTACTAGCTGTGTTTGAGAGTTGTACTTGTTTCACCTCCTTATCAACATTTAACCATTGTCAATCTTTTTAATTTTAGTCATTCTGTTGGATGTGTAGTATATCTCATTATAGCTTTAATTTACATTTTTATGATGACTTGGATGTGCTAATTTCCATGTTCTTACATTTTATATATTCCTTTGAAGACAGTTCAAATCCATTATTTAAAAACAACATAGATCTGTTTATTGTGTAATTTTAGAAGTTATTACTATATTCTGAAATGTGTTCTTTGTCAGATATATGTTTCGTGAATATTTTCCCCATCTGTGGCTTTATCTAACCGCTTCCCACCACCTTGCAGTCTAGGGATGGAACCCGTGGCCATAAGCATGCTAGGCAAATACTTTACCACTGAACTGCACCTCTGTGCTCCCTTTATTTTCTTAATGGGAATTGTCCTGAGAAGAAATTGTTAATATTGGTGAAGTTTTGTTTCTTAAATAATATTAGCTCAATAACTGTTGTATCCTCTTGAAGGTACCTGCTCCTTTCATCTAGAAGATTAAGCTAGTATCCTTAGGCCTGTAATACAGCTTGGATTATTTTTGGGTTATGATGTGAGTAGGAATTGAGTTTCATTATTTTTTTACATGGCCATCTGTGTGTTCTAACATAATTTTCTGAAGACTTTTTTCCCCAAATGGATTACTTTGGAGCCTTTGTCCAAATTCAAATGATCATATAAATGTATATCTTATCTCTGTGTCTTCCTTTCCATTGGTCTATATGTCTATCCCTGAGCCATATTCCACTATCTCAAGTACTATAACTTTATGGTAATTTTTGTATTTCATTTTTTGTATTGGGGATTGAACACAGGGATGCTTTACTAATGAGCTAGACCCCAGCCCCGTTTTATTTTTTGGTACTGGGGATTAAACTCAGTAGTACTTGGCCACTGAGCCACATCCCCAGCCCTGTTTTACGTTTTATGTGGAGACAAGGTCTCACTGAGTTGCTTAGCGCCTTGCTGTTGCTGAGGCTGGCTTTGAACTTGTGATTCTTCTGTCTCAGCTGGGATTACAGACATGCACCACTGTGCCCGGCTTTATTTTTTATTTTTGAGACAGGTTCTCACTAAGTCACTTAGGGCCTTGCTAAGTCACTGAGGCTGGCCTGGAACTTGCTGTCCTCCTGCGTCAGTAACTCTATTGCTGGGTTATGGGCATGTTCCACCATGCCCAGCTTTATGGTAAAATTTGAAATTTGGTACTCAAGAGTTCTCCAACTTTGTTTTGTTAATCTTATAAGACAGAAAATTTTAGTATCGTCTTTTTTGTTTGTTTTATATTTTACTCTGTTTTGCTACTTCGCTTCTTAAGAATTGAACATAGTAGTAGTGATTTCTCTCTTCAAATGAAAATATTTCAAAGCTATAAATGTCCCTCTTGTGTACTACGGCGTTAGCTGTATTCCACAAATTTTAATATGTTGTATTTCAGTATTTGGTTTGAAATATTTTTTACCTTTTTCTTCTCCAACCTATGGATTACTTATGGTTTTTTTTTTGGGGGGGGGGGTAATTTGTTTTTTTTGTGGTGCTGGGGATTGAACCCAGGACCTTGTGCATGCTAGGCAAGTGCTCTGCCAGCTGAGCTATATCCCCAGCCTGAGTATGTTGTTTTGTTACCAAATATTTGTTGATTTTTAAAATAGCTTAATCTTGGATCCTAATGTAATCCCTTGTGATTAGAAATATATTCTATAAGATTTCAATTTTATTTCAGATTTATTGAGGTGTTTTTTAGTGGCCCATCTGTGATCTCTTTTACTGTGATCTCTTTTGTATCATTTGCATATTTTCAACTGTTAACATGGTCAGAGAAGCTTAAATGCTGTGGATTAGATTGTCTTTGCCCCTTAACATTTGCCTTCCAAATCATAACATTCCTGTGGACAGCATTTAAATTTTCAAGATAACTAAATATGTTAGATTAATAAGGGTATTTTTTGTTTTGTTTTTTGTTGTTGTTGTTGTTGTTGTTTGGTAACAGGGATTGAATCCAGGGGTACTCTACCACCAAACTACGTCCCCAAACCCTTTTAAATTTTGACAGAGTCTCGCTCGGTTGCTGAGATTGGCCTTAAATTTATGGTCTCAGCTTCAGCCTCCCTAGTTCCTTGGATTTGCAGGTGTGCCCCACCGCATCCAGCTCTATTTCAGTACATTCCAAAGCCGCCTCATCATTATTCAGTGAGTTGGGGAAATGTATCTTTGAATTCTTTTCAACTTTTAGAATACTGTAAAACTCAATTTTGTCACAAAAGTTGGGGAGCATCACATTGGGAGACCATTAGCCAAACTTGAAAAAATTAACACATTTTACTAAAATATTTTCTTATATTTACTACTATTTAATATTTTTTGCTATTATTTTAATGTAAATTTACTATTTTGCTATTATTTTAATGTAAATTTACTATTTTAGTAGTAAGTGCTAATAATAAATAGTAAAGAATAAATGATAAATAATAAATACACTTCAATTTACTATTTTAGTTAAACTATTTTAGTTTAGTTACTGCAAAATTGAGTATTAGTAGTTTAGATATAGAACATGGTTATCTTTTCCTATATGCTCTATACTTCTTGAAATCAAACTATATATTTTAAATACCCATGAAGATCATATATGTAAATGTTTTTAAACATTTAAAATAGTATATGTAGCCGGGAGCGGTGGCACACACCTGTAATCCCAGCACTTTGGGAAGCTGAGACAGGATAATCGAGAGTTCAAAGCTAGCCTTAGCAGTGGCAAAGTTCTAAGCAACTCAGTGAGACTCTGTCTGTATATAAAACACAAAATAGGGCTGAGGATGTGGTTCAGTGGTCAAGTACCCCTGAGTTCAATCCCCAGGGTACCAAAAATCAAATTAAATAAAATAGTATATGCGAGGAATTAAAAGTGAGATCTTTTTAAGCATTGCATTTATGTATATGTTGTTTGCTAATAATGTTATAATATGATCAGGAAGGCAATATATTGTCTTAACAGTTTGAAACTACATCTCTGGAGTCAAATTCCTGGCTGGATAATATTGTTTACTTTGCAGCAGTATGACCTTGAGCAAGTTATTCAGCCCAAGACTCAAGTTTCCTGTCAGTAAAATTGGGGATGATTACAAAGATTAGCCTAGACAATGTATGTAAAATACTTAGAATGACAGTGATTGGTATCTCTTTTTGTTATTGACCTTTTTTTTCTTAGCTGAGAGTTGAATTCTGGGTTTTTCTTACCTTTAAGAATATTATCAAGGTGTGCATGGTGGCACACGCCTGTAATCCCAGCACTTTTGGAGCCTGAGACAGGTAATCGCAAGTTCAAAGCCAGCCTCAGCAATGGTGAGGCACTAAGAAACTCAGTGAGACCTTAAGTACTTTTGACATACCCTACTTTTAAGATTCTTGAAGTTAAAGCCTTTTGTTGTTCATTTTAGTTATGAATATCACAGGCATTTAGTGAACTCAATAAATGTTGAATTGTTGAATCATCATATCATTGTTGCTTTGAAAAAATTGAATCATCCAGAAATGTGGCTATTAGCCGGGCGCGGTGGCTCAAGCCTGTAATCCCAGCACTTAGGGAGGCTGAGACAGGAGAATCGCGAGTTCAAAGCCAGCCTCAGCAACGGCGAGGTGCTAAGCAACTCAGTGAGACCCTGTCTCTACATAAAACACAAAATAGGGCTGGGGATGTGGCTCAGTGGTCAAGTACCCCTGAGTTCAATTCCCAGTACC
>CM053410.1:22558296-22624426 GCA_028644305.1 Xerus rutilus | reverse complement strand
TAGCCGGGCGCGGTGGCTCAAGCCTGTAATCCCAGCACTTAGGGAGGCTGAGACAGGAGAATCGCGAGTTCAAAGCCAGCCTCAGCAACGGCGAGGTGCTAAGCAACTCAGTGAGACCCTGTCTCTACATAAAACACAAAATAGGGCTGGGGATGTGGCTCAGTGGTCAAGTACCCCTGAGTTCAATTCCCAGTACCAGGAAAAAAAAAAAAACAGAAATGTGGCTATTGTTGGTGTTTAAAGAAATGGAGAGGGAAGTGAATATAGTGTAACATTGCAGAGAAATAAGTTCTAGCTTTCCTTATGTCTTTATCTACCTCTTAGTTAAGCAAATTACTTTATTTCATAGAATCTCAGTTTCCTTATTTACAAAATAGATAAGGTAGACCAAGTCAGTAATTTTTTTTTTTTTTAATTTCTGGGTTCATTAAAGGTATATTTGGAGATGAGGTGTGGATCTCTCGAGAAATGGATCTCTCTGTAGTCTGTTCTAAACTATAACATCTTATGATTCTAGAATTAATATAACAGGGATAAAGACTTTTTTGGAGCATTTTTATTTTCAAGATCCAGCCATCATTGCTATGTAGACCTTTAGGTTTCAGATTGTGATACTTTATCCTGTTTTACTGTCTACTCCTTTGCAATAATTAAAACGTGTTTTATAAATAGAGTATCCCAAATTTCCCAAGTCACTAAATTTGACTTTTTAAAATTTGTTTACTTGATTATATGGTTGTTTACAAATTATATGTATAGTACTTGCTAGTTACATGACAGCATTGGGATAGATATGATATACCTAGAAGATAGCAGTCCCTATTTCATGATATCTTTCTTACACATTAGAATGAAAAGTTGATCGTTTGATCTTGTTTTAACAATATTAATTTCAATGTGAAAAAATAAATTCTGACACATTTTACAATTTTTTAAAATCACCACTATGCAGCACCCATGGTGCTAGTCTATTGGGCATCAGTTGGTATTCTATACTAAAACTACAAATTATTTTTTCAGTGAGTAAAATTGAAAAATCGAAGAGAATCTTTTTCTTTCTCTGATTTTTCTTCCACTTTTTTTTGAAGTTCCTTTTTTCATTATTTTTATTAGCCATTTTTTTTCAACCTGCACTCATCTACAAGTAAGGGGTCTTATTAATTTCTTTTGGATCCTTATTCTATAAAGTCTCTATCTCTGTACTACTTACAAAAAAACAAAAAAGTGGACCAATTTTTAAAGAAATCCAAAATAACTAACACCATAGCCAAGAATACAAAACAGTTCATCAAAATTAAAGCTTTGAGATTGAAGCTTTCCTTCACTTAATATAAATAAACATGCATTACGTTGGGGTTTGGAGATGCATAGATAAGTAACACTGGAAAATTCTCTCCCAACTCTTTATTGGAGAAAGAAGCACAATTTGTTTCCAGGAAGGTATTTCTTTTTTCTTTTTTTGGTATCTGGGATTGAATCCAGTGGTGCTTAACTAGTGAGCCTTATCTCAAGCTCTTTTTTTGTATTTTATTTAGAGACAGGTCTCGCTGAGTTGGTTTAGGATCTTGCTAATAAGTTGCTGAGACTGACTTTGAACTCAGGATTCTCCAGGAAGTTTTTTCTAGTGAAATGATGCCTTTGATAACGATCTCATGGTATGCAGACACATTTTTTAAGAAACTATTCTGATTCACTGTAACTGATAATTATGGTAATGTCTTAACCTAAAATTATTTGATTATTCATAAATTGCACATTTCCATCCCCAACACAAACATTCCTGCCCTGAGCATGGGTACTTTGTATTCTGACAGCAGTGATTTTAATAATGCTTCAAGTAATTTTAAAGAAAACAAGTGAAAAGAGAGTAGTATTGTCTTAAAGTAAAAATGTCTGGTTTTGCCAGAAGATGAAAGGAGATAGAAAAGCTCTACTTGTGGGTGTGTAGTAAGTTGTAGAAGGCTCGAGGGGATATGAACTTTATTTGCCTTGGTTTATGATACCTGCAAATAATAAGTTTGAAAAGAAACAATGAAATGTGTTGAACATTTGACCATATTAGGTCAATTTTGGTGGATTTATTCATAAAGTAGAAAAAAGACTCCTGGATCTTAACTGCAAAATGTTTTTGTTAAAATGAGATGGGGAAAAAAGACTAAAAGCTCTGTCATTGTAGGTTTTTAATGATGATCAGTTCAAGTCAGTGTTGACTATTATGTGAAATATATTTGCCAGTAGAAGTGAAAATTGGAAAAGATTGTAAATAGATCAATCAAATGATCTCTCTGTATAAATGAATTATACAATTTTTTTAAAAAGCACACACAAAAAAATTACCAATTTTTTTACCAGTTTACCTCCCCCCAAAATTTTACCAATCCAGACACTATTTATGAACATTTTCAGTAACACATTAATTCAGTGTATTTCTTACAGAGAGGAGACTATACATACACACATATATATACACACACACACACCATTGTCCATATTTTTCTCATTTTTCCTTGAATGGGTAAAAACTTTACTAACCAGTATATCTGAGCTGAAGTCTTGTCATCAACATACTCGATTAGCAATTATTTAGTGGCTTCCTAAAATACAAATTCAACTCTTATGCAACAGAGTGCAGTTTGTTTTTTTTTTAAACTTGGTTTTTTTTTTAACTTAGTCAATGGCCTTTGAACTGCTTTTATTCTTACTATATAGATGATGTTAAAGATATTTTCAGAACAAAGATCTAAAACCTTGTTTTCTGTACTTTTTAAAAGCACGTAGGCATTCCTTTATTGTTGATGTTCTCTTGTGGATAGATTCAGATTGTTGATGGTAATTTTTTTTTTAATATTTATTTTTTAGTTGTAGGTGGACAGAATATCTTTATTTTTATTTGTATGTGGTGCTGAGGATTGAACCCAGTGCCTCCCGCGTGCTAGGCGAGCACACTACCACTGCACCACAACCCCAGCCCCTGTTGATGGTAATTTTAACATCAGAAGATAGAATTTAGTTTATTTAAAGGATAATTGTGCATACCTTCTTCATTAAAAGAGTTGAAATTGTGTGTTTTAATTGCCAGAATCCTCTGTCAATATGGGGCACAAACATTCTAAAAGATAAGTTAATCAAATATTTGAAGTTTAATACAACTTGAATGAAATCTATATGCTATCTGCCTTCAGGGTTTGTCACTCCTTAATTCGCTTTGGAGACCAACATTTCAAAATGATGCATGATTTATGAGTTTTTTACTATCAGGCCTTTAATACTGTGGTTGTCATCATCATCAAAAATGTGAAGCAGAGTTGTTTGAAAATGGCTCCAGAGTGGCACACGCCTTTTATCCCAGCGGCTCCAGAGGCCGAGACAAGAGGATCACAAGTTTTGCTGAGGCACTAAGCATCTCAGTGAGACCCTCTTCTCTAAATAAAATACAGAATAAGGCTGAGGATATGGCTCAGTTGAGTGCCACTGAATTCAATCCCACCCCCAAGTGGCTCCAGGTATACACTTCATTTTGATACTGTAGGTCCATTCTCTTCCTCTGATACTCCTGAATAACAGCGTCAGTTGTCTAAAGTGTTGATTGTCAAAATACTGCTTTAGTAACTTGCAAAAGAGAGAGGCTTGAAACTTTCAGAGAAATACGTTAATACTTTAAGTTTTGCTTACCCTTAGACTAGTGACTTTCTTCTGACTGGTCTCCAGATGCAGGGCACATAAAAGTTTCCAGCTGCTATCAAAATTTAAAATGCCTGTGCTAACAGTGCTCTTGTTCTTGTACTGTAAGCAAGAACAAACAGCACAGTACATCAAGCTTGGCTCCATTAGAAATTAACTAGTTTTGTTTGGTTTAGTTTTGTTTTACAAAGCAGCTTCTACCATAATGAAATACCCTTTCCAGAGAACCACATCTACTTGTGCTACAATATTACAGACAGTACCTGTAGTGCATAAGTCATTAGGAGATACAAAGACAAGTTGTGAATTCTGGACTCTTTTTTTTTTTTTTTTTTTGACTGATGCAGTATTAAGGCTTCAGAATAGGAATATGACCTGAATTTGGCTGAACGTATTACAGAATTTTGACAATTATCAGAGGTTATCAAGAGAAACATGGTTCTAATACAAAATGTGCCAAATCATTGACTTCAAAATGATTTGTGTTCTGGTTCTTGTGACAGCTTCCATATATCCTGCTTTCTAAACATTCTGCCCTGGATTAAGGAAATCTTTTAATATATTCTCTCTGAGTTGAAATCTAAGAAAGGTGTCATTCAGGGGTTTTGTCTTCTTCATTGAAAGGAGATTTTAGATTATGTACCACTTAACAGAATAATTAGGCAGGTCTTAATAACTGCTTATAAAGAAGTGACTATTTAGTGCATGGCACCAGAAGGAGAAAAGCAGTGAAGTGGCTTTTGTTGTACAAAAACCAAAGCAGTATCTGCACAGGGAAATTGTTGAATTCAGTTTGAAAAAAACATTAAAGACTGAGTAATTGCTTATATTTCTCTAAATTAGTAGAAGCAATGAAAAACTAGTTAAGAGTATGTGTGTCTTGGTGATAAATCATTGCAGTTGTTAGCTCTAAGAGGGATTTTTAAGTGAGTAGAAGAAAAATGTCCTGGTACATATAGGTGGAAAACCACAAGTAAACACAACTTGACTAAAAGCTAATTTGATTAGCAGAGACTTTATCTGTGTAAAGCTGAGGGTGTTTTGTTTTGTTTTGTTTTTTTGTGGTGCTGGGGATTTAACCCAGAACCTTGTGCATGTGAGGCAAGCACTCTGCCAACTGAGCTATATTCTTAGCCCATAAAGCAGAGTTTTTAAAAACTTACATTTTAATTCCTAATGCTTTGTCCAGATTAATGTTTGTGCTCCCCTTAAAGTGACTGAGTTTTTCTAAATTTTTCACTAACTCATCTCCCACATTCTTTTACAAAAGAACTAGCTAGAGAACCTTTTAATAGGTTGGCTCACTTAAGTTAGGTGTTTAACATTGTAAAGTTTATTTCTTTATTTTAGCAGTTCAGTAATAGAAATCCAGTGAATAATTCTCATTAATCAGCTAACTAATAATCATTGTTGAACACATGTAATTATAGTATGAATACATATAATTGTAGTATGCACCAGTATTAAATGTTTATGGTTTGCTTTCTTTTTGTAGAACACAAAGTAATTATAGTGGGACTGGATAATGCGGGGAAAACCACCATTCTTTATCAATTGTAAGTATGGGTGTTTAATAATTTTTAGTATTTTAACTATTAAAACAGTTTGTTATTAATAAGAATGAGATGCCATTTTTATTCATTTTTTAAACATGACAGAAAAGCAAATATATGTTTTTTCAACATTTTACCAAAAAAAGTAAGTAAAATAAGCTGCCATACATTTTGCTAAAGCATGTTTCCACAAACACTTATTGTTTTCTGGCCTTAAAAGAAAAAACTATTTTTTTTTAAATATTTATTTTTTAGTTGTAGGTGGACAGAATATCTTTATTTTATTTTTATGTGGTGCTGAGGATCGAACCCAGTGCCTCATGCGTGCTAGGCGAGCACGCTACCACTGCACCATAACCCCAGCCTGAAAAAATTAATATTAAACTAAAATAAGTAAAACACAAATTATAGTGCTGGGTAAGTTGATAAAATGGATTTCATTTAGTTTTTTCCACACTGAGATTCACTTAAATAGGTTGATATTTCTGGGAAATTGCTACTCTCTAATAGCTTTAGAATTCGTTAGCATAACCAGACTTGTCTGAAGTACTGATGATCAAAATATTGTTTTATTAGCTCACAAAAGGACGGCGCTTGAAACTTTCAGAGAAGTATATTAGTACTTTAAGGAAATTTATTTAAGAGTTCAATTCACTTGTGTAAGTAACTCTCATTATTCTATCAGTGCTAATGCAGTGATCCTTTCAGTGCCAATGAAATGTTAACTTATAGAAATGGATCAGTATCTCAAGCATTTTAACAAATAATAATAAAGTACTTTGCATGATTGCAGAGCTCTTTCCTCTTCCCACCTCATCTTGTGTTAAAAGTATATCAGTCTAGGGCCTGGAAGTATATCAGCACAGCTTTTGTCTAACATGCAGGAAGCCCTAGGTTCAAAACCTAGCCTCATAAAAGAAAAACAAACAAATATACATCAGTCTGTAGCTCACCAGAAATATTCACTTAACCAATACATGTTATTTTTTAGTTACTTTGCTAAAAACTTACTGCCTTGTGGTTTGTTTCAGAATTCAGTAACTGCTTATTTTAACACATTTTCATGCATTAGCCATTATGTATTTTAATATTTAAAAAGTCTTTAAACAACAAATATAAATATTTAAGAAATTTCTCATCTTTATTGAAATAACTTTCATATAGCCTCAAACATATATACAAAACTCATGAGAAAACTGAAAGCCTCTTCCAACACAGTATTGTCATATTGTCAGTAAATATATATGTTAAACTAAATAATTCATATAACTTAACCAATGATTATGACGGTATAAGTGATATGAGCATTGGTGTGATAATTATACAGTTCATTTTAAGTAAGATTTTTATTTGCCCGTAGTCTTGCCTTTTAAGTATATAATTTGAGTTGTAGTGTACTAATTTTTTGATTGATGTAGGTCTGAAATTTCTCACATGGACGTTGGTGTGTGTGTGTGTGTGTGTGTGTGTGTGTTACTTGGAATCAAAAGGGCTTTCTACTATGGAGGTACATCCTCAGCTCTTCTAATTTTTTATTTTGATACAGGGTCTTGCTAAGTTGCCCAGACTGGCCTGGAACTTTTTTGGGGGGGGGGGTGGATACCAGGGATTGAGCTAAGGGGCACTTAACCACTAAACCTCATCCCCAGACCTATTTTGTATTTTATTTAGAGACAGGGTCTCACTAAGTTGCTTACTGAGGCTAGCTTTGAACTTGCGATCTTCCTGCCTCAGCCTCCCGAGCAGGTGGGATTATAGGTTTGCTCCACGTGTTTAGCTTCAAATTTATGGATAGCCTATTTCTCAATGTTTGCCACATTGCAAATATTGATATCAGTCACCTGGAAACTTGGTTAAGGATGAGGCATTAGTTCTGACCCAAATAATAAAAGGTCTTGGTGGTATATGAATCTTTCTTCACAGAAATGCAAACTCACACTACAGTGTGCCCTTCTATCCAAATCAAGCTTACATTTCATTCTGTTGAAAAAACAAGAGTCTTAAGCAACTCTGGAGGTTGCAGTGGGAGGATCACAAGTTCAAGGCCAGCCTCAACAACTTAGAGAGGGCCTAAGGAACTTAAAGAGACTTTATCTCAAACCAAAAAAACTAAAAAGGGCTGTGGATGTAGTTCAGTGATGAAGTTCCCCCCAATACCAAAAACAACAACAAAAAGTCTTTAGTAGTTGTTCTTTGTCTAGATCTTTATCAGCACAAATGGTTTTCTAGTTTCTATTGCTTATGCTAATGGTATTTTGAGAAAGGTTGATTCATTTTTAAAATGTAGGGATAAACTCACTTTCCTTCTCAAAATGTACAGGAGTTTTTATAATGTTTGTCTTTTTCACAGCTTGATGAATGAAGTGGTTCATACTTCTCCAACTATAGGAAGCAATGTTGAAGAAATAGTTGTAAAGAATACTCATTTTCTTATGTGGGATATTGGTGGTCAAGAGTCACTGCGGTCATCTTGGAACACATATTATTCAAACACAGAGGTATGCCAAGAATACTTCTGAATTTTAACCAGAAAAAGAATGAAACAGAGAAAATACAATGTAAATTAGGAATGTTGACAGTTATCTGTTAATAAGGTTTTTTTTTGTAAAGAACTCAGGTTTTTAAATAGAAAAGGCAAGTAAAGAGTATTGAAAATGATTATTTGTTGAGTGCTTACTGTTGGCTAGGCTCTCTGCTTATTCTTACAGTAATACTGTAATATCTCCAAGTGTTGGAGAAATTTAACATTAGGAGAAATTATCTAACATTTCCCCAAATCATACAGAAATAAAAGAGGGCCTGATTAGGGGAGGAGTAAAATATTTTAAGTATAATTTAACATAAGATTTTCAAATAACATCAAATGAATATTTAAAATTTTGATAAGACTGTATTGTGATGTTTAAAAAAAATAAAAAGATGAGTTTGCAGCCATCCCTCAGTTCTCTATCACTTATTTAATTATTTTTTTTACTTTAGAGACAACCTGGGGAACAAATCTGGATTATTTCCTTTTTCTGCTTTATTTCTTCTTAGAGGCCAAGTTTTTATTGTTTTTATTTTAAGGTCATGCAGTGCTGTTGAGAGATTTATGTTTGAGAATACCAGTGTACAATTGCATCCATGTAATTTTTCTTTGCAAAGAGGTACTCCTAAGCAATTATTTTCTAAAATGAAGCCTTTTAAAAACTAGACTTGGGAGAAAATGAAATGCAGAGAATTTTTGGTGTGCAAAGTTGCCTTGTTAAGTAAGAAATGTATTCTTCTAGATTTATATAAGATTTATATAAGTGTATGTGTGCATATATTCTAATGCAGTGTGTAAGTAGTAAACGGGGATGACCTGTCTCAAATATTCAGCTTTTGAGAGAGTACTTATTTTATTTAAGTTGGGGGTGGAGAGATGCAGAAGAGTAGACAAGCAAACATTATTGTTATAGGTTAGCTTAATATACATTTGTACAGTAAAGTAACATTCTGAAGCTAGACTATATTAGAGAGTATGTGAAGAACAACATTTTAGCATGTAACTTCTTTCAACAGCATAGTTTTTCCAAAGCTGGGTTAAATCCAGCTGTGAAAAGAACAGTTCATCTTTGAGAAATAGGTCAAAGTTGATTCTGTTTCAAGTGTATTTTTTTTAAATTTTTTTATGTGGTGCTGAGGATCAAACCCAGTGCTTTACGCATGCTAGGCAAGCACTCTACCACTGAGCCACAAGTGTACTTAAAACATTTCAGAAGGGTAGTTTTTGAAATTGCTAAAACTCTAGGAGACTTTAGTCCAAAAAAAGATGTGTTATTACTGATACCATATGCATGAAATGTTCTTTCAATAAACTATTTCTGTAAGAATATCAAAATTACTATGAAAATTAAAGGCATTTGTTGCAACACATCAGCATGACACCTAGCATTTGTACTCTTAGATTCCAGATAGGGATCTTATCTGTGTGGTATTTCACTAATCTCTTTGTTTACTCTCATCATCTTGCTTTTTGAAAATTCTTTGCGTTGAAGTGACATCCAAAAGCTACATGATAATCTAAGGAGTTATAGGTATTGGTTAATTCCTGACATCTTCCTCTCATTAACTCACATGTGATTCTGAGTATTCTGTCCATTCTTCCTTTGCTTTCTTTCTTTCTCTTTGCTAATTTCCCTTTCTGAGCCCTTTTCAGTTTATGTTCAGATTACTCTAGTTGTCTCTCCCTAGTTTTAAGGTCATCTCTGTAACTTGATTCTATCCTTTCTGTCTTATTTTAGATCACCACCCTACTGTATGTAATCTCTAGCACCATAAAATCTCACTTTTTTTTTTTTAATATTTTGTTTTGTTGTAGATGAACACAATATCTTTATTTATTTTATGTGGTGCTGAGGATCGAACCCAGTGCCTCACGTATGCGAGGCAAGTGCTCAACCGCTGAGCCATAGCCTCAGCCCCTAAAATCTCACTTTTAAATTTATCTTCTGTATAAGGTATATCAGCTAGAGGCCTTTTCTTACTGTCTCATCTTATTTTTACTTAGCCAACTTGCTTTCATTCTTTGTTTTTATTTTTTGTTTCAAGTTCCTTGCATTTTTAGTTTGCAGTACCAACTTTTTTTTCCACCTTCACCAACAGATTACTTTCGTTGTCCTGGCTCTCTTGCCTTTCTCTCATCTCACCTGCAAGTTCTTTAGCATATTAACACAAATGTATGTAATTTTAACATAACTTGGCACTTTCTTTGTATGTGGTATTGAATGGAACCCAGGGCCTCACACATACTAGGCAAATGATAACACGAATGATATACATCCACAGCCCCTTTAAAACTTTTTTTTAGAGACTGGGTCTTGCAAAGTTTGAACTTAAGATCCTCTTGCTTCAGCCTCTCAAGTTGCTATAATTACAGAAATGCAAACCTTCCCAGTGCATTAGTATTTTTTTAATGTGTTTAACTTTTTATTTCCAATAAATGGGAGACTGTCTCATAAATATTGAACTAATTATTGGTTTAGTAAATGAATAATATGTTTTAATGAAAGAGTATTATTTAAATTATTGTTTCTTTTCATAAATTTTTATTCTCATTTAAAAACAAATATTATTACATAGTATGTATTCAAACAGCACCTTAACAAATAAACTTGGTCACAGTTTTTGGTTATTGAAGTTATCAGTTATCATCTTGTTATTAACATTTAGTACTCTGTAAGCTCTTTGTGACTGAAAAAAGCACTACATATTTTATAGGAATGATGATGGTATGTGAAGAAACTACTTTTATCACTTGAGTAAATTAGAAAACTCTTCACCGTCACATTCAACTTTCTTGTTTTTGTTTCTTTTTTTTCAATTGTCTTCTAGTTCATCATTCTTGTGGTTGATAGCATTGACAGGGAACGACTAGCTATTACAAAGGAAGAATTATACAGAATGTTGGCTCATGAGGTAAGTTTTGAAAACAAATCTTTAAAAAATAATGGAGTCAAGTCTCTACATTGGTTTTGCCCTTTTGCTAGACACGTGTGCAATGGTGTTGGTTATTTCATCATTAGTGAAACTATATACTGGAAAAAATGGGTTTTTTTAGCTATATATGACAGAGTGTCTTGGCATATTATACATACATGGATTATAACTTGTTCTGATTAAGATCCTATTCTTGTGGTTGTACATGATGCAGTTACTCTGGTCGTGTATTCAAATACAAGGCTAGGAAAGTTATGTCTTATTAATTCTACTGTCCTTCCTATTTCCCTCCCCCCTCTCTTCCCTTCATTCACCTTTGTCTAATCCAGTGGATTTCTATTCTTCCCTTCCTGCTCTCTCTTATGGGTTAGCATCCACATATCAGAGAGAACCTTTAGCCTTTGTTTTTTGGGACTGGCTTATTTCACTTAGCATGATATTCTCTAGTTCCTTCTATTTACCGGCAAATGCCATCATTTCATTCTTCTTTATGGCTGAGTAATATCCCATTGTGTATATATACCACATTTTCTTTATCTATTCTTCTGTTGAAGGGCACGTAGGTTGTTTCCGTAGCTTAGTTATTGTGAATTGAGCTGCTGTAAACACTGATGTGGTTGCATCACTATAGTGTGCTGATTTTAAGTCCTTTGGGTGTAGACAGAGGAGTGGAATAATTGAGTCAAATGGTAGTTTCATTCCAAGTTTCCTAAGTACTCTCCATACTGCTTTCCAGAGTGGTTGTACCAGTTTGCAGTCCCACCAGCAATGTATGAGTGTATCACTTTCCCAACATCCTCGACAACATTTATTGTTACTTGTATTCTTAATAATTGCCATTCTGACTAGAGTGAAATGGAATCTCAGTGTACTTTTAATTTGCATTTCTTTAATTGCTAGAGATGTTGAGCATTTTTCATGTATTTTTTGACCATTTGTATTTCTTCTGTGAAATGCTTGTTGAATTCCTTTGCCCTTTTATTTATTGGGTTATTTTGGTTTCTGGGTGTTAAGTTTTTTGAGTGTTTTGTATAACCTGGAGATTAATGCTCCATCTGAGGTGCAGGTGGTAAAGATTCTCTTGCATTCTGTAGGGTCTCTGTTCATGTTCTTGATTGTTTCCTTTGCTGTACAGAATCCTTTTAGTTTTATACCATCCCATTATTGATTCTTGATTTTACTTCTTTAGGAGTCTTATTGAGGAAGTTGGTTCCTAAGCTGACATGATGAAGAGTTTGGCCTGCTTTTTCTTCTAGGGTCTGTGGTCTAATTCCTAGGTCCTTGATCCACTTTGAATTGAATTTTATGCAGGGTGAGAGATAGGAATTTAATTTCATTTTGCTATATATGGATTTCCAGTTTTCCCTGCACCATTTGTTGAAGAGTCTGTCTTTTCTCCAATGTAGGTTTATGATGTCTTTGTCAAGTAAGAGGTAACTGTATTTACTTCTCATGTCTCTTTGTTTTCTATTCCTTTGATTTTCATGTCTGTTTTTGTACCAGTACCATGCCATTTTTGTTACTATAGCATAATTTGAGCTCTGGTATTGTGATACCTCCAACATTACTTTTCTCACTAAGAATTGTTTTAGCTATTCTGGGCCTCTTATCTTTGAATTTCATGACTACTTTTTCTGTTTCTATGGAGAATAGCATTGAAATTTTAATAGAAATTGCATTAAATCTGTACAGCACTTTAGTAGTATTGCCTTTTTGACAATATTAATTCTGCCTCTACAAGAATGTGGGAAATCTTTCTATTTCCTGAGGTTTTCTTGAGGTCTCTTCCAACTGATACATCATTAGTACATAAGAATGCAATTGATTTATGGGTGTTGATTTTATACCCTGCTACCTTGCTGAAGTAGTTTATGAGTTGTAAAAGCTTTCTGCTGGAGTTTTTTGTCTCCTGTATATAAAATCATTGGGGGCAAATGGGGATAGTTTGAGCTCGTCTTTTCCTATTTGTATCCCTTTAATTTCTTCTGCCTAATTGCCCTACTAGGGTTTCAAGGACTATGTTGAATAGGAGTAGTCAAAGAGGGCATCCCTGTCTTGTTCCAGAATTTAGAGGGAATGCTTTCAATTTTTCTCTATTTAGAATGATATTGGCCTTGGGTTTAGTGTATATAGCTTTTACAATGTTGAGGTATGTTCCTTTTATCCTAGTTTTTCTAGTGTTTTGAATATGAATGGATGCTGAATTTTATCAAATGCTTTTTCTGAATCTATTGAGATAATCATGTGATTCTTTTTAAGTCTTTTTTAAAAAGTATTTTTAGTTATAAATGAACACAATACCTTTATTTCATTTGTCTATTTTTTATGTCATGCCGAGGATCAAACTGAGTGCTTTACACGTGCTAGGCAAGCACTCTTTCACTGAGCCACAATCCCAGCCCTGTTTAAGTCTATTGATATGGTGGATTATGTCTTTTTTATTTCCATATGTTGAACCAACCATGCATGCTTGAAATGAACCCCACTTGATCTTGGTGCATTATCTTTTAAATATGTTTTTGTATGTGATATTTTTTTGCTAGAATTTTATTGAGAATTTTTTCATCTACATTCATCAGGGATATTGGTCTGAAGTTTTCTTTCCTTGATGTGTCTTTGTCTGGCTTAGGTATCAGAGTGATACTAGTTTCATAGAATGAGTTTGGAAGAGTTCCCTCCTTTTTTATTTCATGGCATAATTTGAGTAGTATCAGTTTAAGTTCTTCTTTGGCAGTCTTGTAGAACTCGTGTAAGAGGCCATCTGGTATTGGACTTTTCTTTGTTTGTAGGCTTTTTTTTTGTTTTGAAGGTGGTGGTGCTGAGGATTGAACCGAGGGCCTTGTGCATGTAAGGCAAGCACTCTACCAACTGAGCTATATCCCCAGCCCCTGTTGATAGGGTTTTGATGGCTTGATATTCCTTGAAATTGATTTGTTTAATTTTCTGTGTCCTCTTGATTCAATTTGGGTAGGTCATGTGTGTCTGGAAATTTGTTGATGTCTTTGTGATTTTCTATTTTGTTTGAGTATAGATTTAAAAAATTAACGAAACAAAACGTTAATTCTTTTAAAAAATAAGTAAAATTGATAAACCTTAGCCAAGCTAATGAAGAAAAAGAGAGAAAACTCAAAACTATTAAATTCATGATGAAAAAGAAAATATCACCATGGATATCACTGAAATACAATCAATAATCAGAAGCAACTTTGAAAATCTATACTCCAACAAAATAGAAAATCACAAATATACTGAAAATCTTGACATCAAAAATTTCGTTACTTTTGCAAACAAAAAAATATTAATTTGTAGGCTACTACTGTTTCTGCAATGAGTTTTCAAAGTTGAAATTACTTATGCATGCTTCAGAAAGCGTGATAAATGAGATACGAAAAAAGAAAATCTTCAGTCTTTCCCCAAGAATTTATAATAATTAAATTATTTAATGAATAATTGATATCACTTAATTCTAAATATTTGAGATAAACAATAAAACATTCATGCAACCACCATCTAAGGTAACAAATATTCTTTTTTTTAAAAAAGATTTTTAAAAGTTTCTTTTTGTTGTTGTAATTAGTTACACATGACAGTAGAATGCATTTTGGCACATCATACATAAATGTAGTATAACTTCTCATTCTTCTGGTTGTACATGATATAGAATCACATGGTCGTGTAGTCATATATGCATATAGGGCAATAATGTCTGATTCATTCTACTGTCCTTCCTACCCCATACCCCCTCTCCTCCCTTCAGTCCTCTCTAACAAGTATTCTTAGGAAACCTTTTGATGGGATTCTCTTTCTCTTTCTCAGAAGTGTCCAGTATCCTAAAAGTAGTGATTGTTATTTCTTTGCCTGTTTTATACTTTTATTGTTTTAATGTATCTAACTTGTAGGATATATCATATTATGTGTTCTTCAAACCTTATATAATTTTATAATAATGCATATATCTTTTTTGTTACTTGTCCTTTTCCCCACAACATTGAAATTTAGCCATGTCAATATATACAGTTTAATTCATTTCTTGTAAGGATGACATTGTATTCCACTGTATGAATATACCAGAGTTGATCTTGTCTTCTGTTAAAGACTATTTAGGTCCTTTGCAGTGTTTTGATAGTAAAAACTGTGCTGATTGAACATTAATAAATGCATTTAGTCCTACAAAGAATAATAAATAATGACTATTACTCAGCGCCCACTTCCAGTATTCTACTTTAAATTTTTGAGAAGTTCTGTAGTACTTGGCAGCCTACCACCATATTACCTATTAGAATATTTCTCATGTAATTTTGTCTATATTTGAGATTCTGGTATATTTTCTTTTCCTTTTTTTTTTTTGGTACCAAAGATTGAACCCAGGGGCACTTAACCACTGAGCCACATCTGTAGCCCTTTTTTTATATGTAAATAGAGACAAGTGTGTCTGTTTCTATTTAAATATAAATAGAATATAAATTATAAATTTAGGGTCTCACTGAATTGCTTAGTGCTTCCCTAAGTTGCTGAACTCAAAATCCTGCCCTAGCCTCCTGAGCCCTATGATTACAGGTGTGCACCACCAAACCCTTCTGTATATTTTATTTTTAATTTAACGCCTTTTGCCCAAAAATATAGAAATAACTTTTAACTCTTTGATTTATGTTAATCTGTCTTTGTTAGACTGAGCCATTAAATTGTGATCGAGATTGTTTTTATTTCAATAAAATTTAAAAATTAATTATTAGTGCTTGATCATTTTAAAGTAGGGGCATTTCATTATAACTGTTCACTGGGTATATTTTACACTCTTACTTCATTATTTTAGTTTGATTAATGATATCTCACATAATAGAGAGATTTTTTATTGATTGCAGGATTTAAGGAAGGCTGCAGTCCTTATCTTTGCAAATAAACAGGATATGAAAGGGTGTATGACAGCAGCAGAAATCTCTAAATACCTCACCCTTAGTTCAATTAAGGATCATCCATGGCACATTCAGTCCTGCTGTGCTTTAACAGGAGAAGGGTAAGTGTTAATCAACCTGAGGAGAGATATAGGTTCATTCAACTTTTTTAGGCAAACCTGTTTCCTTCTTCGATCTTTGTTTCTTTTACTGTTACTGTTGTTAATTCAAAGTGGTTTTTATATTGTATCTCAGGCTTAGAGTGTTAAATAATTTTAATAAACAAAATTACAACTTTTTTATAATTTTTAATATAAATGTAATAATGTTTAGCCAAAAACAATAATTTTTTATTTTATTTATTTTTAATACTGGGGTTTCAACCCAGGAATTCTTTATCACCGAGGTACATTCTCAGCCCTTTAATTTTTTATTTTGAGACAGTATCTAGCTAAGTTGCCCAGGCTGACCTCAAATTTGGAATCCTCTTTCCTCAACCTCTTGAATCACCAATATTATAGGTGTTCATCACCATGTCTGGCAATAATAATTTTGAATTCAATTTTTATAGTCCTAAGTTTTTATTGTTCATTTGTCACTTTTATAAATTTTTTGAGTGAGAGAAAACTGTAATATTGCCTGAACTATAGAGGAATGTTTAAAGACATTATACATTTTCTACAAGGACATAAACCTAAGCTTCCAGTTTTTCAAAAGCATATATCTACTTTATTATCAAGAGCCTTTCTGAGAGACAAGAAGTGTTTCTAGAAAAGAAACATTTGAGGCAGATGCCATTGTGATGTATTCTTTTCTAAGAATTTGTAAGTAGATATTAGGCTAAGGTGTGTTATATGTAGATTATATATAGTTTATATCTAGGAACTTTATGTCAACCTAACTTCTTAATTTTCTTCTCTTAGAATGCTTTCTCCTCTTAAAAATGCTTGCAGTATAATAGATGTGTTATAGAAATGCTTTGACCTATGACTTTAAGGATGGTTTGTAGGTATTTCATTCTTTAGAGTTTAGGAGGGTAAGGTGAAGTTCCTGCTATTTTTCTTTAGTGGTATCAGTTAAAGGAGAGGAGAGCGTTTATAGTCCTCATGTCAAAGCTGTATCTTCAAGATGAAAGTAGAGCAATTTCCCACATTACTCATAATGATTTAAGATCATTTAAAGTGAATCTTCCATTAAAAGTTCCACTAATATGTATTGAATGTTGTCACTAAAGTATATAGATAATGTAGTACTGATCTTTAGATAAGACTTAAAATTGAGTATGCATTTCAGGTTTTAAGCATAAAGTTTTTAATTTTAAAAATACTTTTTTCTTTGTGTAGGTTATGCCAAGGTCTAGAGTGGATGACCTCCCGGATTGGCGTGAGATAACTTTTTAGCTTGAAAGAGACTGCTCTATTTATTCTATGACATGAACGTTTTTCCTAGTACCTTTGGCTGCTGAGGCAGCAGCATGTTTAATTTATAACAACACAAACCTCTATGAGCAACACTTGAATCAAGTGCAGCTGAACTGGAACATAAAAAGATTTTTTCTTAACTTTTTTTAAATGCACTAATCTTCAGTTGGATGAACATAATGTATAACTGTTTTCAGCAACAAACTCTTCTGACTGCTTATTCTGTATTCTAATTATTCAGTGACTGCCTTGTAAAAATGTTTGTCATATGTTTAATGTTTTCAGAAGTATTGTTATAACCTTTATGACCAATTTCTTTACATTCATGACCACCACTCCCTCCTAGGTTTGACAGAGTTTTAGTGGAAAATATTAGGTACTACTTCCAAATTTCTCCAGAACTAAATATTTGTTCTTTTTATAAATCATTTATCTTTGATTTTTGATTTAGAATTTATTCTAAAGAAATAAATTTGCCTAGAAAATACATATAAGAAAGATTAAACATCATGAATATATGCCTTTAATTTCCTCACATATTACATTTCATGGAATAATTGTAAGTTGGTATTAGCATGGAAATTAAGTAGACTATTAATTTATGTAAAGGAATTGAGTTCACTTTTCTAGTTACAACATTTGGTAAAAACTGATACAAGTAAAATATTTACTTGAAAGCCTGGCATGGATGGTCAGTACTGTTGGATTAATCTGGTATTTTAGGAATGTCACATTATTCACTGTGTATATAATAATCAGAAGTTATTAAAGCACACCAGCACTAAAATTAAAATATGACACCTGGATCTGTTTTACCATCAATTTACAAACAATTATGTTATTAGCAAAATTTCAGCTACTATTTGAAGAGATATCACATCTGCTTTGGACAGTAGCTAAAGCAGAAGTATGAACAGTTCTTTTTATTTCTTAAAATTTGACATAGTGTCTATCATAGCATTTTTGCCACCAGCAGAATATTGTAAAACCCTGGGGCTTTCTTTAAATATTTTTGAGAATGTTGTGTGGAGTAGCCTTGAAACAGTTGTCATCTTTGAATTATATATACTTTGTGTTCTAAAATCTTAAAGGAAGCTGCTAAATTTAATCCTAGATTTTGTAGTATTACTACAATACTCAATATTCTTAACACCGTGTAAATTCAAAACTAAAAGTGAAGGAAAAGTCATATCAAAAGTTTATTTATTGGATATCATTAAGTTTTGAGGCAGTTATCTACAAATGTCTAAGCATTGCATATTTTAAATTAAGAGGGAGGACAGGAATTTTAATTTCAGATGTATGATTTTGCTCTAAAGAAGGTATAGAATATATATTTAGAGAATATTATTTCATTTTTGCAGTATTTTTCTTTTTGGATCAAAAATAAGATTCAGTGTTCATAAGAATATCAAAATACCTGTTCAAAAGTGGTATTTTAATATTTTATTTGTAAATGAATTTAAATTTTGCTGTTTTCAGGTATATTTACTTTACTATATTGAAATGAATTAATTTAGATAAACTTGGTAATATTTTCTGATTTGTTTAGTGGTAGCATGCCCTTGAACAGAAAAATAGCCGGGAGAAAGCTTTCTGGACTTGGGAAAATAATTAACTTTATTTTAAGCCTTTTAATTAATGATTCTATACCAAGTAGTGGCTTAGTTTAGTTTAGTTTTTAATATAACCCATAATCAAGAACATGTGAGAAAAGCAGATATAAATCAATACAGATGCTTTGTGGGATGTGTGTATGTATGTGTGTGGTGTGTGAGTGATGGTGGTGGAGGGAGATGGGAATTAAGAAAATACCATTTACCTAAAGCACACTTTGCCTGAATTTCTACTTGGTTTTATTGTTTACCATAAGTACTAAGGATAATTCTCAAATCTATCCTGAGAAAAAGTATATTTAGTACTCCAGTATTCTTATAAAATAATTATTCTGCCTTCTTGTGTCCAATAAGATTGGCTGGCTCAGTTCTCTTCTATCAGATTACATGGTTATTTTTTATATTACCACATCAGCATTATATTGAAAGTGTTTTTAATAGTTGATTGTATTTTGTCAAACAGCTATACTAGTAGAGTCTCAGATGTTGCTATTTAATTTTCTAAATAATTTTTTAAAAACCATTGTGTTATTTTTGCATTAGAAGTGATTTATGTTAGCTGTTTGTTGAGGATGAAGTTAGTCATCATTCAAGTAGACTTTGTGCCAATGATTGGGAAAAGTTCAATTAGGAAGTTCATGTAAGACTTTTTAAAGGGTTTTCATCAGATCTTTCCTGTTAAAATAGTATGAAAACTGATCATACTTTACTCCAAGAGAATGTCTTGACTTAAGCAAGTATCTAATACTGAAGCATTGATTTTATTCATTGTAAATCAGCCAACAGATATTATTTGAAAAATATAAATTTGTGATTAGTGCCTTTATTCATATTTGAGATAAGTTCTTAATTTTGTATTATGCCTGTTCTTTAGAAGTCTGATTAGCAACTAATTAGTTCAACAAGGGAATGATTTGAGTTTTACCCTCTCTGTTAGCTCCATATATTGCCTCACAAAGTTTCTAGTAAGTGGAAAGCAAGAAACCCAACCACATTACCTTCAGGAGATTATTCTACATTTTATTTTTAATTGGAGGATAAAGAATTTTAAGGTTTTTTGTTTGTTTAGTTGTAGATGGATACAATACCTTTATTTTTTATTTATTTATGTGGTGCTGAGGATTGAACCCAGTGCCTCACATGTGCTACTTTCATTATCTATAGAATAAAGAGATAATAATATTTTCCTATGGAAGCAGTGAATAATATAGGCAATGTCATTAACAGTAGCCTCTGAAGAGCCATGGAATGCTCAAAGCAAAGAAAATTTTGAAGAAATAAAAGCTTTTTTTAAAAAGAAAAAAGTCTTTTTGGTATAGTGTCATAGGACAAATTATAGATGAAATTGTTTCTGAATAGCACTCATATTTTTTAAAGCCCCAAATAGGGAAGTACATATAGTATGAAATTATATACTCATTCAGTATTTGATTCCTACCCCATTGTCACTTCATTTATTATATGAATGCAAAAAAGTAGGAAAATAAAGTACAATTAATAACTACTATTCACCTTAAGTTGAATTAATGGCTAATCATAATACAAAAGAAAAAACAAGTCATATTGCATAGAAAATGATATTATACTGCTTAAAAAGCATTGGTGTATGTTGGAAATACCTTCTTCTGAAAAGTGTATCTTTCTCATTTTCCTGGCTTTACCACTTGGATGAAGTGTTTAGTTAAGTTTATTGCCTATAAATGCCACCCCAAACTACAATTCAGTTTGTCTCTTTAGTATTGAAAATATACTGTAGCCAGACTGTAATTATTTACAAATATCTGCATGAATCTGAAACTTATATTCAAGGTTAGGTTTTTCAGTAGTATCTCATCATTATTCATTGAATATGACTATGAGGAATAAACCCCAAAGCCAGGCTCCTCCTCAAAAAATGTGTATTTTAAGAATTCTTGATAACCAAAGCTATTTTAGAAAAGGTCAATGTGAAAAATATGTTCAGCTACTCCGTTTTAAATTTGGGGGGTGGCGAATGTGTTAAAGTGGCCTAAAGTCAGCTTTAAATGTATGTGCTTTGATGAAATGTTTGGGAAATGTTAATTTGAATGCTTTTAGAAACAAATTCAGAATATTTGAAATTAAAGGTAAACTTATAATCTTCAAAAGGATACTAGATAAGAAAATGTGTGTGGAAGAAAATTTCTTCCCCCCCTCCCATTTAAGGCACTTACAATTGCTAGAAAGTTTATAGTATTTTACTGTAGAACTAGTTGACCTGTATTATTTTTAATCTCACCCAAAAAATTGAAGACTGATTAGGTTTTCAGATTTGGGAACTGTAGTCACATACAGGCATCTTTTGCCCCACCCCCCACCCCCAACCAGTAATCTAAATGTTCTTCTGAATATGGAGAAATAATAAAATGTGCTGTGCGTGGCTTTTGGAATAGAAAACAAAATTCTAGCTGTGTTCAGTGGCACATGCCTGCAATCCCAGCAACTAGAGATGCTGAGTCAGGAAGTTCATAAATTCAAGGCCAGCTGGCAACTTAGCGAGGCCCTAGGTGACTTAACAAAACCTTTTCAGAATAAAAAATAAAAAGATGCTGGGGATGTCACTCATTGGTAAAGTGTCTCTGGGTTCAGTCCCCAGTACTACCCGCCCCTCCCCCCACCCCCGCAAAAAAAAAGAAGGAAAAAAGAAACAAAGTTCTGAAAGAATGGAAACGTTTTCTTGCACAAAGTTGTAAAATTTTAATTTAAAAGTTACCTCATTTTTCAATCCACAAGGTGCTTTGCTCAAGTTTGTGGGATGTTACGCCATCCCATAAATACCCTTTCACCCAAACTGTATTTGAAATATGCAAAATCCACAACTAAGGAATTGCATTCCTTGGAAATTTTTTTTTATTCTTAATTGTTTACCACCAGCAGGGCTAATATAATGTATCAGATTCACATAGTTTTCATTAAAGCAAATGAGCCAATGCTCATTCAGTATTTTAATTAGTTAAATAGAATAAGGGAAAGGAAAAATCCTTTAATTTGGTTGGTTGTGGTATACTGTGAATATATTTCTGTCAATATTGGTTAAAATAGCAAATGACTATCATTTGAATTCAGTTGTGTATGATTTCTTTGCTTGTTTTATCCTTACTCATAAAGACTGTAATCATTTTAATCTTACATTTTCCCTCAGGAAATTCAGGGACTCCAAAACTTCTCTTTTATTCTCTTGGAGTAAACTTTCAGTGTGGGTTATGAAATTTTTTAATTTTGATTTTTAAAAAGTTTAGCTGCTGTTTCATTGAAAGTGTGAAGCGATGGTTATGTTTGTTTGTTTTTAGTTATTAGATAGTTATAAACGTTGCCATGTTTATCTATTCCACAGAGCATAGTTTAAAAAAAAAAAAAAACTAAACTAAAAGCAGTTACAGCCTTGCTCTTGCACTCATTCTAATGAGAGTATAATGATTATAATCACACATTGCCATCTTAACATAAATTGGTGCTTTAGAGCATTAAAGTTGAAGCATTAGGTCCTGTATTCAATATACTTCTTGCCTCAGAATGTACAACTACATTAAAATGTGTGTATTTGTATTCATGTTCATTTCTTAAAATCAAATTGTATCCATCAAGGTTCAAGCTTTTTGCAAAAGCTCATAACAGTATATCTTAGCTAATCAGCCTGGTCAAATACAAATGGTATTATAAGATCAAAATTGTGAGTCAGATCTCTCTGTGGGCCCCCTGCTGTAGTTCAGAGGAAAGAAAAAAATGTCTTTCGTACCACAAACCGCTCTGAACTCTTAACCAAGCAACTGAAATGTGTGACATTGGTTCAAGATTTTACACATTTACCAAGAAAATTGCAAAGCTAATTAATTATTCACCTCATCATTTCCTGAAAATGGTTCAAAGCATGTTCTTCTGATGGTGGGTTGTTTAAAAGACATGTTTTTGTCGTTTTAATACTTCATTACTATTGTGAAATGCATTTTGTATGTTAAGTTCAGGTGGCTGGATTCTCATGATTTTTTATTTCTACAAATATGTTATAATGAGTTGCTTGCATGCCTACTTATCCAAGTAAAAGGATGCTGTTTGCTCTGGAATGTTCATCTTTTAGACAGGTTTTGGGTCATTTGCAATCATGGTGCAATATAGTGTAACATTCATTTGTTTTCAGTCAACAGTTTTATTTTTGTCATAATAAATAATTACTTTTCCAATATGAAGTGACCCAGTGTTTTCTTTTAAAGATAAAACATGTTTTAAAGATACATTTGTTGGAAGTGATAGAAATACATCTAAGCTCACAAAGGGTGAATTTTATTATAAAAATCACATGGTAAGGGGTCATGAAACCCAAGGTCAGATTTCTGGATTTCCAGAACACACTGGAACCAGATTGCAACACCAAGGAAAAACCAGGAAGTTATCCTTTTCTCTTGCTTACCTCTTTTTCAGTCTTCCAACTGGATTTCTCTTTCCGGGTCCACATGGTAAATAATGTCTAAGTTTATCTTTGTGTAAGAGAGAAATCAGAGTATGGTTAGATTTTTAGATATGATTCCATATTCCCCAGGAAATTTGATTATTAGCTGGCATTACCCTCTCTGATCCATACTGGTAAGTGGAAGGTAAATTCATCAAAGAAGGTGAATCCCTGGGGAAGGAAATCCAAGTGGATGTGCATACTCCTTTATGGGATATGATCAGGATCATCTACACTTTGTGTCTACTTGAGTTAGTGTTCTTTAAAACGTTGAGATGAGTCAGGGCTGTGGCACATGCCTGTAATCCCAGCAACTCCAGAGGCTGAAGCAGGAAGACCATAAGCTCAAAGACAGCCTTACCAATTTAGGAGGAGATCTTGTCTCAAAAGTAAAAATGGGGCTGGGGTCGTGGCTCAGTGATAGGGCACTCACCTTGCATGTGTGAAGCACTGGGTTTGATCCTCAGCACCATATAAATATAAAGATATTGTGCACATCTACAAAAAAAAATTTTTTTTAAAAAAGTAAGAGTGGTCTGGGGATATAGCTTAGTGTAAAGCATCCTTCTGTTCAATTTCTAGTACTGGGAGGGAAATGTTCATTTCTTTCTATTACTGAATAATATTCCATCATAAGGATGTATCATAATTTGCTTATCCACTCATGTTAGTGGACATTTATTTGGGTTTGTTTCTAATTGTTTTGATTTTACAAATAAAGCTGCCAGAACATTTTATGCATAAAATCTTTATATAAATATTTGCTTTCATTTCTCTTTGTAAACCTGGAGACTGGGTCATTATGGTAAGTGTACATTTAACTCAGAGCAATGTAAACTTTTCGAAAGTGGTTGTACCATTTTACGTTTCCCCTATGGGTGCATAAGAGTTCTGGTTGCTCTATGTTGTCAACAATTGACTGATCATTTCTTTGATTTTAGACATTCTCATAGGTGCCTCATTGTGGCTTTAATTTGAATTCCTCTGAGGGTTAAAGACAATCTTCATACATATATTTAGTTGTAGATGGACACTATACCTTCATTTCTTTTTATATGGTGCTGAGGATTGAACCCAGTGCCTCACACTTGCTAGGCAATCACTCTACCACCGAGCTACAACTCCAGCCTAGAAAGATTCTTCTAATGTGCTTGTCATTCTTCTTATACACTCAGGAAGTGTTCACATCTTTTACTGATTTTTAAATCGAGATTCTTTTCATTTGAGTTTCAAGAATTGTTTACTGTGTTGTGGTTGGTTGGTTGGTTGGTTTTGGTACTGGGGATTGAACTAGGGGCACTCAACCACTAAGCCACATTCCCCAACCCTTTTTAAAAATATTTTTTCAGAGACTAAGGCTGGGTTGAACTTGGGGTCCTCCTATCTCAGCCTCCCAAGCCACTGGATTACAGGTATGCCCCACTGCATCTGGCTTGTTTGTTGTTACTTATTAGTATTTAGAATGCTTATTTCTTCAGTCTTATTTTTTAATTTAATTGTTCTATTGTTGCACAATAATTATACAGAATAGTGGGTTTCATTGTGATGTGCTTATAACATCCACATGACATAACTTGGTTAATTTCCCAGGAGCTCTCCCTTGTCGTCCTGTTCCTCCCCTGGCCCCCTTCTTCTACCCCATTGGGTTGTGTGTGTGTCTCTTTTTTCAAATTTTCTTTGGTGGTGCTGAAGATTGAATTCAGGGGTTCTCTACCACTGAGCTACATCTCCACGCCTTTTAATTTTTTGAGACAGATTCTTGCTTAGTTTCCAAGACTGGCCTTAAACTTATTATGTTCCTCCTTTCTCAGCCTCCAGAGTAGCTGGGATTACAGGCATGCACCACCATGTCCGGCTCCTTTCTAATTTCATGAGATCCCCTCTCTTTAGCTTCTCTAGCTTCCACACGAGAGAAAATATATATGACCTTGACTTTCTGAGTTTAATTTCACTTAAGATGCTGTCCAGTTTCATTCACTCTCTTGGAATTGACATAATTTTATTTTTAAGGCTGAACTCCACTGTTGTGTGTGTGTGTGCATGCGTGTTTGTACATAGATCATAATTTATCCATTCATCTTTTGAGGACCTAAACTGGTTCCGTGACTTGGTTGTTGTGAATTGTGCTGCTATAAACAAGTATGCATGTGTCTCTATATACGGACCTTAATTTCTTGGAGAAATACCAAAGAGTGGTATTGCTGCATATGGTGTTTCCATTCCCAGTCTTTGGAGGAACCTCCATACTAATTTACATTCCCACTGATGGTATATAAGGGTTCCTTTTGCCTGCTTTAAATATATATTTTGTTTATTATGCAGTACTGGAGATTAAAACCAGACAGCATCTCTCTACCACTAAGCTACATCCTTAGCCATTCTAATTTTTTATTTTGAGAAAGGATTCCATTAAGTTGTCCAGTTGGAATTCAAACTTGGATCCTCCTGCCTCAGCCTCCCAAGTAGCTGGGATTACAGGCTTGATAGTTTTTTGAGTTCTTAATGTATTCTAAATATTAATTCTCTGTCATAACTGGCAAAAATTTCTCCCATTCCGCAGGCTCTTTTATTATTATTATTTTTGTTATACAGGACAGTAGAATGTATTTTGGCATCGTATAGGTACATGGAGTATAACTTATTTTATTTAGGATCCTATTCTTGTGGTTGTACCTGATGCAGAGTTACTCTGGTCGTGTATTCAAATAAAAGGCTAGGAAAGTTATGTCTGATTAATTCTGTTCTTCCTATATCCGTTCCTCTTCCCTTCCCCTCATTCTCTAATCCAGTGGACTTCATTCTTCCTCTCCTGCCCTCCATCATGGGTTAGTGTGCACATATCAGAGAACCTTCAGCCTTTGGTTTTTTGGGACTGGCTTATTTCATTTAGCATGATATTCTCTAGTTCCTTCCATTTACCAGCAAATGCCATCATTTCATTCTTTGTGGCTAAGTAATATTCTATTGCGTATATATACCACATTTTCTTTATCCATTCATTTGTTGAAGGGCACCTAGGTTGTTTCTGTAGCTTGGTTATTGTGAATTGAGCTGCTGTAAGCATTGATGTGGCTGTATCACTGTAGTGTGCTAATTTTAAATCCTTTGGGTATAGACTGAAGAGTGGGAAAACTGGGTCAAATGTTGGTTCCATTCTAAGTTTTCTAAAGAATCTCCATACTGCTTTCCAGAGTGGTTGTACCAATTTGCAGTCCTACCAGCAATATATAAAAATACCTTTCTCCCCACATCCTTGCCAGCATTTATTGTTACTTGTATTCTTTAAAAAAATATTTTTAGCTATAGATGGATACGTTTGTTATTTTTATTTTTATGTGGTGCTAAGGATCAAACCCAGTGCCTCACACGTGCTAGGCAAGCGTTCTACCACTGAGCCACAATCCCAGCCCATTACTTGTATTCTTGGTAGTTGCCATTTCTGACTGGAGTGAGATGGGATCTCAGTGTAGTTTTAATTTGCATTTCTCTGATTGCTAAAGATGTTGAACATTTTTTCATATATTTTTTGACCATTTGTATTCTGTGAAGTACTTGTTTAGTTCCTTAGCCGCTTTATTTATTAGGGGTTTTTTTGGTGGTGGTTTTTTTTTTGTTGTTTGTTTGTTTGTTTGGTACTGGAGATTGAACTCAGGGGCACTCGACCACTGAGCCACCTCCCCAGCCCTATTTTGTGTCACTGAATTAGTTAGCACCTTACCGCTGCTGAGGCTGGCTTTGAACTGGCGATTCTCCTGTCTCAGCCTCCCTAAGTGCTGGGATTACAGGCTTGTGCCACCGTACCCAGCTTGGTGGGTTTTTTATTTTGTTTTTTTTTTGGCAGAGGTGGTACTGGGGATTGAACTCAGGGGCACTCGACTACTGAGCCACACTCCCACCCCAATTTTGTATTTTATTTAGAGACCGGGTCTCACTGAGTTGCTTAGAGCCTTGCTATTGCTTGAGCACGGCTTTGAACTTGCGATCCTCCTGTCTCAGCCTCCTCAGCCACTGGTATTACAGGCATGCGCCACAGTGCCCAGCTGGTGATAAATTTTTTGAGTTCTTTGTATAACCTGGAGATTAATACTCAATCTAAGGTGCAGGTGGTAAAGATTTTCTTCCATTCTGTAAGCTCTTTCTTCACATTCTTGTTTCCTTTGCTGTACAGAAGCTTTCTAGTTTGATACCATCCCATTTATTGATTCTTGATTTTACTTTTTGCACTTTAGGGGTCTTATTGAGGAAGTCAGTTCCTAAGCTGACATGATGGAGAGTTGGACCTACTTTTTCTTCCAGTAGACACAGGATCTCTGGTCTAATGCCTAAGGTCCTTGATCCACTTTGAGTTGAGTTTTGTGCAGGATGAGAGATAGGGGTTCAATTTCATTCCACTACATATGGATTTCCAGTTTTCCCAGCACCATGTGTTGAAGAGACTCTTTTCTTCAATGTGTCTTTATGGCACCTTTGTCTAGTATGAATCTGTTTTTATGTGGGTATGTCTCTGTGTCTTCTGTTCCATTGGTCTGTAGGTTCTTTTTCGAACTGTTGTTTCTTTTGCTGTGCAGAAGCCTTTTAGTTTGATGCCATTGCATTTACTGATTCATGGTGTGATTTCCTGAGCTATAGGAGTCTTATTGTGTGGTTGTTGCCCATGCCAATATGTTGGGTGGTTCCTCTGTGTTCCATTCTGGTCCTATTCCTAGGTCAGTGATCAATTTTGAGTTGTCTTTTGTGCAGGTAAGAGCAATGTAGCTTCAGTCTTTTACATATGGATATCCAGTTTTCCCAGCATCATTTGTTAAAAGAGTTTATCTTTTCTCCTGTTTTTTGGACCTTTGTGAAGAATCAGGTAACTGTAACTGTGTGGATTCTCTCTGTCTTTGTTCTACTGGTTTGTATATGTTAGCTTTAAGTAATTGACCAGATAAGCAATTTGTGGTTATGTCCTAGTCTGTGGCTTACTTTTTTATTTTCTTAAAAATATATTGTTAAAACAAGATGTATAGGTGGCATTTGTCAAAGATTTACTTAATTCAGCATTTAGGAAACCAGCAGACTATGCAACTGACTCCAAGGAAGATCCATCTGAAAAATTTAGACCTATTATTTCTCCATGTTAACATCTTCTAACTTTATAGTCTGAGGCTCGAATTGATAGTAAATAGAAATTCAAATGGAATCATACATTTTTTGGCTGGGAAGGTGGCACACACCTGTAATCTCAGTTACTCTGAGGCTGAGTAGATGATCTTTAAGTGAACTTAATAGACCGACTTCCCTATTAAGATTTTGGGTGTTGTTGTTGTTTTGTTTCTTAGTATCATTTTGAAAGGGCATAGTTACTTTTTGCCATATGTCCAAGTTTGGGATAATAGTTTAATAGGAAAAAGTATTTTTCTTAAGTCAAAATGGACTTCAGGTAAGGTAGTAAACAGCCAGGAGACAGACCTGTTTTGGTGCCCATGAAGTCTAGTATGAATACAAAGTAGTGCTGAACAAGCTAACTTCAGCTGTTCCAAAACCCATGATGGTTCAGACTAAGCTGATTACACAGTAGCCTCTGGGAAGCCAAATGACAGAACTCTGCAGTTGATTGTTTATTGCCCTCCCGACATTTGCCCAAAATTAAAATTGATTCAGAAAGTGGCCATGTGCCAGTATAGCAGATCCATTTTGATGCCCCTTTAGCTAACATGAAGTAGTCATTCACCAGAACTTGTGAACCTGTGTTACCTTTTGCACGGCAGGATCTTGACATGGGGAACATCATCCTGGATTTTAATTTTATTCCTTTCTCATCGATGCTTTAATTTTCTCTTTTGTAAATTCATAACTTACATAAAGTACATAAAGGAGTGTGTGCAATTTAACAAGTGAACATATGTGCACCCACCACTTCTTACTGTCCTCAGGATCCATAGAAATAGACCATTTCCCCTGGTTATGGTTAACATCCTCATTCAGGAATACTTGGGGCTGTTTCATATCCAAGAGCTCCTGGGGTGGGGTTAGGGTTGTTACCAATTTTCTCCTAAAACTCACACAATGACCCAAGGACACGTTACTGTGATAAGGAGAAATCTGATGAAGGAAAAAAAGGCTTTGTGTATTGGGTATTGAACTGGGGCTCTGCCATGCAAGGCATGCACTCTACCACTGAGCTACATCCACAAGTCCCTTTTTAAAATTTAGAGACAGGATCTTGCTAAATTGCCCAGGTTGGCCTTGAACTTGTGATCTTCCTGCCTCCACTTCACAGTAACTGGGTTTACAGTTGTGTGTCACTTCCTTAGCCAAGAAAAGGAGAGTTTGATCTCCCACTCATCTCTTCTGTTTCCTGGAGCCTGTGGCATTAAGAGTAAAATTAGAAGAAAATTTGGTCCCCAATATTAATTGAGCCCCATCTTTGTTCAAACCCTAGGGATACATACAATGGGAAAATTGTCCTTTGTGGAACTTAAAATACAAGTGGAGAGGAAAGCAAATTAAAATCACAACTGTACCAGATACCAAAGACCTGTGTTTGGTGGAGGTAAGTTTATATGGCCAGAGTCATTTGAAACATCTGTAAGTTTTGAATAAAAGACATATTAAGCTTAAACAATCATATTCCTAATTTAGATGTAGTTTTTAGGAATGGAGTAACAAGCACAGGAAGAACTACCTGAGAAAGAAGTTGAACTTCTTTTGGGGGACAATTAAGTATCAGTTTATTTAAAACAAAACCACACATGCATCTAGGAGCAGTTATAGTTATGCAATAATGTTGTTATAAGGTTAATAAAACTGGGTTATGAGTTCAATTGTGTCTCCCCTAAAATTTATGTGTTGAAGTCCTAACCCACAGTACCTCACGATATGATCTTTTTTGGAAACAATCTTTACAGAGTTAAAATGAGGTCACTCAGCAGGCCCTAATTTACTGTGACTGGTGTCCTTATGGAAGGGGAAATTTGGACACAGAGATAATATATATCGGTAAGATGATATAAAGACACAGGGAGACTACAGCACTTTGCAAACCAAGGAAAGAGGCCTGGATCAGATCCTTCATTCACAGATATCAGAAGAAACTCACCCTGCTTGCTGACGTGGATTTTGGACTTCTGCCTCCAGAATTGAGGTTTCTTTTTTTTTTTTCTTTTTCTTTTTTTGGTACCAGGGATTGAACTCAGGGGTCCTCAACCACTGAACCACATCCCCAGCCCTATTTTGTGTTTTATGTAGAGACAGGGTCTCACTGAGTTGCTTAGCACCTCGCTGTTGCTGAGGCTGACTTTGAACTCGTGATTCTCCTGTCTCAGCCTCCCAAAGTGCTGGGATTACAGATGTGCGCCACCACTACGTCCAGCTCAAAACTGAGGTTTCCATTGTTTAAGCCACCCAGTTTATTATACTTTGTTTCAGCAGTTGTAGCAAACTGGTACAATTATCATTATTTTTAACAATTTCTTTTTCATAGATCTAAGGTCACCTTTTTATTATTAATTTTATTAGAGCATTCTAGTTATACATGGTAGCTGTGTTCATTCTAACACATCCTCCCTCACTTTTTTCAAATACTTTTTTTTTGGTACTAGAATTGTACCCAGAGGAACTATGTCCCCAGCCCTTTATTAAAATTTTGAGATAAGGACTTGCTAATTTGCCCAGGCTGACCTCAAACTTGTGATCCTCCTGCCTCACCTCTAGAGTTGGAATTATAGGCATATGCCACTGGGCCCAGGTCAAGAATTCTTTTTTTTTTTTTTTTTTTTTGGTATTGAAGATTGAGCTTAGAGTGCTTAACCATGGAGCCATATCCCCAGCCTTTTTTTTTTGAAACTGTGTCTCACGATGTTGCTTAGAGCCTTGCTAAGTTGCTAAGGCTGGCTTTGACCTTAAGGTCATTCTGCCTCAGCCTCATGAGCTGCTGGATGCTCAGCCTCAATCTTTGAGAGTAAGTCTCTGAAGAAAGAGACTTTGTTCCAAATTTCTCCAAATGTTATGGGATGTTCAGACATGATGACTTTTCCTGGTTAGTCTTAACTTTCACCAGTTGATCTTTAGGGAAATCTGTTTTCATGCCCAGTGTGAGCATCTGGTTGCAAATGGCAGGAACATTCATGAGAAAGTTTTTTCAAATGTTCATGCGAAACAGCTGGGTGTGGTGGCACACACCTGTAATCCCAGCGGTTTGGGAGGCTGAGGCAGGAGGATTGAGAGTTCAATGCCAGTCTCAGCAACTTAGGGAGGCACTTAGCAACTTAATGAATCCCTGTCTCTAAATAAAATATTTTAAAAGAGCTGGGGATGTGGCTCAGTGGTAAAGTGGCTCCCAATCCACAGTGCCAAAAACAAAACAAAACAAACAAAAAACATGAGAAAAACAAGAAGACAGCTTTGGTTTTCACAACCAAATCTCAGGGAAGTCAGGAACGTATCTGGCTTTATATACAACATATCCAGAGATGTAAACACCACAAGGATCTCATCTCTGCCACTGTGGTAATCACTGCTTTACTCTCTCCTACCATTTGCAGGCTTTTTTCCTCCTTAAGGAAGAGACCCAATTGCCAACAACTCTAGATTCACATCCCAACAACTTTAAGAATACAGGAAAGAAAACCTTCCTTCCAGCATGTTGGAGAAGCATTATGATTGGCCCAGAATGGGTCAGGTGGCCAGCTTCTGGCCAGGTAGTACAAGTATATATGCACATTTGAACATGAGTGTGTGTGTGTGTGTGTGTATTGGTGTGTGCTGGGTGGGTGGGGTGTAGTGGGTTGGTAGAGGTTAAAACTGAATAGAAAACACAATAACCACAGTACCATAAACAGCCATTTTGTGAGCGGGCACCACCCTAAATTCTGCTATTACCATATGTCTCCCGCTTATTATCACAAGAACAACAACAACAACAACAAAAATGCCACATGATTGAATACAGCTTCAGCAGCTTCTACGCACTCCATACCAGAAAGTTAGTAAGGATATTATTTCAAAGGTAGATTCAAGGAGAATTTTAGAAAAGCATAATTCTGACAGCTATATTCATAGTGCATGAACTCTTTTGCATCAGTTGCTTCTAAAAGTAACATAAATTTTTAACAGAAAAACTGAAAATATAATAAATTGAATTTGTAAATGCAGTAGTTTGTTAGCATGGAGTAGAGACCCAATAAGGTTACAGAGTTGACAAAGAACTATTGAGTAAACGTACTGATCCAGACAATTTGAAGTATGATGCCCTTCGAGGTAAAGACAACAGGCTATGTGTATCTGAATGAAAGCTTTACTACATTTCTAGCTATGTATAATTTTGTATAAGTTACACTTTGTGCCTCAATTTCTTCAAAAACCTCTTTAGGGTTTTGAAAACATTAAATGAGGTGTGTCAGGAAGAGCATCTTGAGCAATGCCTAGAACATATTAATTGCTAAATAAATGTTAATTATTACTATAATTAGACAGGTGTTGTCATCTTTGCACCAAAATTCTCATACATTAGCCACAGGCCTAATAGGACTAAATGACTGAACTAGAATTCTAATTCAGGTATTCTGATTTTGAATCTGCTGCTTTATCATATCTTCTTAATGACTGGTCAGCAGACCACTTGGACACCTGGCTTTTGCTGGTCAAAATACATATATTATGGGGTCTCTTCTCAGTCTTACTGAATCTCTGAAGTTGGAGCCCATGGAGGTTCATTGTTCCAAGTACCTCTAGATGATTTGAAAGCACACTAAAGTTTGAGAGGCTAAAGAGACATGCAGGAGCTTGTCATATGCTTGAATCCCAGCAACTTGGGAGGTTGAGGCAGAAGGATTCCAAGTTTGAGGCCAGTCTCTGGCAACTTAATGAGATCCTGTCTCAAAAAATAAAAAGAGCTGAGGATGTAACTCAATAGTAGAGAGCCCCTGGGCTCAATACCCAGTATCAAAAAATAAAACAAACAAAACAAAAAACGGCACGTAGCTATCAATTCAAAGATTTCATGTAAGGAATTGGCTTTGCAATGCAATTTATCACCATGCTAGAAACATAATCGAGCTATAATCTTTTTGAACTATAGAAAGCAAAGTTCAAAAACTTATTTCTGACTTGTTCCAGTAGCTTCATAACTGCGTTTGATCAAAAACATTAAAACTCTGATCTGAAACTGAACAAAATTATAATTGTGGAATTGGTAGGTTGGAACAGGACTATTGTCCTATTTTCTTCAAAACTGTTTGCTTGATGTGCCAGGATATACTTCAACTTCCCTTATAATGTATGGGTTTGAAAATAGTCTCTTTGCAATAAGATTTTGGTTTAAAAAAATATTCTTGGGATGAAGCTATGTCATTTGCAAGAAAAAAGAACAGAACTGGAGAACATCATGTTAAGTGAAATATTTTCTCTCACATGTGGAAGCTAGAGAGAAAAAAGGAGAGATCACAACAATAGGAGAGAGATCAGTAGAATAGAGGATAAGGATGGAAGGAGGGAGGAAGAGAGGCAAAAGAGAAGTTACTGGGTAGTGAAATTGATCAAATTATGTTTTGTGCATGTATGAATATATAATAATAAATGCCACTTCAAAACGAGAAAATTTCTGGGCAACCTGAAAACCAACCACTTTTCTCTGATTCATCAGGGAATTGAGGTCACAGAGCAAACTGCTGCTCCCAAAATGGGGGAAGAGATAAGTGTAGGAAATAAAACACCATTTACCAGGAGAAGCCAGCTTCCTTACACCATATTTAAAAAGGAGTCTCTCTGGAGAACAAAAAACAATATGATAAAACTGAGGACTATAGGAAAGTTTAACTTCCAACATCACAGCTGCATTGATGTGCACGGCCTAAATCCTAGCCAGATAAACACAAAATTTACACTGAAAGTGTATCATTTCAGATTCTTTTATGAATACTATATGTCTGGCTTTCAATAAAAACTAATGCAATATTACTCAGCTTTAAAGAAGAATGAAATTATGGCATTTGCCGGTAAATGCATGGAGTTGGAGAATATCGTGCTAAGCGAAATAAGCCAAATTCACAAAACCAAAGGCCAAATGTTTTCTCTGATGTGCAGACGCTAATTCACAATAAGGGGGCAGCACTAGGGAAGAATAGAGTTACCTTAGATTAGGTAAAGGGGAGTGAAGAGAGGGAAGGGGAGAGGATATGGGAATAGGAAGGATAGTAGAATGAAACAGACATCATTACCTTAATATGACTGCATGACCGATGTGATTCTACAATGTGTACAACCGGAAAAATTAGAAATTATACCCCATCTATGTACGAGATATCAAAGTGATAAATGCATTCTAATGTCATGTGTAACTAATTAAAACAGAATTTCTTAAAAAGTAACAAGTTGTAATGAAAAGCAAAAACAAAATAACATTCTGAAAGCACAAAGCAAGCATCAATACACAAATATGGCACAAGTTTTTGCAATTATACTATGGACTTGAAATAATTATGATTGATATGCTAACATGCATATATACAATATACTCTGAAAAGCATATACTCTGTAAATAGATACATTGTAGTTTATAATAATATTTTAAAATAGATACACATTAAGGACATTTAAATAATCTTAAACATAGTAAATAATTCCAGTTGATGCATTAGCAATGAAACACATCACCAGTAATCAGAGGATCTAGGGTTTTTATTCTTTTTCCCTTTTTTTCCTTCTTCTTCCTCTTTTTCTTTCTCAGCCTTCTCTTTTTCTTTCCCATCTTGCTTCTCCTCCTCCTCCTCATTTTCTTTATATATTTTTCTTTCACTCTCTTCTATCCTCTCCTCTTTGCTGTATGCTGGGCAAGGGCAGGGTTCAGCAAACCCCTAACAGAACAAGTTGAAGGATATACTTCTTGGCCTTCTTGCTCTCCTGAGTTTTCTCCTCATTTTCTTGTCATTTGACATTTAACCAAGAACTCCAGAAGAGTTTAAATGTAGATAGAATACTGAAAGAGGAATTCAGGTGATTACTGAAGTCACATATACTATCAAAATATGAGAATTTACTGGAGGAATCTAGGATTGGTTATTCAGTGGACAGAGTCAGTGGGAACATCAACTGGGATATTTGAAAGATTCACAACTGGGACCAATGAAGTTAAGCTTGAGTAACCAAAATACTTATGATTCCCCCATAGCTGTCACAACCCAGACCATGCTGATGTGCTAGGTTGACTGGGCCACTGCGAGGAGTTGGAGCAGGGTTGGAGCTCTGCATTTGCAAGTGGCACAGCCTTTCAGACCAGGAAGAGCCACAAATTTGATTAGGTGTAAAAACTCAACTTGATACATGATTAATTCACAGATTTTTAAAAAAGTGAATTTTTTTTTTTTTTTTTTTTTTTTTTTTTGGTACTGGGGATTGAACTCAGGGGCACTCGACCACTGAGCCACATCCTCAGCCCTATTTTGTGTTTTATGTAGAGACAGGGTCTCACTGAGTTGCTTAGTGCCTCACCATTGCTGAGGCTGGTTTTGAACTCGCGATTCTCCTGTCTCAGCCTCCCTAAGTGCTGGGATTACAAGCGTGAGCCACCGCGCCCGGCTTAAAAAAGTGAATTTTGAGAGCCCAACGCAGTGGCTCACACCTGTAATCTCAGCACTTTGGGAGGCTGAGACAGGAGAATCTCAAGTTCAAACCCAGCCGCAGTAACAGCAAGGTGCCAAGAAACTCAGTGAGACCCTGTCTGTACATAAAACACAAAATAGGGCTGGGGATGTGGCTCAGTGGTCAAGTACTCGGAGTTTAATCCCCAGTACCAAAAAAATAATAATAAAAACAAAATAGTGATTTTTGAAATAAGTAATTTTCTTCTGTAATCAAATCTGATATAATAACATAAAGAAAAATACATAAACCTCTCACAACTCCCTCCATCCATCTTTCTGAAACCAGAGTATCTAGAGGTGAATTATTTCCTACCCAGTTAGTATGTGTCCTCTAGATGGCAGAATAGGATTTCATTTTGCACCGTTGAAGCCTCTTGGCTATTTAATTGCGGATTTCCCATTTCACAAAGTTTTTAGTTATTTTGTAACCAACATGTTTATAAACTTTTGTACAGATATCATCTCATCAATCCAATGCCTAGATCATGGCTTGGAAGAAGAAGCCATGATCTATTCCTGGAAAATCTAAATAATGATTTTTTTTTAAATGCAATGTTTGATGGGCTGAATTTGCTATACGAGTCAGGTATGCCTATCCAAAATCCAGAAGTGTTTTATATTTGAGAATTTTTGAATTTTGAAATATTTGCATAAACATAATGAGACATCTTGGATCTAAACATAAAATTTTCATGTATCATACACACCTTCTACACATAGCCTGAGTATTGTACAATATTTTTAGTGTGCTTGCATTGTTTTGTTTGTTTGTTTGGCTATTTATTTATTTGTTACTGAGAATTGAACCCAACAGTGCTTTACCACTGAGCTGCAACCCTAACTCTTTTTTATTTTTTATTTTGAGACAGGGTCTTGCTAAGTTGCTGAGGGCCTTGCTAAATTGCTGAGGCTGGCTTTAAATGGCAATCCTCCTGCCTCAACCTCCTGAACCACTGGGATTACAGATGTGTGCCACCAACCACACCCGGCTGAGTGCACTTGCATTTTGACTGTGACTGTCAAAAGAGTTCAAGTGTGGATGAAATGATGAAATTTTTCACTTGTGGTCTAGTGTCAGTGCTCAAAAAATTTTGTGTTTTGTATTTTAAGTATGCTCAAACTATACTATCTTGAATCAGTTGCTAATTATCTTGCTAAAATGAAGAGCCCATTGGACTGGCTTTACCAAATAGATAAGATGTTATTAACTGACATTTATTGTTGTTACTTAATGAAAATCTCTGGAGTCCTTGAAGATTATCCCATTATACAGGTGAAATATGCTGTAGCATTTGCCTCTATGTTAAAAATTTGTTTACTGAGATATTGTTTCCCAAAGAAATTTTGAAACTAAACTTTAGAATACAGTTGGCTTAGTTATCAAGAATTTTGGATCAGTCACATTTGAAAGATTGGATTTATATCAAGCCCCTTAAGCAATCATCATTTATTTATAAGAGTTTATCATCCTATGAAGTGTCATCCCTGCTTATAGTTGTCATTGGGAATCTATTAGCTTTCTTTCATCTCTCAATAACCTATTCCTACTTGGGAATAAATTTTCCACATAGCAGACACTCTATAAATTCTTATGAATTTGAATTCATTTGAATACTGGTCACATTCATTGCTTTGATTTGAACCTTCTAAAGAGATGTACTCAGGCTAGGTGCAGTGGTGGCAGGAGGCAGGAGGATCACAAGTTTGAGGTCAGCCTCAGCAACTTAGCAAGACCTGCAGCTCCTTAGCAACACCTCATCTCAAAATAAACAAAATGCAAAGGGCTAGGGATGTAGCTCATTGGTAAAGCACTCTTAGCCTCAATTCCTGGCACCCAAAACAAAAACAAAAAACAAACAAATAAATCTAAAACCCAAATAAACAAAAAATAAAATTAAATAAAGAGATATACTCAAGAAGTGGAATTATAATCTTTCTTTTTAATAGAGATCACCTTTTCCCACAAGAAATCTTGGATCTCATGTCTCCCAAAATGAAGGTCACTCTATCTGCTAATGAGGGGATGAGGTAACAAAGACTCATTTCTGGATTTTAATTTTATATTGAGGTCTGAGGTCTATAATTTTTGTTTTAGCAACAAAGAAAACTAATGATTTGCACTTTTGCAGTCTGATAATTTTGCCTAAGACTGACTAATATGTATAAGCAGCAACGACAAGTATATGTTGTCTAGCGTATGGACACTCTTGGCTTCCAGGAGAACCTTGCTGAGAATTCTGGGGTCAAGGCAAAAGATACTGTAATTGATGATCATTTCCTGTCGTGGTGGAAGAATGGGGAGCAGGCAGGTGCACTAGGAATTTGCCTTCTCCTTTAGGCTCTGGCTGTGAAATCAGAGGGATTGCAAGTTCACTTCTTCAAAGGAACTCAGCTATGTGGCTGTTAGAATGTAGGATTAGACTAGTTCCTCTAAGAAGTCTTTGCCAGGCTTCTTTGCAATTGCATGTTCTGATTTGGGTTTTTGTTATTATTTTTCCCCCTCTCTCGCTCTCTTTTTTTTTTTTTTTTTCTTTTTTTGGTACTGGGGATTGAACCCAGGGAAACTTTACCACTGAGCTACATCCCCAGCACTCCCCTTCTTTATTTTTAGACAGGGTCTCCATAAGTCACTTATAGCCTTGCTGAGTTGCTGAGGCTGCCCTCAAACTTGCAGTCCTCTTGCCTCAGCCTCCTGAGTTGCTGGGATTACAGGCATGCACCACCATGCCTACTTTATTAACTAAGAAAAATATGCTAATACACATTTTAAGAATCAGTAGTGATGATTATTTTCAATTTTGGTATTTATTCATTAATTCTAACAACAGATACTTATTTAAAGACTATTCTGTAACATTGTGCTTTGTTAAGTATGGAAGTTTACAGTGCTGGGCAAACAGATCTTGCCCTTGTGGAGTTTCCTTTTGAATTAGAGTTCCTCTAAAATTACTATATTGAATGGGTCTTCTAAGTTCACTTGACTCTTATAATACTTCATCTGTTATTCTAGGTTGCCGGGATGCAGCGGTGACTAAAAGATCCTGCTCAGGAAGCCCTTTTATTTTAGCAGGAAGAATCAATGAATAAGTATATAGTGTAAGGCACTGATATATACTGTAGAGAAAAACAGAAGAATTAAGGCTGCTGAGGGCAGTGGAGTTTTAATATTTTAAGAGATATGAATGCAGCGCAGTAGAGACCTTCATGAAGACCCATTGGAAGAATGCAGAGGGGCAAGAAGGGCAAAGGTCACAAGACTTGTGTAAGGGCTCAGGTTAAGAGGCTTGTGCTTAGAGAGTGCAATGATCATAGAGTAGACCACGTGGTTTTCAACTCTAGTGGAGGATGGTGAGATAAGATGTAGCAAGATAGCTAGGCCATCATAAGGACTTTAGGTTTTATTTAATGTGTTTTGAGAAATACTGGAGAAAACAAAGGGATTTTGGTAAACAGGGAATTGATGCAATCTGAATTTGTTTAAAAATGTTCACTCGGATACAGTTAGAGTGGGGAGAAACTAGGATAAGCAAGAATATCAGAAAATAAAACTATTATAAAGAGATAAACATGATTAAATATTTTTTTTACATTTTTATAGTTTATGTACAACTGTGTTTATTATTATCAAAATTCTAAGAGATTAAAACTTCATGTACTTTTAAATAATTCTAAGCTGATTAGCTTTCATCTTGTGTTGTCTGATCTAGCTCAAATATTCATATTTCATATTACATTATAGAGCATAGAGAACATATAAAAATCAGTGATTTCTTTCTTAATTGAGATATTCAGAGAGTCAGAAGAAACACTAGGTCCCATTTACCAGATGGCCATGATACTTAGTTTGAGACTGTGGATAACAGAAGCATATGTGTTTAGGCCTCAGCCAAACCTACATCTGGGGACTTAAAGGTCCAAGCAGTTTGGAAAGAAATTTCCAGAATATATGGGGCATTGAAGAAAGAGTATTAATTGTTATTGTTATAAACCTATATTTGCATCTATTAATAGGGTTGTTGGACCTTTAAGTTGGAAATAAAGATCAAAGATTTATTCATAGTGGTTTTTGATGGAGGGACAGGATTGTATTTGGTGTTGTTGGCAAAGCATTCTCTCTGATTCAGAGATGGACTTCTTGACTCCCTGTGGTTGGAAAGCTTTAAAGTAGTTCTGGCCAGAGAGTTGAAACTGTAAATATTTTCTGTCACTTCTTGACCAAATGTTCAGTTGCTGGCATAAGACCTTTCAGAACTCCCCTTCTCTTCTTACATGGTGACCTACATTGGCAATAGTGTTCCTCAATTAGCCAGGGTCTCTGAGTGACACCAGTGATCAATCTCTCAGCTTCAACTCCCTACATCTCAACTGTGAAGAACATGAACCAGACGCAAGAAATGAATCTTGGTAGTTTTATGCCACATACACTTAAGGTTGGTTTTTACTGGGTATAACCTAGCCCCTGATACAGGCAACAGAGTTTTTTATAAGTGGAAATACATGGTTAATAAGTAATCATGTTTTACTCAGATTTCCTGGTAGGTCATTTCACTTAACCAATGATACTTTAATTGAGAGCATAGTGTGAGATGGAATTTTAAAAACCCAGCCAGTCCTATAAGAGACTAACTAGGAAAGTATATATAACATACCACTAGGTATGTGAAGAAAGGTTATACTTCTTAATTTTTAGATGACTGCACAGCTTGGACTTAATACAGTTTTCATGTAAAGATTCTTTATTGTTCCTATCACCTATAAGCCATGACCTGAGAAAAATGCCCAACCCAATGTTCTAAAACATAAAATAAATTTTGTTGGCTTAAACTTAAAAAAAAAAAGAAGAGAGAGAGAGAACAAAATTAAAGTGTTGAAATAAGCTAGTCAAAAGTGAGGTGGCCCAGAAGAACATCTGTGGAAAGCAGCCTCTTGTGGAGATGGCCCCAGTGAGTGACCTGCATCCGGGTATTCACGTCCTTGTGGAATCCTCTCCCTGCACGGGCTGGTTCTAGCCATTTTCTCTTAATAAATAGAATATGACAAATGACAAATAAAGCAGTCACTTCTGACATAAGGTTATTAAAGACTATGGCTTCCATCTTTGTTCTCTCTTGTCTTGCCCACTTGCTCAGAGGGGAAACCAGCTGCCCTGGTGTAAGCTGCCCCCTTGAGGAGGTCCTTGTGCAAAGATCTGAGAAAGGCCTCTGCCCCACAGCAAGTAAGGACCTTCAGCCCTCAGTCCAACAGCCTGTGAAGAACTGAATCCTGCTAAGAACTATGCGAGTGAGATTGGCACCGGATCCTCCTGTAATAACCGTTGATTGCAAATTCATGGAAGACCCAGAGTCAGAGCTTCACAACTTAGCCTTCTGTACTCTGGGCCCATAGAAATTATGAGATAATAAAAATTTGATGTTTGAAGCTGCTAAGTCTTGAGGTAATTTATGTGGAAATAAATAAGTAAAACAATGTCTTAAGAATATACTGGAACACAATGCAAAAGAATATACAAGCAGAGCTGGTAGTTTCTGAAAATACATTTTTCAAGTATCTGGGCTAAATCCAATAATTTTATTTATTTTTTTGAAAGACACGCTTTTCTCTTTCTTTTTTTAAAAAATTTATTCATTCTAATTAGGTATATATGGCAGCGGAATGCATTTTGATTCATTGTGCACAAATGGAGCACAAATTTTCATTTCTCTGGTTGTACATGATGTAGAGTCATACCATATGTGCAGTCATACATGTACCTAGGGCATTGATGTCCATCTCATTCTACCATCTTTCTTGCCCCCATGTCCCCTCCCTTCCCCTCCTCCCCTTTGACCAAAGTTCCTCCATTCTTACCATGCCCCCTGCAATTATGGATCAGCATCCACTTATTAGAGAGAACATTTGGCATTTGGTTTTTTGGGATTGATTTACTTTCTTAGCATGATATTCTCCAACTCTATCCATTTACCTGCAAATGCCATAATTTTATTCTCTTTTAATGCTGAGTAATATTCCATTATGTATATATACCACAGTTTCTTTATCCATTCATCTATTGAAGGGCATCTAGGTTGGTTCCACAGTTTAACTATTGTGAATTGAGCTGCTATAAACATTGATGTGGCTGCGTCACTGTAGTATGCTGTTTTTAAGTCCTTTGGGTATAGACTGAGGAGTGGGATAACTGGGTCAAATGGTGGTTCCATTCCAAGTTTTCTAAGGAATCTCCAAATTGCTTTCCAGATTGGTTGTACCAATTTGCAGTCCCACCAGCAATGTATGAATGTGCCTTTTCCCTTACATCCTTGCCAACACTTATTGTTGCTTATATTCTTGATAACTGCCATTCTGACTGGAGTGAGATGACATCTTAGAGTAGTTTTGATTTGCATTTCTCTAATTGCTAGAGATGTTGAATATTTTTTCATATATTTATTGATCAATTATATATCTTCTTCTGAGAAGTGTCTGTTCAGCTCCTTAGCCCATTTATTGATTGGGTTGTTTGTTTTTTTGGTGTTAAGTTTTTTGAGTTCTTTATATATCTTGGATATTAGTGCTCTGTCTGATGTGCATGTGGAGAAAATTTGCTCCCAAACATAGGCTCTCTGTTTACCTCATTGATTGTTTCTTTTTCTGAGAAGAAGCTTTTTAGTTTGAATCATCCCATTTATTGATTCTTTTTTTTTTTTTTTTGGTACTGGGGATTGAACTCAGGGGTACCTGACCACTGAGCCACATTCCCAGCCCTATTTTGTGTTTTTTTAATGTAGAGACAGGGTCTCACTGAGTTGCTTAGCACCTCGCCATTGCTGAGGCTGGCTTTGAACTCATGATTCTCCTGTCTCAGCCTCCCTAAGTGCTGGGATTACAGGCTTGAGCCACCACGCCCGGCTACCATTTATTGATTCTTGATTTTATTTCTTGTGCTTTAGGAGTCTTACTAAGGAAGTTAGGGCCTAATCTGACATGATAAAGTTTGCGCTTACTTCCAATAATTTCAAAGGAAATGGTCCTCTTAGCTAAATATTCAAACCATGTGTCAAAGAGCAGAATTGCTTGATAATACCCACATAATACCCACTGTGATAGAGACTGTTAATGCCCACCCATATCTGTGAGCTCCTGCCTATTTACCCTGTTTGGAGTTGGAATCACCATGTGACTAGTTATATCCTAGGAGTGGATGTGGAGGCAAACTATTTTACTTCTGGGTTGATTCCTTTGCCCTGCTTTCTAGGTACACTTTAAGTCAGAAGATGATGGGATCCTCAGGTAGAAAAGGTATTGACAAGAGAGAGAGATAAACTTGCATTCTATTAAGCACAACAATTTCAGGTTTTATTTGTTACTGATCATGTCATATCTGGGCTACTATACCCAACATTTCAATGCAAAGGACATTGGAATAACAGTGTGTAGATATTCTGACTTCTTTCTGTATATGGAGACAATATCACAGTTCAATTTGTAGGACAGATTCTTTGTGGTGTAGGACAAGTTTGTTTTTCCCTCAGGTAAGAAGAATCTTATCCTCCTCCACAATGATCTAGTGAAACATCCCAGATGGATCTAGATGAAGACTGTGCCCATGAAAATCATTTCCACTTGCACATTCTTTTCATCTTGCATTTCCCCATGCACAGTTTATTTACATTTGGATTCTGTTTTTTTAGTAGTGTTTCATGTTTGTTTTGTTTCAGTTCTATACAAGTTTGGATTCCTTCACCTCTTTAGAAAATGACAAATGTCTAGAGTATGTGCTTTAATATAAAAACTATAGGCTTTACTGAAGAAACAGCTTGCTTATTAGTCTTGAATATTGGTGTGGAAATAGCCAGAACATAGTGTGGACCTTTTGCTTCACTTTCTTTTTTAGAGCTGTATCTACAACTGGGTTTCTAGACATGGAATCTCTAATGGAGGGGCCTGGGAAATCCCTCCTGGCCCAACACTGTATTTCTCTCTTTTTTTTCATATTTAATTATTTATTTGTTCTATTTAGGCTTACATGATAACAGAGTGCAATTTGATTCATTGTACATAGATAGAGGATAACATCAATTCTCTAGTTGTAAGTTGTATAGAATCAACAAATATGCAGTCATACATAAAGTTAGGGCTATGATGACCATCATATTCCACCACCTTTACTGTCCTCATGCCCCCTCCCCCCTTACACCCCTGTGAACAGAGTTCCACCATTGTTCCCAAGATCTTCCCCACATTATGGATCAGCATCCACTTATCAATGAGTACATTCGGCATTTGGTTTTCTGAGATTGGCTTACTTCACTTAGTATGATATTCTCCAACTCCATCCATTTACCTGCAAATGCCATAATTTTATTCTCTTTTATTGCTGAGTAATATTCCATTGTGTATATATATATATATACCATCGTTTCTTTATCCAGTCATCTATCGAAGGGCATCTAGGTTGGTTCCACAGTTTAGCTATTGTGAATTGAGCTGCTATAAACATTGAGGTGGCTGCAGCACTGTAGTATGCTGTTTTTAAGTCTTCTGGGTATAGACCTAGGAGAGGGATAGTAGGCTCAAATGGTGGTTCCATTCCAAGTTTTCTAAGGAATCTCCAAACTGCTTTCCAGATTGGTTGTACCAATTTGCAGTCCCACCAGCAATGTATGAGCATGCCTTTCCCTCCACATCCTCACCAACACTTATTGTTGTTTGTATCCTTGATAATTGCCATTCTGACTGGCGTGAGATGACATCTTAGAGTAGTTTTGATTTGCATTTCTCTGATTGCTAGACATGTTGAACATTTTTTCATATGTCTGTTGATGGATTGTATATCTTCTTCTGTGAAGTTTCTTTTGAGCTCTTTGGCCCATTTATTGATTGGGTTGTCAGTTTTTTTGGTGTTAAGTTTTTTGAGGTCTTTACATATCCTGGAGATGAGTGCTCTATCGGATGCATGTGTGGCAAAGATTTGTTCCCAGAATGTTGGCTCTCTGTTCACTTCACTGATTATTTATTTTGCTGAGAAGAAGCTTTTGAGTTTGAGTCCATCCCATTTGTTGATTCTTGATTTTGCTTCTTGAACTATAGGAGTCTTGTTAAGGAAGTATGGTCCTAATCCGACATGATGAAGATTTGGGCCTATTTTTAGTTCTATTAGGCATTGGGTCTCTGGTCTGATTCCCAGGTCTTTGATCCACTTTGAGTTGAATTTTGTGCATGGTGAGAGACAGGGGTTTAGTTTCATTTTGCTGCATATGGATTTCCAGTTTTCCCAGCACCATTTGTTGAATAGGCTGTCTTTTCTCCAGTGTATGTGTTTGGCTCCTTTATCTAGTATAAGGTAACTATATGTAAGTGGGTTCATCTCTGAGTCTTCTATTCTATACCTTTGGTCTACATGTCTATTTTGGTGCCAGTACCATGCTGTTTTTGTTACTATAGCTTTGTAGTATAATCTGAGATCTGGTATTGTGGTGCCTCCTGCTTCACTCTTCTTGATAAGGAATGCTTTGGCTATTCTGAGTCTCTTATTCTTCCAAATGAATTTCATGATTGCCTTTTCTATTTCTATAAGGAATGAGGTTGGGATTTTAATTGAGATTGCATTGAATCTATATAGCGCTTTGGGAAGTATGGCCATTTTGACAACATTGATTCTGCCTATCCAGGAGCATGGGAAATTTTTCCATCTTCTAAGGTCTTCAATTTCTTTCTTCAGTGTCTTGTAGTTTGCATTGTAGAGGTCTTTCACCTCTTTTCTAAAATTGATTCCCAAGTATTTTATTTTGGGGGGGGGCTATTGTGAATGGGATAGATTTCCTAATTTCTCTTTCAGAGGGTTTATCACTGATGTATAGAAATGCAATTGATTTATGGGTGTTGATTTTATATCCTACTACTTTGCTGAAATCATTTATTAATTCTAAAAGTTTTCTGGTAGAATTTTTTGGATCCTCTAAGTATAGAATCATGCCGTCCGCAAATAATGATAGTTTGAATTCTTCTTTTCCTATTCATATCCCTTTAATTTCTTTCGTCTGCCTGTCTAATTGCTCTGGCTAGTGTTTCAAGGACTATGTTGAATAGCAGTGGTGAGAGAGGGCATCCCTGTCTAGTTCCCATTTTCAGAGGGAATGATTCCAATTTTTCTCCATTTAGGATGACCAACATCATATTTCTAAAGATAATAGTCTACTGGTTCCAATTCATGTCCACCCTGTAAAAGTCTATCAAACAGACTCATTCTTTCATAGATTAATCAACAAATTCAAGAAACATTTATTCAGACCTCAAAGATGCCAGGCCTCGTGTCAAATGTTGGGAACACTAAGGTAAAGAAAACTCCGTCTCAGTCATCATGGACTACAGAGGCCATGGGGTAGACTGCCACTGATAGTGTAAGGGTATGAGGGAAATACTTCCAAGTGGAGATACTGTGTTGGAGATGATCCTGTAGGGATTGAAACAGAAGCACAAGCAAGAGTGTATGCAATGGAGGAGGGTTTCCAGAATGTTCCAGGCTCTTAGGGAGGTTGGAGGTACTGAAATAAGTCCAGTCTGCCCAGAGGTAGATGCATCTTTCAGAGCCTTACCTTGCCAACAACATCTCACATGGTCAGAGAAGCTTGGTAAAGAGATTCCCTGAATAGAGACTTCCAAATTCAACAGGAAGCTAAAAGATATATATTTTTTCCTTTCTGATCTTCACTACTTTCCTCCATGTTGCCCATGTTCCATAAGATGAATTGGATTGAATGTATCACTTCCACTCCCCCGCCCCGCCCCCACAAGTTTCACTGATGGTTATTGTATTTGGCTCAAGCTCCCATTCCTAGGCCTTTCTATTTATTTAAAATCATCTGTAACATATTAACATGTCAGTGAAATTGAGAGGTTAAATACTGAAGCTTTAAACAGTTGCAAAATAAATTCTGTGGTAAAGATATGTTTAATTTTTAGAGTGAATGTTAATCAAAGGATTCATTCAGCATCCTTGCAAAACATATCACTACAAAAGTACAAATGTGTGTGTATTTGCCCTTTGACTCTGGAAATGCCTGTAGTCAAAACACAGTCTTATTTTTTCTAATCTCATCCCTGAACATGTTAGAGCCACCAAAATGTTCTGTTATTCTGTCTGCTCTATGCAATGCTGTTTGTAAGTGGCTTGGGAGTAAATCAACTAGATTATTTCAGAAATGATCTCTTTCCAGAAGTGAACCATAGAATAGGGCCATAGTGTATTCCTTGGTGACAGCCAGTTGCTGGAAAAGCGAAGTGTCCTGAAACATGGAGACTGCCAGGTGCCATCAGTTGTGTCCTAGCTGCCAGGAGTGATTTGTGGAATGACGCTACTTTCCCTGTGCTCCTGGGCCTGTTGTGGCAGGACACCCTGTGCAGGCCGCTGGTCTATCAGGAAGCAGTACCATTTGCATTGATAATGTTTGCAATTAGGGCCTATTAGTCCTGATTGAAAGTGAAGCATCAGAGGTGTTATGCAATTTGAGAAAGGAGAAACAACATCTGGGATCCTGTCATCTTGGTGGGAGAAAATAATGAAAACCTGGGGCAGAGTAAATGTGAGCTTCTGCAAACAGGAAGCAAGTGGCATGGCAAGATGGAATTCCATATTCGTTTGTTGATATTTAAAAATACTAGTTACATTTATGGGATGTCACAGGGATTGTATCAAATGCTTACATGTGTCAATTCAGTGAAAACTCACCAGAGGCCTATGAAATAGTATTATCATCATTCTTAGTTTACAATTGGAGTTTTATCAGTATGAAATGAAGAAACAAATAAGCCACCAATGCAATGCCCAAGGATGGAGAAACTGAGAGGGGAGCTACTCATGAAAAGTGACAATTGACTTCGGCCTTTTTTCTACCTACGTGGCTTTAGGCTACACTATATATATATATATATATATATATATATATATTTTTTTTTTTTTTTTGGTATCAAGGATTGAACTCAGGGGCACTCAACCACTGAGCCACATCCCCAGCCCTATTTTGTGTTTTATGTAGAGACAGGGTCTCACTGAGTTGCTTAGTGCCTCGCCATTGCTGAGGCTGGCTTTGATTCTCCTGTCTCACCCTCCGTAAGTGCTGGGATTACAGGCTTGCACCACCGCGCTCGGCTTAGGCTACATCATATTTCCAGTTTACCAACCAAAACATGGTAACTAGAGACCCTGAAATTTCATGAAAAATAAAGAGCAGGGCTGGCTTCATTTAAGAGGGCTAGGTGCTTATCTACATGATGTGTTATGAAGAATGATACTTGGATAAATAGATCAAAATAGATTCTACTGTCATGTATAACTAAAAAGAACAAGACAAAAAATGAGATGCTTGGATATCCCTAGATATTTTTTGTTATTTATAAACTGATAACTGAAGTTTCAGGGCTTAAGCATTAAGCTCTTACACTATCAAAATATATTTTTTACCTCCTGCTAAAATGCAAGAAGAGTAGATTTTTTAAGCCCTAAATTAGACCTGGTATTTTTAATATGAATGAAAGGCAAGATATCTGACTTTCCTAGGAAATGTGGCACTCTGAGGCTACTTAATGGGAGAGATTATAACCAAGAAAGAGAATGACCCAGAGTGGAAAACATTTACTTAAATTACAATGTGAAAGGTGCCCCTTGGAACTTCCAAACAGTAGTGGGCAGGGAGTTGGGCCAAGGTGTGTGTCTGTCTGTCTGTGTGTGTGATTGAAGAGTAACTGAAATTAAAGACATGTATTGCTTCTTTATCAGATGCTTCTTAATCAGTTTCTAAGGCATTTCCATGCTCAAATTTAAGTTTGTCCTGCAATTACACTGGACTAGGTTTAAAGAGATTTTGGAATTGTGAACAAATGCATACATTCCCTGAAGTCAAATGGGCTTAACAACTTGTTCACATTGTGACCGAAAACAAATGAAAGAGAATAATACAAAAAGAGCAAGAAAGGGAGACAGACCTCAAAGGATCAGAGATGCTTTATTAAGCAATGGAGGGGCACATTTGCAAGGAGAAAATGACAGTGGGCTATGTTTAGTCAGCTGTTTCCCTGGGGTAACTAAAGGACCCGACCAGCACCATTATAGACAAGGAAGAGTTTATTTGAGGGAAAAAGGAAGAGTTTATTTGAGGGCTCACCGTTTCTGAGGTCTTAGTCTATAGAAGGCTGGATCCATTCCTCAGGATTTGAGGTGAGGCCGAGCATCTTGGTGGGAAAGAGTGGTGGAGGCAAGCAGCTCACATCAAGGTGGTCTGGAAGCAGAGAAAGACTCTGCTCACCAGATACAAATATATACCTAAAGCCAAGCCCCAATTGCCACCTTCTGGAGCTACACCCTACCACTTCATTTACCACTCAGTTAATCCCTATCGGGGAGTAAATCACTGATTGGGTTAAGACTTTTACAACTCAATATTTACTCCTCTGAACCATCTTGCACTGTCTCGCATGTGACCTTTTGAGGGACACCTTACATCCAAACCATAACAGGCTACAACAAGGGTCTGAGTTTTATAGGGTTTAGCAGGGATAGTAGGAGGAATTTTGTAGGCAGCTGGTGGTGGGCTCATTTAGGGCGGGACAGGAGGAGGGTGGGTAGGGGAAGAGTTGTAGAGAAGGGAAGTTCCCTGGGGCCTATTTTCCTTTTCTGCCTGGTGGTTGTTATTTTCCATATCCTTCAGTGACCACAGAAAATATTCAAGATATCAATACTTTGTGTTTTCCATTGTGGTTAAAATTTTAGAAATAAACTACCAGTCTCAGTAGATAATAAATATTTTATTGAGCTTTGATTAAAATGGGAAATTTCAAAAATTTGTCTGGCACTGAAGTTATAAAAAATTAGTCTTTTAAAAAATTATTCCTACAGGCAACCTGCTTTGAATAATTACTAAGCAGAAGAAATAAAGGATACTTTAGGGCCAGATGATAGAAAATGAAAGCTCCATGTGGTTTTTCTAGTAAGCATTCCTAAATGGGCCTGATGGCAGCATACAGGCTTTTAATTAAATTCACTGGGCTTCCTCCACTGTGGCTATGATTCTTGAGTTGGTTACTAAATGTGTTTCTTTCATGGGGATTTGTGCATTAAGAATCACAGAAGGGGCTGAAGATGTGTCTCAGTGGTAGAGCACTTGCCCAGCATGCACAAGGCCCTGGATTTAATCCCTAGTACTACAAAAAGAAAAAAATATATATATCACAGAAAGGTACTTTATAAAAATGTCATAAAATATGAATGTTTTATAGCACTATGGGAATGTTGACCATTTTGGGTAAGGATTTTAACTTTAAGATAATTGCACTCAGTATAGATATCCAAAGGTTAGCAGGATGGAAGATATATTTCATTTGCTCATGCTTCCTGAGTATTTTTTTAAATATTTTTTTTAGTTGTAGATGGATGCAATCTTTATTTATTTGTTTATTTTTATGTGGTGCTGAGGATCAAACTCAGTAACTCAAACATGCAAGGCAAGCGCTCTACCACTGAGCCTCAGCCCCAGCCCCTGAATATTTTTATCCCTGTATGAAATGCACCTTTACTGAATCACATTTTACTGACAGGCATCAACATTCAAGTCTGGTAGTCAATTTGACAGGCACAGACACCCTGGGTTAGAAATATGGCTCCATCATCATTCTCTAGCTGCTTTTCCTTGGTCAAATTATTTAACATCTCTGTGTCTTAATTTGCTTCTCTATTAAAATAGGAATGGTAACAATGATACAGGTTTTGGAGATCAGGAACAGGTCCTCATCCTGGTTCTCCTGGTGTTGAAAATTAAACACTTGAGAAATGCCAAGGCAAGCATGAAAAGGAAGTTTTATTTAAAAAAGAGACAGAAGCTGGGCATGGTGGCGAATGCCTGTAATGCCAGCACTTTGGGAGGCTGAGACAGGAGAATCGTGAGTTCAAAGCCAGCCTCAGCAATGGTGAGGCGCTAAGCAACTTAGTGAGACCCTGTCTCTACATAAAACACAAAATAGGGCTGGGGATGTGGCTCAGGGTCGATTACCCCTGAGTTCAATCCCTGGTACCAAAAAAAAAAAAAAAAAAAAGCAGGCCCAGAGCTGGGTGCCTGCAGGACTGGGTGTGTCTTGCTCTTTTATAAACCCCAGAACCCCCTACCTACTCTTTCTTCCCAGCAGGAAGGAAGGAGCAGGAATACAGTGAGTAATTGCTTGTGGAGGTGTTAGCAATCCATGGACTGAGGAAGTGGGATCCCAAAGGATAGCTGTTAACAACCCATTTTCTTTTCTTCGATAACCAGCTCTCATCTTTTTAACCCCTATCATTCATTACCTACACTGCCTGCCAGAACTTCTGCCCCCTGCCTCAGTTTGTTGAGGAATGCGACATTTCCTGTCCCATCAGGCCCTGTGGGGTTGCAGGCAGATTGCTTGTTTTTGCAAAGAAAGCATGTGAGGAGTCTGTACATGGGCTCATTTTATAGAATTATTCTTTTAACCTCGTGTTCCTTCCATCCTCATCTCTTTGTCCCCTTATAAATACCTTGTTGAATTGTTACAAAAATTACATGAGAAATATAAATATGATTTATTATTATTATTATTATTATTATTATTATGATTCTTTCCAACTTTCTTTTTCTAGCCTTTCCTTACATCTTTCACTCTGGCGTCAAGCAAGACTGGCTTCCTTCCAATTCTGAGTTTATGATTGTGGGATTCTTGTACATTTCAGTCATTGCAATTCTATGTACTCAAGGTGCTGGGTATAAGATGAATAAGATATGATCTCTGCTCTCAGATTACAGCCCTGCAAAGGACAGGAGCCAGTCTCAGCTAATTGACACAGTAGGCAGAATGCAATAAATGCTTTTACGTATGCATAAAATGCATGGGTAATACAGAAAGAGAGAGGAGAGGTAAGTTTTGAGTGCAAAATGAAATATGACCTGGGAAATCTTTTCAGCCAGTGTGGTCTTTGCATTAGGCTTTGCATGAGGACATTTTAAGATGAGGGTATATGTGAGCAAAGATACTGAGGCCTGAAGGCAAAAATATGAATCTGGAGAATTTCAGTAATTTTGTGAACTTGGAACCTAGGGAATCGTACCTAGAAAGGCAGCCTAGGAATCAGTGACAGAACTATTCTAAAGACCTTGGAACTTATTTTGCTGGTAATGATAAGTCACCGAAAGTGAAGAACAAGGAGGAGAAAAATGAATCTTTTTTGTTTCTTTTGGTCCTTTTCTGTTCCATCTGTTTGTTTTCTCCTTCTTTATCTGTACCGCTGATGGAAAAATTGCTTTTCATTAAAAATAGTTGATCAATGCTACCCAGCCTTTCGTTTTGCCTTAGCATTAGACTTTCTGTGGCTGTCTGGGAAAGGAGTATTGTGTGTCCTCTGATATTCACTGCTCTTAATTTACATTATGCATCCTAAATGATAAGTGCAAAGAGAACATCCTTTATAATAAATGTTCTAATGACCCAAGCTTCTCCGGCAATTAATTTGAATGTACATAGACCTAGTAGATCAAGTTTGCCTTTGGTCAAATGTTAGACCTTCAACTAGGCCAATTAGTTGTTGACTTGCTTATATTAGCATAAAATAGGCATTCTTTTGAAATAGTGCTCCTTTGTTATGCAAGCTAAGCACAAGTTTAAGGCAATGATGTATGGGAAAAAAACTGCATTCTGAATCCATGGAAAAACAATGTGAGTCTCTGTTGGAAATATTGTATTTCCATGTATGATTTGATCCTTAAGTAATTCTCATAGCTTAGCATAAGAAGTATAAAATTTCAAGGTGCTTATTATGAGTAGGACTCTGCTTAATGCTCCCAAATTCCGCTATATTTTTACATCAAAAAAGTTAATTTTTTTAGGAAGAGAACTGTTTTTCGTTTCCCAGAAAGAGCCAGACTTTACCAGTCCCTGTGGTTTTCTGCCTTCTCAATGAGTTACTTAACCTCCCTAAATCTGTCTCCTAATCTGTAAAGTAGTAATTATAAAGGTAGCCACTTCCTCAAATGTTGTAATGATTAAGTATAATTATGTATGCAAAGCTTGTTGAATGTATATAACCCAGAGGTTCAGGTAATTGTACCACCTTTCAAAAAGGATTAAGAGACTTTCTTTTCTCCATAAATTGTCTTCACTTTTATCCCAGGTCAATCTTCTTTTTTTCTTAGTGCATTTTAATTATACAGAATAATGGATTTCACTGTGGCATAACTGTACATGCACACAATATACTTTGATCACATCCACCTACCAAGAGCTTACCTTCCCCCCTTTCCCTAATCCCCTTTTACCTCTCTAATAGTCTCCCTTCTTTTTCATGTCATGTCTGTTGGCTAGATTCCACATATGAGAGAAAACATGATCCTTGTGTTTCTGGATCTGGCTTATTTCACTGAACATGACTAATGTACTTTGTTTTGGAGAGCAGTTTAATGTTCATAGCAAAGTTAAGCAGGAAGTACAGAGTTCTCCAAATGCACAGCCTCCTCAACCATCACATACCTCAATGTGGTTACAGTTGTAAGAATCAATGAACCTACAGGAATATATCATCACCCCAAGTCCATAGTTTACATTAGGGTTCACTCTTGATGTCATGTATTCTATGGGCTTGGACAATTGCATGATGTGAAACATCCACTACTATCACTGGTATTGATACAGGTCTTAGAAATCTGGACGAGATCTGTTAGCACAAAAGGACCAAGCCAGGTGCAAACTTCATGGATCAGCACAGCCTTTTTTTCAGCGATGAAGTCATACCTCTGATGGACCCATTTTCCTGGTAAAAAATGAGCCACCTACCAAAGAGGGCGTCTGTGCTTACATAGGTTACACTGAAAGGTGATTTGATTAGTGAGCATATCAGTTTGGGCACTCAGACATATGAGATCTGTTTTTACTGGGCCAGATGGAGGGTCTGGGGTCAGTGGTCAGTATCTGGGATAGTGTTTATCAGAGACAGTCATTCTAGGCTTGATGGATATCTCCTGCCCAGGGCTTGTCTTGTCATTGGGAAAGAATGTATTGGGAAAGGATCAATGTTCTCAATGTGTTGCCTTCTTTTTCACTCCCTCTTTCCAGGCCACACTATTTTGGGGTTTATCGTTTTCCATACTTAACAGGGCCCTTGTTCCCCTGGTGTTGAAGATTAAACACTCAAGCAAGAAAACAAGTTTTATTTAAGGGATAGAACAGAAATAGACTTCTCCAGAGAGAAGAGGACCCAGAGCTGGTATCTGTGGGAGTGGGAGTGTCTTGCATTTTTATAGACCTCAGATTTCCTTTGCTCGCATTGCCCCCTCCTCCTCCTATCTTGCCTACATGACCAAAAGGCAGAAAAAGAGCAGGCCAGGGGTGGTCATTAGCCACTCCTTGTGTTGGGAGGAGCAATTCCCTGGAGGAGTTAGCATTTCATTTCATTTCATTTTCTAGCCCTCATCCTCCCAACTGGATCATCCATTATCTATGCTGACTGACTCTCTGTCCTCTGTCTTATCTATCCTTTGCCTTATCTGTCCTTTGTCCTGGTCTCAGTATCATATGGAAACCTGCTGCCCTAAAAATCCTCTCGTGCCAATATTATTCCTCTCTGCAACCCTCCTAGTCCCTGGCAATCATTGTCTCCATAGCTTTGCCTTATTCAGAATATCATATTTGTTGGAATCAAGGCTTTTCAGGTTGACTTCTTTTGTTACTAATGTGCAGTTAAAATTCTTTCATATCTTTTCATGGCTTAATAGTTCATTTCTCTTTAGCACTGAATAATATATCCCATTGTATGGATATACCACAGTTTGTTTATCCATTTAATTATTAAAGGATATCTTGAGTGCTTCAAAATTTTAGCAATTATGAATAAAGCTGCTATAAATATCTTGGTTTAGGGTTTTGAGGAGACTTAAGTTTTCAACTCATAATGATAAATATCAAGAAATTTGATTGTTGAATTGCATAGGAAAAGTATGTTTAATTAAAAGAAGTGTCAGTTTTCCAAAGTAGATGTAACATTTTGCATTCTCATCAGCAAGGATTGAAAATTCCTTTTAATCCACATCCTCACCAGTACTTGGTGTTGTCAATGTTCTGAATTTTGATCATCCTAATAAGTATGTAGTGATATCTAACTCATTACTGTTTTAGTTAACCTTTTCCTAATGGCATATGATATTGAGCATCTTTTCATTTGCTTTTCTATCATGTGTGTATCTTCTCTGGTTAGGTGTCTGTTCAGATGTTTTGCTCATTTTTATATTTGGTTACTTGTTTTCTTATTAGTGAGATTTAAGAGTTCTTTGTATATTTTGGATATCAGTCCTTTATCAGATGTGTCTTTTGCAAATATTTCTTTGCAGCTTGTGACTTGTCTTCTCTTTCTCTTGACCCAGGTCAATCTTTTAAACAATAATAATAAAAAAACTTGATTAGAAAATCCCACAGAGGAACAAATAATAGCATTTGAAAAACAAACGAGTTTATAAATTTTTTTTCACTGTAAAATACTGAGGTAGTAGCTTCTTTTTCTAGCTCAATTTTTAAAAAATAAAAATAAGAATAATTTTAAAACGTTCAGAACATTTGCAAAAGTTAGTACAAGAGAGTTCCCATTTACCCTTTACCCACTTTCCTTGAATATTAATATTTTATGTAATCATGGTACAAAGATCAAAACTAAGAAATTAACATTGGAACGACACTATTAACGGAACTCCGGACTTCATTAGGCTTTGAGTAGCTTTTCCACTAGTGTTCTTTTCCTGTTCCAGATACCATGTCGCATTAGCTGTTATATATTCTTTTTGCCCTGCAATATTTGATACTTTCTGTCCTTCCTTGTTGTTCATGATTTTGATAGGTTTGAAGAGCATCAGTCATGTATTTTATAGACTACCTCTCAATTTGTGTTTGTCTGGTTCAGAGTTTACAATATAGATTTTGGGAATAGCATAGATGTAATATGGCCATATATTAGTGGGTACTTGATATTGACATGGTTCACAATGTTGACATTAACCTTTATCTCTGGGTTAAAGTGGTATCTGTCATGTTTTTTTCTTGTAGAGTTACTATTTTACCTACTTTATATTCTTTTAGGTGGTAGCTAGTCACTAAATTAAGACCACACTCAAAGTAGGGTAATCAAGCCCCACTGCTTGCAATCACAGTAATTTATAGGCATCACAGAAAATAAAAGTATTACTAATTTTTAATTCTGGTGATATTTTGAGACTATGCAAATATTCTGTTTCCCTTGAGAGTTTTGACCACTAATATTAGCATTCATTATTGAAATTTATCTGTAACAATAATTGCTATGGGGTACTAATGATGGGATTTGTCTCTATATAAAACAAAATAGGGCTGGGGATGTGGCTCAGTGGTTGAGTACCCCTGAGTTCAATCCCCGGTACCAAAAAAAACAAAAACAAAAACAAATATACAGATCATTCCAGAACAAGATTTCCAGCTATGAATCTTGATGATTCAGATTTTCAGGTGTGTTGAGTGAAAAATAGGTTTTTGTGTAATATCAACATATTATTATAATAATTTTATTTTTTCCTTTTTAATTCTTAGCCATAAAGTAGTGGCACCCCTCTTCTCCACAGAAAATCTTAATTAAGCTACTCCAGAGACCCTCACCATAATTTGTTCTCAGATCCTCAGCAAAACTTTTGCAAAAAAATTTTCAGGTGTAAAATATGCTTGCAGAGACAAAGTATGATAAAGATTAACCCAGGGCCTTCGCAGAGGCATTTGCATTTCAGAGTTAGGTCCTTCCTTGAAGGCCAGCTGGTGTGAGAAAAAAACAAAAACAAAACCTCTCTTTCCCAGGCACTGATTTTTCAGAGAGAGAGGAGAGAGAATGTCCTTGGGGTTATTTTTGTAAAATCTGGCCTGAGCTGGGAACCAAGAGGAGGGAAAAACAACCCTACTGTTAAGGTGAATTTTTGTAGATTGTGAACCTCTGAGCCCCTCCTCCTATACCCTGCGTATAAAATTCTAAAATTTCCTGAACTCAGGGTTCAGGGGGGATTGATGGATTACAGTGAAAGCTTTTCCCTCTGAATCTGGCTGTAGCCAATAAATAAATCTGCTTCCTTCTACTCCCTTGGTGTCTGGCCTTGTCTGTCTCTACAACAATAACTTGTATTTGTTTCTTTTATTTAAAATACAATTAATATGATTACAGCATAGTGGTAGTTGTAGAAACCATTTTACTCATAGATCCTTGTTCTGCATAAATACTAGGTGACTCCTAACAAGTTAGTATCTAATTATGTATTATAAGCAACCTAGTTATATAAAGCCTCAAAGATATATGCAAACCACAACTAAAATGAGTATTTAATTTCAAGTGAATCAAGCAATAAAATCTTCCATATAGACATTAGCGTTATATAATTGTCTGCATCTGAAAGTTAAGTGCTTCAAAGAACTACAAAGAACACTTAGTTGAAAAGGTCATGGAAAAAGGACCCTATGTTTTTATTTGAAATTCAGTAGCACTTCATTAAATAGTGGTGCCAACTTGAGTTTTTAATTTTTATAATGTAATTATTTGGTAGTGATTTTTTTTGTTGTTGTTAGGATTTGTACTGTTAAAATGTCAACAGAAATCTATTTTTCAAAGACTGGATGAGGAAACTAGGCATGGTGACACACACTGAAAACCACAGCTCCTTAAGAGGCTGAGACAGGAGGATGGGCCAGCCTTGTCAAGTTAGTGAGTCCATGTCTTGAAATAAAAAATAAAAAAAAGGCTGGGGATGTAACTCAGGGGTAGCTGGATTCAATTCCCAATACAGAAAAAATGAACAAAAGCTGGATGAGGAATAATAATCTCTCTTATGGACAGAGTACCTAAATTTTCTCTTACCCTGTTATAGTCTATTTGCACATAACAATGAGGGGTAATCCAACAATGTAAAATATGTCACTTTATGCTTCAGGCTCTTGATTGATTTTCTTTGTATAGTTGTCCTTGCATTGGTGGGAGATTGGTTCCAGAATGTCCCATCAAGATCAAAATCTGAAAATTCTCTTGTCGATTGTATAAAATGGCATATGATTTGTGTAGAACCTATACATATGCTCCTTCATTTCTTCCTTCCTTCTTTCTTTCTTTCTTTCTTTCTTTCTTTCTTTCTTTCTTTCTTTCTTTCTTTCTTTCTTTTTCTTTCTTTCTTTCTTTCTCTTTCTTTCTCTTTTTCCTCCTTCCTCCCCGTCCTCCCACCTTTTTCTTTCTTTCTTTCTTTCTTTCTTTCTTTCTTTCTTTCTTTCTTTCTTTCTTTCTTTCTTCTCTCTCTCTTTCTTTCTTTTTCTTTCGGGATTACACCCATGGTCTCATACATGCTAGGCAAGTGCTTTACCATTGAGTTACATCCCCAGCCCTCCTACCATACACTTCAAAATTATCTCTTGATGATGTAAATACCTCACACAGAATTATCTCTTGATGATGCAAATACCTCACACAAAGTAAATGCTCCATAACAGTTGCTATACTGTGTTGTTTAGGGATTAATGACAAGAAAAATAAGTTTACATGTTCAGTGCAGACTTTTTTCCCCAAAATGTTTTTGACTTGCAGATGTGGGACCTGTGGTTATGGAAGGCTGACTGTGTTTTGAAATTCAAACTTCCAGCCAGGCGTGGTGGCACACACCTCTAATCCCAGTTACTTAAGAGGCTGAGGCAGGAGGACTGCAGGTTTGAGGTCAGCCTCAGCAACTTAGTGTAGATCCTGTCTCAAAATAAAAAATAAAAAAGGCTGGAATACAGCTTAGTGGTAGAAAGCATCCCTGTATTCCATCTTCAGTACTACTAAAAACAAAGTAGCCTTCAAATTCTCTTATTCTTGAAGTAAAGCTAAAAAGAAAAAAAAAATGAATCCTATCTCTTTATCCTTACACTTTCCCCATGGTATACCGTGTTCCAGTCATTCAGACTATTCTATGGTGGAGGTTCAGAGCCTGAAAAACAAATCCCAGATCCAGGCAGGTGGAAGAAAATGCAAGGTGCAGTTGGGTACTGAACATTTTTTATTAACAGAAGTGGCAGCATCCTTCAGCCTCCAGCTCCATCCCATTTTGCCCCAGCCAATTTCATTCAGCCCCCTGAGCTATTTCCACAGGTCTTTTTTTTATATGCAGGCCAGACAAAGAAGGCATACTGCCAATAGGTTACATAAGTGAGCACATGCTCACAAGCAAATGTTTATAACCTTGAGTACATACACTGCATCAAGGTATTTATGACCTTGGCTATATCCTCAAACCAGAGCTCGCTGGATGCTTTGGTGAGGGAACTTGACTATAGCCATCTTGGGCCTGCCCTACAACCACCAGAAGTCCTCAATTAATCACCTGCCTCATCCCTGCATTAGGGCTTCACTCCTGTTACTAAAGCAGCATAGAGAGCTGTTCTGATCTTTGTATGATTGTGACTTACTATCACTCAGGGGCCACTCAAATGTTACCTCTTCTGTAAGGCCTAGCTTGCTCTCCAAACCTAAGCCTACCTTGCTCCCAGTCACCTGGGTTTTTGTTTGTTTGCTTGTTTTTGTTTTTCAGAGACACAGACATTTATTTAGAAAAGCAGATACAAATTTAAAGGAGAAAGCAGTGCTATCTCAAGGGGCACTATTGAGGTAAAGTAAAAAATACACATTGAAGGGAGGATGTTACCTTGACAGAAGTTTCTGGAAGAAAGCAAGGAACACACATTCAAGGGAGACTATGGCCATCTCCAGAGGGAGAGACAGCCTTGTTTGTTTATTAATATCATTTTTCATGATCTGAAATCATCTCCTTCAATCTTCTATTTATTGTTCTTTATCCTTCACAAGGATTAATCTTCATTATCTCTCTCTCCTTCCCCCTCTTATGTGCCCAGACTGATAACAGTGTGTAGCATACAGCAGGAATGGCATACATAGTTTTTGAAAGAGTAACTAAATAAATTTTTCTTTTCTTGGTTTACTGACAGCCCACCGATACCATACTAAGCTATGTGTGTTGCAACAATTTTGTATGCACAGTTTGGCAATCATTCTTGTAGGGGAGGAAGAGATTTTTCTTTTTTTAAAAAAATATTTATTTTTTAGTTGTAGGTGGACAGAGTATCTTTATTTTATTTTTATGTGGTGCTGAGGATCGAACCCAGTGCCTCACGTGTGCTAGGCGGGCACGCTACCACTGTGCCATAACCCCAGCCCAGGAAGAGATATTTCTTGACTTAGAGTCCCTGGCTGTGTCTAAAAGGAAAATGTATAGATAACAAGAGAAAAGCATATAGATTTATTTAATGTAAGTTTTACACAATACAGAGCTTTCATAAGAAAATGAAGACCCAAATTAACAGTTAAACCTGTATATTTTAAACTTAAGTTTGATGATGAGCAGACAGTTGTGCAGAAGTATGAGTGGGAAAAAAGGGGGTATGATTTTATGGTAATAAACTGGGGGAACCTAGCAAGGCCTGCTTTCAGATTCTTGTGCATCCCTTTTTCAGACATAAGGAAGTTCCTTTCCTTTAGGCCTAGGGAGGGTACTCTAACTGGAAGTCTCATGAAGGTCAGAACATTCCTCCTTCCTTTTTATAACCTGCTTTAGAAGAAGGTCATAAAAGGTTAGCATAGCCTTCCTGCTTTTTCTATTCTCTTCAACAGGCCAAGATGCTGTATTTTGGGGTAGTGTGTCCTGAACCTCATTACTTTTATCAACAACTAGGAGACCAGGTTCATCTGGACTTTGACTTAAAAAGAGTAAATCTTTGAATTTAGAAAAAAAATAGTTATTGGTTTGCTAAGAATATATTCTCTTCAGATCAATCAGTCAGACAACATGCATGTCAGAAGAGGTCTAAATAGGGAGTTCAGCTGAAGTCAGAGGTGGCTGTGTCTATAGAGTGGCCATGACAATTCTTCTTGTTGCAAGGCCTGGAGAGAGACTTGAGACCTGAGGGGCTTTGTCAGAGCCTGGTAGTGATGCTCTCTAGATGGGTCAGGAATACTAGGTACAGTGAGGTACAGAGTGACAGAGCCAATCCGAGTATGTAACAAGCAAAGAATGCTGAGGGAGCGGGCTGGGCTTGTGGCTCAGTGGTAGAGCGCTTGCCTAGCATGCATGAGGCACTGGGCTCGATTCTCAGCACCGTGTATAAATAACTGAATAAATTAAAGGCCTCTCAATAACTAAAAAAAATAAAAAAAAAAAAAAAAGAACGCTGAGGGGAAATTTTCTGCTAAAAAAAAAAATTGGGGTATGTACGTCCAGGCAATGCAAAAAGTGTTGGAAAATGAGTCTGTGTTTCCTGGAAGGGAAAATAAATTCTGAAAAGGAAGTGAAAGTTGTGTGTGGAAGGAGGAAGGGGCTGGCTCAAACTTTATACTTAATGAGAATGAAAGAAGAGAAATGTAGAGTTAGAGATTGATTGCAGGCAAATCAAACCTGGATCATGTTATAGACAGCTGACAGATGGGAATGTGTTCTGCCCAGGGGTCTCTTGAGCCACTGTGCAGACATGGCAGCAAAATACTGTCAAGCAATTACCTCCCTATGCAACCGAACCCATTTCAAAAACCATGGGCGAGTGAACCTGGGGTCTGTAAGAGAATTTAAGGAATACCAATTTTCAGGAATTACTGAAACTCTGTGCAAAGGATTGTGATTAGTCTAAATATATATCTATGTAGTCTAAATATTTATATATTTATAGCCATGGAAATCAGTCATAACTTTTACTTTATTTTGAATTCTTATATTTTTAAAATTCTTTTTTTCTTTGATTTATGACTTTTAAAATATATTTTAAATTCTTTTTTTGTTGCAGTATTTTTTTTTTTCTTCATTGAGCCCAGGGCCTCACACATGCTGGACCAGTAGTCTACCACAGAGCTATATCCTCAGCTCAGGATTTGTGAATTTTTAAAAGGGCAAGATATTCTTCTGTCTGGCTTTGTCTAATTGTATCCTTTTTAAGAGAAAATTTTACTGCATTTTTCTTAGATAGTGACAATCAAGAGGACTCCTAGATCCACCCAGGGGACAAAATTGGTACTAAAACTTTGTGTAGCTGGTAAATTTCTGAGTCACAGCGTAGGGAACAACTGTCCTGTTCCTCTGAAGTTAACTATGGTTATCAGTAATTTTGAAATGAGAGTTCCTGGTATAGCATAAGACTATAGACTGATTGATAGATAAATGATTCATTATCCTAAAAAATAGTGTGGAAAAGGCTGTCTTTGCATTTGTCTGGGCTATAAATTTGCTTTTGGTTGACATTGTGATAGTAAACAATTTAAAGGAGTGTAGAAACAGAGAAAAAGTCGTCTTTCTGATGTAGATGCTAACTACTCTTAGAAGCTGGAAGTCTGATGGCATTGTTTTTGAAATGTGTACTTTCTCCATGTCTCTTCATGCTACTATAAACACAGGAAAAACATTTTTATTCTTACCTTTGTTTTTAAAAAAATGTCAATGGATTCAACATTCATAGTAAGGGCAAAAGGATTGCTGATCTGTAGGGAGGCTGAGACAGGAGAATCGCGAGTTCAAAGCCAGCCTCAGCAACGGCGAGGCGCTAAGCAACTCAGTGAGACCCTATCTCTACATAAAACACAAAATAGGGCTGAAGATGTGGCTCAGTGGTCGAGTACCCCTGAGTTCGATCCCTAATACCACACACACAAAAAAAGGATTGCTGATCTGCTTTTTATGGTGGGTAGAAACTGGTATGATAATAAATGGTTCCAGGTGAGCTATAATTTCAATTATTGTTACAATTTAAAATGACTGAACAACTCTTTTGGTGAAAGTTTTTTTCTGAAAACTCATAAGCGTTTATTAGAAATTCATTATAAAACATTAGGTGTTTATTGTCTTAGAAATGTGGGCTCAAAAATTTTGATATATTGGGTGGAATGAATTGTGGTAGTCGCACATCGGAAGTACCAAGATGATTTTGTGGTTCTTTAAATTCAGTTAGTGTTTTGGTATTTGCAGATGATATGTTAACTTTAAAAATCATTGTGGTGGGCTGGGGTTGTAGCTCAGTGGTAGAACACTTGCCTAGCATGTGTGAAGGCCCTGGGTTCGGTCCTCAGCACCATATAAAAATAATAAAATAATAAAGGTATTGTGTTTATCTACAACTAAAAAAAATTAAAAAAAATTATTGTGGCTAAGTGGTTAAGCACCCCTGGGTTCAATCCTAGTATGAAAAAAAAATCATTGAGGAGACTTTTAAATAAGCATTGCCACACAGGCCCCAAAATGTCCCATTCTTCTTCTTCCTAGGAGTTGCCTAGACACTGAGCAAATCAGATTTCCTAAATATAACTTGATGTTATCCTTTTTCTACCCTGGAAAGATAAGATGAGAAACAGCATGTCCAATTCAATAGCAGATAAGAAAAGCACATTTTTTCTTTTCTGAGTGCTGTATAACCTTAGGGTCAGTTTGGATGTTTAGAGAATTTTTCTTTCTGAAGTGTGTGGACATTTGAAAGATTATATAGAGACCAATGAGTTTGTATCACAAAAAACCACCTACTTAAAATAGAAAAAAAAAAAAAAAAGGAACCAGGTCCATTCATCTGAGTCAGCAGAAGCTGAAAATCCTTTACACTGCTCTTTTTCTTTTAATTTCCTCTGCTTAAGTTCTCAGACGATACTTCTCAGTGCAGAGGATATAAACCTTACCAACTCAAATGCCCCTTCAAATGTACCCTGCAGATTCTCTGTGGAAACCTCTCGGGCTGTTCACTTCATGTTATTATCTGATAAGAAAAGTCTTAAATCTAGAAGTCAACTGTCACTCACCTCCCTCCCCATACCAGCCAGTCTCAAGGGGGTCCTAAGCGCAGCAGATCTGCCTCCTCTGCCTTCATGGCACTGTCTAAAATAGGCTGTCTCTGCTCCCTGGATCCACGAGGACAAACCGAGGCTTTACTGTGCTCTGCGATTCAATTGCCACTTGGCTTTTGCTGATCTTTAAGCATCCGGATCACCTTCTTAGTCTCAAGGGTGTGAATCACCATGTCATTCTCTGCTTCACTTTAGCTGTTCATTCCTCATAGAACCCAGAGAGCATTGCCGAATGTCAGAATTTAGATGTCTTCACAAAGCTGAAAAATCTGACTTCCAAGAACTTAACTTTCCTATCTGCACTTCTTCAAGAACTTTTGCTGTTGTCCCTGCTCTTCTCCAGGTTTAGTACTCCTTTTCTAATAAACTGTGGATTCCAGCAGACACTGAACTCTACCTCTTTTCTCTGGGCAGGGGGTTGGAATTTGTGCTCGTATATGTGTCTATGTGCACGCACATGAACCATCCATGAAAACTCCTAGAATTTTGCATATGCCAAATAATGCTTTTACCATAAAATTCTTGTTCCTCTGGGCACTTTTATTTATTTTTCTATGTTCTTTTAAAATTAAAAAAAAATTTTAAAATGTGGCATTCTTGGGCATAGATTTAGCTCCCTAGAGCATTTTGTTCTTAGAAAGCCTATGCTAACCTACTTAAACATTAAAAATTTGGTAATGTTATGGAACCATGTTATTTTTTATTTTTTTTGGTACTGGAGACTGAATTCAGGGGCACTCGACCACTGAGCCACATCCCCAGCCCTATTTTGTGTTCTTTGTAGAGACAGGGTCTCACTGAGTTGCTTAGTGCCTCGCCACTGCTAAGGCTGGCTTTGAACTCGTGATTCTCAGCCTCCCAAAGTGCTGGGATTACAAGTGTGAGCCACCGCGCCTGGCTGGAATCATGTTATCATTTGTGTGAACTTCATGCACTTATTTTCTGGTCCCCTCACATATGAAAATTTGTTCATTATATTTGGAATCAAACAGACAAAATGCACAGGTATTCTAAAAAGGAAGTGGACTGTTGACCTGGAGTGTTCAGTAAATCACATGGAGAGTGATTAGGTGGATCACTTGCCCTTCCCCAAGATTTTGCAGGATATGATGTGCCCTGAAGAACCGAAGAGGAGCAATCATTCTAATATTTATCAACTGTAATTTTGAAGAATTTAAGTGAAAAACTCAGTGATCTTGCAAAATGAGTTATTATTATTTTTATTTTATTTTATTTTTGGGGGTGTGGGTGGGTAACGGGGATAGAACTTAGGGGCACTTGGCCACTGAGCCACATCCCCAGCCCTCTTTTGTGTTTTATTTAGAGACAGAGTCTCTGAGTTGTTTAGGGTCTCTGAGTTGTTTAGCGCCTCACTTTTGCTAAGGCTGGCTTTGAACTCGCAATCCTCCTGCCTCAGCCTCCAGAGCCACTGGGATTACAGGTGTGCGCCACCGTACCCAGCAAAATGATTTATTATTAAACCACTATAATTTTGTACTTTATAAACACAAGCACACATATTTCAATTATTTTTAATCAGGAAATTTATGTCTTTTTAATCAGCAAATGGATGCCATTTATTATAGCCCAAGTGTCACTCTATTCCTTTCTTAGATGGCCAGAAGTAAGCTGATCAAAGAAAAGGGCACTACATTATAAAATGATACATTTTAATGTCTGTCTGAAAGAAAAGAAGCTTTGCTGTAAGCAACAGGGAAAAATGAACAGTTTCGTCTTTGAAGCAAAAATTGCAGAAGTGATTGTCTTACCCTTAGCAAATGGAAAGATTTTTTTTTACATTACAAAGCATCATTCCTGGGGGCCAGTCTCCCCTTCTGAATCTAAGAGGATTTTTTGTGGGTATGAGATATAAAATTATAAAACTGTTTATTACTCTTTGAAAATTTGTTTTTACTGAGTACTCTTTTTATGAAAGCTTGCTAGCAGTTAATCTCATCTAAATGATAATCTGTAAAAGCACTTTACATATCAATGTGTTGTGACTGTTTCCTCTCACCCAACATGGTGACTTTTCAGGCTGTACACACAACCATAGGAAGGAAAAAGCGAAGGAAATTCTTTTTGTTTGTGTGTTGACTGTGACTCTTGTGTGCTACTTCTTCAATATAGTTTGGCACTACTTGAGATAGCTAATTACCGTCCAACAAGTAGATCAATTCCATTTCCATAATTTCAGAAGTGGCCTTTTGAATGGTTATTTTATGGTAACAAAGTTTTATGGGAATCCCTGCTGGGCACTGGAGTTAGAGCTCAGTCGAACATCTGTCTGTCTTAGCATTTATTTTAACTATTGCAGGCTTCACCTAAAATTGAGGAAGTTAATGTCTGGTTCAGAGATTACTGAAAATATTTACTAAATATTTATTTATTTATTTTTTTAAAAATATTTATTTATTTATTTATTTTTTGTTTTTAAATTAGTTTTAATTAGATATACATGAGAGTAGAATGCACTATGATATATCATACATAAATGGAGTATAATTTCTCATTTTTATGGTTGTACATGATGTAGAATCCCACTGGTTGTGCAGTC
>CM053410.1:22510814-22557796 GCA_028644305.1 Xerus rutilus | reverse complement strand
GGCTGCTGGCTCTGCTTACCCGTGCGAGTGAAATTTCCTTCTGTGCTGTCCAAAAGCCGGGTGGGAGAAGGTTGTACCGCAGTTTCTGGTCTTTTGTTTGGGGAGACTGGTAGCTGCGTCCCTCTAAGCCGCCATCTTGCCGGAAGTCACTAAATATTTATATTATAAAAAACTCTTGACTTGGTATTTGAACAAGAAGACCTGTCAAAGAGTGCTCAGAATATTCTTGCCATGTGACCCTGCTGTGCTTATCTCTTGCTGAATGGGTATAAAAGATGGTGGGGGTAGTTCTTTAAACTGTGCGCCCTCTAGAAGTGTTGGAACTCTTTAGGTGGTAAAATGTACATCAGTCAAATAATGAACAGAAGCATCTTCGAGTATCTAACAAAGGAAACCTCAAACTCGGTATTGCCAGTGCTTTCCTCCCAGAGAGGAAAGCTTAGCTATTATATCTCATTGCTACATCTGCAATAGCAAATTACCTCAGTCTAGAACAACTGAATGTATGCTCTAATAATTCTGGGGTCCATAAGTCTGAGATGGAGCTGTCATTGTGCTGGTTTCCTCTGAGGGCTCTCTCTTTTGCTTGTAGATGGTGGCCTTCTCCTCTTTATCTGCCTGTGGTCTTACCTGTCAAGGGTGCCTGTGCTCTATTCATATGAGAACACCAGGCATATTGAGTTAGTCTCACTCTGATGACCTCATTTAACTAATTCCCTTTCTAGAGACCCTACCTCCTGTTAGAAAAAACAAACTTTCTACAAATTTAAAGATTTGTCTTTTTTTGTGATTCATGAAAGGGTCGGTATCTCATCTAAAGATTTAGAAAAGGTGCTCCACTGAGTAGAGCAGAACAATTGGTTTTTGTAAAGTTATTTGAGCAATTTTAGGGAATAGTAAGAAAAAAGGAGCTGATTGGTCCTGTGGTACTCTAGCCTATTTTTCTTGAAAGAGTTAAAGCAACGGAGACTTTGTTATCATGCCAGTACAGCTTGACTGGGTCCCTTCTGAGTAGTTGCTGTGGATTTCCTGATTTTAGGAAAAAATGGTCTGTTTGGGAATTTTCCTGCCTCCTTAAAGTTTCAGTTTGATTGCATGGCTCATAGCCGAGTGCTTTTGTTTTAGTTTGGTCTAGTGGGGCAGAAGCTTAGTCTAATACAATGGCCTTATAAATTTAAGTAGCATCCTGAATGCAGCCACATTTTGAGGTTCTATAGGTTAGGGCTTCAACATGTAAGATCTGGGGGCACAAAGTTCATCCATAATAGATATATTTTTCCTTTCTTTCTTTCTTTCTTTCTTTCTTTCTTTCTTTCTTTCTTTCTTTCTTTCTTTCTTTCTTTCTTTCTTTCTTTCTTTCTTTCTCTTTTTCTTTTTTTAAAAGCAGTACTGGTGATTAAACCCAGGGGCACTCTACCACTGAGCTACATTCCCAGTCTTTTTTTTTTTCAGACAGAGTCTTGCTAAGTTGTTGAGGCTGGCTTCAAACTTGTGATCCTCTTGCCTCAGCCTCCTGAATACCTGGGATTACAGGTGTGGGCCATGACATCCCACCATAACAGGTTTCTTTAAAAAAAAAAAAAAAGCTTTATCTAGAAGGTCAGACTAAGGCAAGGTACTCATTCCAGGATAGGGGATGTTTAATCATTAATGTCGTTTTGTCAATGTTCATGTTTTACCTGTATTCAGAAAAACAGTGATCTTATTTTTGTCTTGATCCATTGCCATTACAGAATGTCCCTACCTGCTGTTTATATTCTGTACCATTATGTGTGTTCATTCTGTACCATTATGTGTGTTCAGCAGATACACCAAGTCCTATCTAGGAGTTCTAAGCTAGCTCCTACCTAAAGAGCAAGGCACTATTTTTTATTTTTCTCATCTTTAAAAAACAAAGGGGAGAACTGAACTATAACACTGATTCATATTGCTATCCTTATCAGTATAAAACTAAGTACTTTTGTCCAACAGAATGTAGAAAGTTTTCCCAAATAGGCTGCCACCTAATCCTTATAAATAAAAGCATTATTTCTTAAGGAAGATAAGCGGATAAACAATAAACTGAAACAAAAATTAAAATGCTAAACTGCATGACAAGATTCTTGCATAAATTTAGTCATCATGTAAACCTTCATTAAATAAAAGATAAATGAAGACTTGTGTGTGATTCCACAGAAGAATGGGAAGGGCTGAGGATGTGCTGCTCAAATGAGGATCACATGGCATCACAGGATGCCATGGGGATGGTGACGGGGTGGAAGTCAGGTATGTGGTGGGAAAAATTTGGGCTTTGGTGGCTGGATCTGAACCTTGATTTTTGTCCTAATAGTTGGGCTACTTAGCTTCTCTGAGTGTCTGACTTTTCATCTATAAAACAGACATTATGTTAATTATTTAAAGGGCTGCTTGAGGAACAAGAGGGAAAATTCACATCAAGGACTGGATTTTGCTCACTACCTGACACATAATGAAGGCATAATAATAGCCATTACTGAGCCATATCCCCAGCCCTTATTAGATTTTGAGACAGGGTTTCAAGTTACTTAAGTCCTCTCTAAGTTGCTGAAGCTGGCTTTGAACTTGCTATCCTCCTGCCTCAGCCTCCCAAGCCACTGGGATTATGGGCATGTGCCAATGCCCCAGCGTGGGATTTTGCTTTTTAACTTGCCATTTCTTTGAAGACGAAATAGATGACCTGTTCCTTCACCTCATAGATGTTTCTGCTGCAATATCATCAGCTTAGAATGGCCCAGCTTGACACCTTTGCTCAAACACCACCTTCTCTCTCCAGCTTCTCTCCCTTTAGTCTGTATGAACTTTCTTCAGAGCATACATCACATACTGCAATTATTACATTACACTGTTTACTGGCTTATTGTTGATTTTGTTCAACTGAGTATCATCTCATCAAACACTGTCTGAATCTCTGGCATCAAACAGGCCTAAACCACTGCAGACAATCCGTCATCACATGCTACTTTTCTTTCTTGCTTATTTTTTTTCTTTTTCCAGAACTTGTGACCTCCTTTCATCTGTAGTCTGAAGGCACAGATCAGCCATTTGAGATGTTCCATTCTAATTCAAATATTAAGATTTCTAGAGAATAAAGTTGGGTATGGTGTTACATACCTGTAGTCCTAGCTACTCTGCAGGTAGGAGGATCACTTGAGCCCAGGAGAGTGAGACCAGCCTGGGAAACATAGTTGGACCTCATCTCAAAAAAAAGATCTAGAGAATATGCATATAAACATGTGACACATGTGACAATTTGTTTTGTTTATTTATTTTTTTAATATGGTGCTGAGGATCGAACCCAGTGCTTCACATGTGCGAGGCAAGCGCCCTGCCCCTGAGCCACAACCCCAGACCTACGAATTTGTAAGAAAATAGCAAAATTAATAAATGACAGATTAAAAAAAAACAGACAAAATGGAACAAAAACCAAAAATAGAAAATTCCAGATGACTATCTAAATAATTGAAGAGTTACCTGGGCATGGTGGTATGTTCCTGTAATCCCAGCTACTCAAATGAAGGCTGAGGCAAGAGAATCATGAGTTCAAGGTTAGCCTGGGCAACATATAAAGAAAAAATATGTTTCTGAAACAATATGTTTCAAAATAAAAAAAGTAGTAATCATTGAAAATTTCAATTTAGCAAAGAATCAAGTAAATTCAGGTTAAAACAGTCTAATAGAAGAGACTGTAGAGAACTATTTTAAAAAATCTTGGAATAATTGAAAAATCTTGATGAATCTGCCTGTCCATCTCCCCCAAGGGATCTGCAAGTCAGGTTTCTCATTGAAAATTGGCTTCTTAACTTTCTTCAAACTTGAGTAAACAGATAACTTAATGTTAGGGGCTCTTAATGTTAGAGGACCAGTGAGAAATTTGTTGGCTTACCCAACCTTTTGTATTGCTGTATTAAAACTTTACTTATTCACCCATTTCTTAATAACTATCTAAAGATTCCACCACACTGGGAATAGTCCTACGTCTCTTCTTTTTCTCTTTCCTATTTGTTTTGCTCCTGTCAATATTTGCTTTACTCACTTTATTTGTTAATAACCTTTAAACAATGTTCTAACCTTTTTGGAAAGAGTTCCTTTGACTCTACTCCCTTTCTCCATTCTCTCATTAATAACTTATTTTTATTAGCATCTCTAAGACCTTGGAGGTAAGTTGAAACAGCAAATTTGATAAAGCTCCCTGAACTGTCTCTAGGTTTTGCAGCAATGTTAACCAAGGAGGCTCATTTTGCCCGCTGCCCTGTACCAAGCACTAATGTGAAGACTTGTGCAAAAGAGAAAAATTACTACGAGGTGGCCAAATGTGAGAAGGAGAGAGTCCTGTGTCTCAAATCTACCTCCCCACAAATGGGGTTTAAGGGTATTAAAGGGATAAAGAAATAAGGTGGCCTGAGGCATGTGGGTAGGTGATTGGAGGTTAGGAAAAGTGTGGTAATAGCTGATCTGCACATGTGTGATCAAACTTCAGGGCTCTTCCTAGGATACATATAGAAATGGCAGTGTTGGCCTGGTCTGAGGGTGAAGTGTTTGGCTGTCCCGTGTTCAAAGGTCACCATGGAAGACTTGTACAAATACAAATGAAGGGTGGGATGTTTTAACTGGTTCAAGCTATTTCCAGGTTCTTAAAAGACAAATTAGGTAACCCTTACCACTGTGACCTATATGTCAAAGGTGATGTCTATAGCAAAGCTAATGGGAGTGTACTATTTAGCTACATGGCCTCCAAATTGGTGATAAAAGAAAGCAATGCTATAAGATTTATTCAAGTTTTCCATCAGTTTCAGCAGTCTTGGTTATTAGGGTGTTTTGGTAAAATGGAGCATTTACCATAACCTAGGTACAGGCATATCCAGTGGGTCAATATCCCAATTACCATAAAGCCAATTCCGTGTGGCTTGCAAATGAAACATACTAATTGCTTCATTTGAAATGTTCCATTTGGCTCTTATGGGGGATGGTGCACAGTTTTCCTTCTTTAGGTAAACAGATTTTATAGTGGCTTTTATCCAGTCCACCAGCCTGGATGTGGTCTCAGGAATAAACTGTCTGGACAGATCAAGTATGTCCATCTCTGATTTTTTCCATAGTGAGCTGTGGGTACTGTTATCAATTCAAATGTGCTCTTCCACTCTGCAATATTTTAAACCAAGGATACTGCCCCTAAATTAATTATTCTGGCAATCTGTTTTAGTAAAGATTCCACAGAGCTGGGTATTGTGGAGCATGCCTGTAATCCCAGAGCTTTGGGAGGCTGAGACAGGAGAATCGTGAGTTCAAAGCCAGCCTCAGCAGTGGCGAGGCACTAAGGAACTCAGTGAGACCCTGTCTCTACATAAAACACAAAATTGGGCTGGGGATGTGGCTCAGTGCTCAAGTACCCCTGAGTTCAATCCCCAGTACCAAAAAAAAAAAAAGATTCCTCCGGAAACCAGTGATACCACCTTTTCTTTCTATAGGACCTGTACAGAAGCCAATACTATGGCATTGGGTTATTGCAAAAAGAAAAGGTTTATAAAGTCTAAGTCTGCTTCCCATTGATTGGTAGTAGGGGAATTAATAGGAAGAGAAAGAGGAAAAGCTCCTCGGTTAGATGAGAAGGAAGAGCATGTTTCTTTGGAGAGTTATTTTGTGCACAATGGATTTTTGAGCTTGTAATGTCATTAACCAATTGACCTGGTTTCTTCTGCTTATGTCCATTCTTAAAATCCAGTTCCAAACTGGCTTCCAAACTGGTAAGAATCATTGTTGAAAAGACTGAAGGCTTTTCCTGGAAGACAAGTGGAGGAATTTGTGTCTAGGTGTGTCCAGGCCTTAGCTGATTTCAGTACCCATCTATAAAATGAAAAAAATACCTTCATACTACACTCCCTGGTTTTAGTATTTTCTTGGTTTTGCCTGGCCCTCAGATGACCAGAGAGAGGTCTTAGAGGTGCTTTTTATTGTCCCTACATGCTTTTACCCCTAGTGGGGGGTAGCTTTGAGGCCAGTGGTTGAATCTCAGAGTCATTGAAATCTGAGCTTGGTCTAGCATCAATGTCTGACATAGGACTTAATTTTATTTTTATTTTAGCTGTTATAGATAACAATAGTCAAGATAATGGAGATTTTGCCTTTTTCTTGTTAGATTGTATTTCCTTATGCATCCCATGGACCAGTTCTCCAGGAGCTGAAGGCATACTTAAATTCCACTGGTAACTATTTACCTTTAGCATTTGATTGCAGCACATTGGCTACCCTACACTATGGTTGACCCAATGGCCACCCAGAATTCAAGAGGTTCTTTAACTCCACCTTTCATCTTTTCTCTTTAGGAACCATGTGTCTGTGAGTCATGGCTGTTCTAGTAAATCCCACTTCTCTGACATCAACACAGAGCACGTCTGTGACCAATGTGTGGTCCCCCCCCTCCAATACTGACCCATTTTCTGACACCAGCTGATTATCCTACAGTTTAATTCCGTTCTGACACAATCTACCTGGAGATAGAAATTCCAGGTTGTTACCTGTGTTTCTGACCAACCAGCTCTATATTGGAGATTGTTGTAACCCATTTTGGGTCACAGAACTCAAGAAAGCAGTTTACTTCTTAGATTTCCAATTTGTTACAAAGAATTCAGCTCAGCCACAGCAAGATGGAGGAGATGCATAGAAAAAAGAATGGTGGGCAGAGATGCAGAGCCCCATGCCTTCTCTAGGTATGCCATTGCTCCTGCACCCCCAAGAGTTAGCAACCTGGAACTCAGAGAACTTCTAGGTTTAAGTTGTCAGAATGCAAAATATAATTTCCCATTGTCTCCTAGGAAGTTATTTCCGAAGTAAGAAAAAGACATAGAAAATTCAGTTTTACTTTGGATGACACCAAGGAGTACCTTAGCTCCAACTCACACAATAAAGATAGAAATTGACTAAGTAGAGAATAAAAGGGTGACAGCCAATTTCCCACGGGAAGGTGATAATGATGTAAAGTTTGTCCATGAACTCTGCAGGATTCTTAATGAACTGAACTGAAGGCACCAGCTTCCAGGGAGATAGGTGGTAAGGGAGGGGGCAGGAAGGGTGGGCTGTTTGCATCTTTCAAAAGAACACTGACTCAAAAGCCTAATGAAGCCCTGTATTAGTTTTCTAAGACCACCATGACAGACTACCACAGACTGTGTGTCTTTAATGATAGACATTTGGTTTTTCATGGTTCTGGAATCCTGGAGTTCTGCCTAGGAGTCCGCTGGTTTGGTTTTCCTGAGGCCTTCTCCTAGGCTTGAAGATTGCTACTGTCTCCTTGTCCTTAAATGGCCTTTTCTGTATGTATGGGCAGTCCTACTGGATTAAGGCCCACCCTTATGACCTCTTTTAACTAAAAAAGCATTCATATTGGGAAAGACAGTAGAATGAATTGTACATTACTTTCCTATGTTCGTATATGAATACACGACCAGTGTAACTCATGTACAACCACAAGAATGGGAAGTTATACTCCACGTATATATAATCTATCAAAATACACTCTACTGTTATGTATATCTAAAAAGAACAAATAAAAAATTAAAAAAGAAAAAACTCTAGTCATATTGGGGATAAAGACCTCAACAGATGAATTTGAGGAGGCATAAATTAGCCCATAACAATGCTTTCTTACTCTTTAGATCATATCTTGTGGAGGGGACACCTATAGTTGGAGAAGATAGAAATGGATAAGGAAAACAGGTTCACTGGGAGATTCATATTGAAAGGTGAGGACCTCAGGCTACCTTGCTAGTCCTGGTCCTACAAGGTCTACTACCAGGCATAAATGAGACTTGTCCTTCCTTCTTGGAAACTACTACATAATACCAGTAGAGTACCTTTTATCAATCAATCATAAATGTATGTGTGTGTTGGGGGGGTAAGATGTGATAAAGAACTTACAGGAAGATTCTTTTGAAATCAGTGTGTTTGGTCATTAGTGGAGAAATCATACAAAAATATTGTGAGCATTCTAGACATTGTTAAATGCTTTATTAGGGCTTATCTTGCTTCTTAAGATACGCATGGTTTGTGCAATCCTTGCAAACTGTATCCATGGTAACACCAGAGAGCTTGTCTGTGAGGAGCTGTGAGCTTCTTGAAGGCAGGACAGTATCTAATTCTGTAGCTCTTCCTGAGTCTGTCCTGTAATTGGTGCTAAATACAAGAATGCTTCTGGTTGCAAGTGGCTCTTTTGGGGGAGCATGTATTATTATAACACTTACTTGAGATATAATTTGTGATATTTCAAGAGCAATTTGGAAATTTTAGAACCAAACTACTTTTAACTTTACCTTTGTATATATAAACTTATCTGTGCATGTATGTGCACATGTGTACATACCCCCCCCCCCCACAATTAGATTTTGGCATAAATCTTTTTATAGATGAGAAAGCAGAAATTTGTGAAATTTAATGACTAGCAGGACCAGAACTCTGATATTTTACTCCTTCATGCTGGCATAAATTTTAAATGCAAATCTTGTATTTAATTAAGCATTAATTCTTAAATGCCTGAAAGTTGTACTTAAGACTAAAGAGTATGTTATTGCCTGATACAAATAGAATTTTGTTCAAAAGGCAGCACTGGATAATTTCAACCAGATGTTAGAAAGGTGAGTAAAAAATGTTTAAATCATCCACCTTCGAGTTTAGCATTGGTGTCTAGAGAAGAAAGAGATATAAGGAATCTGTCAGAATAACAGCAACAGAGTTCTGAGAAGTTGCTTCTGTGTGGAAAAATTAAAATAGCTGTAGAGAAATCTCTAGAAATGTTAAGTTTGAGAGGCTGAGATGAAGTAATACAAAATAAGCTTTTTTTTTTTTGAGGAAAAGACCTGAGCTGAAAACCAATGAGACAAAGAGCCGTAACAAAGGTCAGCCACATTTTGACTTCACATGCCCACTTGCTTTCAGATTTGACCAGTCATATGGTAAAATGAGCTTGTCTGTTCATACCAATTGGACATTTATCTTCACACAAACTCATTCAATGATACAAAGCCAAGAATACTATATATCAGGCCATTTTCAAATGTGGCTTTCTAATTAGTACAACAGGGCTGAGACCCTATCTGGTGAGAGAATTGAATAGATCAGTCTATTGACTAATTGTGTTAACAATCATATGTATATTTAATTGCTGAATTTATATAACACCATCTCTACAATGATAAGAAATAACTTAATTGTGATATTTATATAATTATTTACATTTCATGTATTTTAACACATTTCTTTCAGTCTAACAGTAAGTGTCTGAAGACAGAATTAAAATTTAGCCCATTTCTTACAGCCAGAGGATCTGTAGTTCACAGAGACAGTTAACTTGCCTACCTATGAAACAGGTAGTAATATTGTCTTCCTGGGGCTGAGGGTGTAGTTCAATGTTAGAATGTGTTCTTAGCACATGTGAAGCCCTGGGATCAGCCCCCATACCAAAAACTAACTAAATAAAAACAAATAAATTAATTAAAAATAAAATAAAAATATTGTTTTATCTTACTGGTGAGAAAATAAAGCTTAGAGTCTTAAAGTAAAGAAGTAACTTGCCAAAGAAGACACAACTAATTTGAGGTATTACAAAGAAGTAGGATTTCAATTTCAATTTAAAATTTACTATCCTCAAATATTGTCATTAACCCTGTGGTATATAACCTCCTCAAAATGGAATATGGTTGCTTTTCTGATGGTTGTAGCTAATAGAAGAAAGAGTTTTTATTTTGAATGTTATTTCCAAATATCATTTTTGAGAAAACAGGTACATTTTAGAATTAATTTCATTTTATAGTATGAAACAATACACTTTTAATACCTAAAAAATAAGTGCATATTAGCTTATGTCTACTGATATAATTTTACCCAAATACATTTTTTGTGTGTGAGCATGATGCTGGGGAATCAAACCTATGGACTTGTGCATGCTAGGCAAGTGCTCTACCACTGGACTACAATCCTAGCTCTTACCCAATGCATTTTAAGAGAAAGTTACCCATGGTAGAAAAACATCTACTGTTTTATCTGTGGAGAAATCCTAAGTTGGTACAGTTGACTTTTAAAAGCAGACAAAAGGGGCTGGGGTTGTGGCTCAGTGGTAGAGCATTTGCCTAGCACATGTGAGGCACTGGGTTTGATCTTTAGCATAAAAAAGTAAATAAATAAATAAAATAGAGGTAAAAAAATGTTCAAAAATAAATGAAAGCAGACAAAATGGTGTGTTAATCTGTGCTGTTCAACTTGTGGCCTCAACAAATAAGTTTTCAGCCTTAAGAAATGTGATCATTTTTTTTCCTGTTAACATGCAATTAGTTTCTAACTACATTGTAGAAGTTAAAATAAGCTATAAAATGTGAGTATGAAATATCCTAGATGCTATACCTTTTAACATGTGAACTTCTTTTAGTTTGAGTAAAAGCCCAAACTGCTTTAGGAAACATCTTCTGAGAACTATTTACTATATATGTAGTCCAAGTAAATATTTGAATCAACTGGGTGCTTTTTGCTGACTACTAAGTAGTAATAAATATTGCTATTCTAATAACTATTACTCCTGGCCATGTGAAATTGTGAGACTCTAAGAGTCAGATATGGATGAAGCTGGCATTCTGTAGCTCAGTTCTGCCTCCTCTGGGGCAGCCTCTATAAAGTTCTTTTCCTGTCTGAGGTGGGATTGGTTGTCATTGCAATTTTATATAAACTGTAATTCCCTTTCTTTGTTCCAGTTGAGGCAAGTGTTGTCAGACTTGAAATGCTCACCTAAGTGTTCCACTAGGAATCTGAAGCCTGGAGCTAATGCCAGTTCCTCTTCAATGCTGTGCTTATGGATATGCAAAGTATTTCTTTGCAATCCAGTTGCTGATGTAACTTACCTGGGCAGGGTGCCTCTATGCAGGTGCTTGACACCAACCACTGAGATTCTCAATCAGTCTCTTGCAGCAGTTGATGGTTTCAATCCCCCCTCCCCTCCCACCAAACTCTCTCATTCTGCTTTGAAAACTCCTTCTAGGATGCAAAACTGATCCCCGGCTCCAATGTGTGTCCTTGGTCATTGAGTATGGTTGAGATTTTTTCCATCTTACATCAGCCTTACTTTCACTTTATCTTTTGAACTTGGTCCCTTTTTATTTTTTGTCCAACCACCTCCCTAGGATTAGGTCTTGTCAACACTTTTATAACAACTCAGTGACCAGCTTTTCACTTCTCAACATATCATGTAGTCCTCTGAAAGTAGGTTGGAGAGAATTACATTGAGGTGTCTTAATAATAGCTAGAACACAATTGAAAATTAAATGTAAAACAATAAACAATAAAAAATTAGACTAAACCACAGAATAATATCAAACCTCAAGGGTGACAAAGATAACATTTCATAGGCATTTCTTTAAAACCAAGTAGTTTTAGGTTTATACCTTGGCATAAAATTTGAGAGGCTCACATGTAAGATTATCTTTAAAATGGTTGTTGGCCTATTTTACTAAAAAGAGTACAATAGACGCAACTTTTGTCTAATGTTGAGAAAGGGATATGCATCATAAGAGCCAATAGACAATAAGACATTCCATGGGCTTTTGAAGTAGCATTGAGTTCAGTATTGACTTTGCTTTTGGAATCTAGGACACAGCTGAAATTGCTCAGCGCCAATGACTGACTGTCTCATTTGGAGTGATCTTTCTCACAATCTTTTTTAGTCTAATAGGTATTTCAATCTCATACATTCGCCAAACGGATATCAGCTCTGTTCTCTTTCTATTGTTTCCTTGAGGAGAACTGATAGTTCATTGAAATGAGAAAATGAAAACAAAATAGCAAACGTTACTTTCTAAAACAAAAGTGTAGAACAAAGATTAGAGTTTGATATGAGATATAGTTTGTCCATATACCAAACTTTGGAGCCCTGAGTATGTATATGTTCATACATCGCCTAATTTGGTATTGAATAATAATAGTTTTTGCATGTCCTTTCTGTAGTGAGGGGACAGTTGAATTGTTTCCAGTTTTTGGTGGTTATAAATAATGCTGCTGTAAATATTTTTATATTGGTTTTTATGTGAACCTATTTTTTTACTTGTGAACATACCAAAGAGTGGAAATTTGAAGAAATTGCCAAACTCTTTCCCAAATTGAGTGGGTATACATTTCGCATTCTGACTTGAGGAATTGAAAAAAGCTCTAGTTTTTCTATATATTGTTAAATACTTGGTTTCTTTGTCAATTAGAAAAAAACATGGCTATTATAGGTAAGAGATGTGTAGTGATATCACATTAGGGTTTTAGTTTTCATTTTCATCATGACTAATGATGTTGAGGATCTTTTTCTGTGCTTACTCTCATTTGTATATCTTCTGTGCAGGGTCTGTTCAATTATTTTGCTAATTAAATAATTTAAAAATATTGTGTTTAAAGAGCTATTTATACATCTTGGACTCAAGACATTTATTAAATATATTTGCAAATATGTTTATTGTCTTTCAAAGAGCAGAAGTTCTGCATTTTGAAGTCAAATGCACTGATTTTTTTTCTTTATAAATTTGACTTTTGATGTCACGTAAAATCGAACTCAACAAAAAGGAAAAAATTGCTAATATATAGAAATACACAGTGAAATCTCAAGTAAACTGATTTAAGTAAAAGAATCTAGACTCAAAAGTCTACATATATGATTTAATTTATGTGATATTTTTGGAAGAGACATAACTAAAAGGATATATATATATATGTGTAGTTGCTAGGGGATGAGAGTGGGAAAAGGGCCTGGGGCATCGACTACACAGAGAAAGGAATTTTTAAATTATTGTTGTTTTATATTTCAATAGCACTGCAGATCATACAACTATATGTACTTGTCAAAATTTCTAGAGCTGTCCACTAAAAAGAGTGGTTTTATTGTATGCTATGTGTTTCCAGAACTATTTTGTCTATCTCCTGAGCATACTATCAGATAATTTAAAGCTTCTCTTGCAGTTATGTCTAGCTATAAGAATAAATCCTGTAGAAGTTATGAATCCCACAGTCAGACTTGGCCCGTAAAATTCCCTTACAACCCTCTATCCTTTCCCTTCCCACAAATTCTAGAGGGATGTGAAAAATTCTGTAACAGATTTAAAATCTTGTGACGTGGTAGAACCACTAGATGGAAATAATCCAGGTTTCTAAGTAGCCATATAAATTCCTCATTCAATTGGTTTGTAAACTGAATTAAAAATAAGCTTCAATTTTCTTAAGGCAACTGAGATTTATTATGTTCATTTATTACTACATTTTCTGTCACTTTTTCTAAGCTGAATGGGAGCAATTGTTTCCAGGTATATAAAAAGGCTGGGGATGATAAATCCATGAAAGTGGAAGGTTTCAGACACTTTTGGATTTGGGATTTTTGGCAATTTTTTTTTTTTAACCTGTGGTCTTTAGGAAAGTACACCTTTTGTGCTTTCATTTGGGCTAAGATTGTTATAAGGTGTCTGTGTTAGGTTTTCATCACTGTGACCAAAATACCCCACCAGATCAACTTTGAGGAGGAATAATTTATTTTGGCTCATGGGTTCAGAGATTTTTAGTCCAGGGTGGGCCAACTCCATTGCTCTGGGCCCAAGGCAAGGCAGACCATCATGGCAGAAAGGTATGGTGGAGGAATGCACCTCTATTTATGGTGGTCAGGAAGCAGAGAGAGAGAGAAGAAGGAGATGCAGGGAAGAAGCACCCTCCAGGGCATGTCCCATCTGCCTACAGTTACCACCAAGTTAGTCCATTCCAACTAGGATGGGCTAATTAAGTTACAGCTCTTAGAATCTAATCATTTCCCCCCTGAATATTCCTGCATTAACACAGGAGCTTTGGTGGGGAACACCTCATACCCAAACAATAACAGTGCCTGATGTAACTATAGATTGGTAGGAGAGGTATATTAAAAATATTCTATATTGGTAGATCTTTATGTTTCTTATTCTATTTATGTTGGTTTTTGCTTTATATTCATTAAACTAATGCCATTAGTTACATGTGATTTTGTAACTGATACTCTATATGTTTTATATATATTGAACTTTTATCATTATTTATGTTCTTGGTTTATAAACAAATTGGGATAAATGGAATTTTTCAAGCTTTTCTTTAGTATTTACTTAGCATATACATTTCTATTGTTCTGCTTTCATCTTTCTGTATGTTTTATGTATTATTTTTAAACAAAATATTTAAAATATATAGTTCCTAATTTTTCTTTCTTAAATTGGACCATTTAGTCCAAATACTTTTAAATTGCTAATATATTTGCAATATATTTTCTTATTTTGTTTTATGGTTTTCTGCATGTTCCACCCACAGGATGGTTTTTGAGAAGGCTTAGATATATACATCAGTGGGACAGAGTAAGAAGTCCAGAAATAAATTCATGCCTGTCTGGTAAATTATTTTCAACAAAAATGCTAAAACAATTTAATGGGGGAAAAGAAAGTCTTTTCATCAGTTGGTTCTTGAATAAATGGATACTGATATGGAAAAAAATGAACACATGCAAAAATAATTTGAAATGGAGTATTGAAGAGTTAAAAGTCTAAACTTAGGAAAACATGAGGTAAAATCTCTTTGCAACTTAGAGCTGAAAATCTTTTCTGGATAGTAAGTAAAAAACATGAACTATAAAAGAAGAAAATTTATAAATTGGATCTAATCAAAATTCTAAACATTCACTGTTCGAAATATGCCATAAGGAAAATGGAAACCAAGACATAGAACTGAATAAAATATTTGAAATATGTATTTCTGACAAAGGAGTTGTATCTAGAATATATGTAAAGACTCTTCTAATTCTAAAATAAGAAGAGAAATTACCCAATATTAAAATGACAAAAAGATTTGAACAGATACTTTAGAAAACATCAGTAGGAAAATTAAAATTAAATTCATAATGAGAGAACACTGCATATCATTAGACTGCTAATAGTAAAATTACTATTAGGACTAGGGAAAATATGAAGCAATCGAAACTCTTCCACACTTACCATCACTTTAGAAGACTGTCAGATACTTTAAGTAGCAAATATACACCTACCATATGATCCAGGCATTTCATTTAAAGTATGAAATAAAAACATAGATGTTGACTAATAGCTATAGGCACATTAGCCTCTCAAATGGAAACCACCTAAATGTCTGTCGATGGATAAAAAAATGTATTAAAAAAATCAGGCATAAAAAAAATGAATATTTTACTGTTCATGTAACAAAAGAGCTTAAAATGATATACTAGCTGAAATATACACCACTCTTTGTCCAGCATCATTGGTGAAGAGTCGGGTGTTCTGCACAGGGGCCTGGGGCATCTTTGGGGATCATGGAAATTTTCTGTCAGTTGGCTATGAAGTCGTTTCCCAGGTGTGATCTCCTGCAAAAACTCACTGAATCGTACAAATAAAATTAATGCAATTTATTTTAAGTATATTACACCTCAATAAATTGGATTATTTATTCATTAGGTTTAGAATGCTAACATCTAATTTCTCTCTGCATTACATCTAATCTCACAGTACCGGGGTTCCATTGTTGCAAATGATGTCAGGTATTAATGTAATTGTCATTTCTTAGGAGATGCTCTGACTTTCCCCTCAAATTGTATTTAGAACTTCTCTTTTTCTTGGTTCTTTATCAGTGTTATTGTGACTTCTTTATCCCACTTGACATTTATGCTTTTTTGATCTGTGGAGAAGGATTTTCCAGACATTTTATAAATTTCAAAGTTATTTTTCCTCTGACTATTTATTATATTTTATTCTCATTCTCCTTTCCTTCTATTGAACTCCTTCTCTTGGGTGTGCCTGGGTAGCTTGCTCTGTTCCTGAATCTTTTAAAAGCTATGGAAACTGAAGTTTAAATTCCTAAATTCAAAAATTGACCTCCTACAAAGAACAATTTGTTTTAAATTCTTTGCTTACCTTTTTGCATTTCTGCCTTCATTTAGTTTTTTTGCCATCTGAATATTTCATTTTCCTGTGTGATATAGAATTTTTAAAGACTTAAAAACATTTTTTCATTAGTATTTTAACTTGTTTTCAGTTGCAGGATCTACTTTGGAACCTGGTATGCTCCATAGATAATGGAATTCCATGGTACAGTTGACTCAGTTTTAAATATTGCATTGTAATATATCCATTAATATTTAAATTGTTTTTTTTACCAATTTTTCCTTAATCACTACATAGTTCAGGATCAAATTTAGTTTCAGCTGTTTTTACAAGCTGAAAAAGAGTTTATTAACACAGAACACAACGAGGGAGGTTTTGTTTTGGTAGTATTGAATAACCTAAGGTGCCCATGTAATGAATTGCAATGAAACCTGAGATGTTTCACAATGAAGATTAGATTGTGAAAAGTATACCATTTCTTAACAGTTTGCATTAGAAACTTGTATCCTGTTTCAGAATGATCTCAAAATTATACAAAACAAAATCTGGTAGCTGTGAAGAAAATCTTTTGAGACTGTTGAAATGGTAAAAGAAAAAGGAACAATACTTTTCTCTAGCTTAGCAGAGTAATGTTTCAAGAAATGATATGTCTTACAGATAGAAAGTTCTAACTTCATTATTATACAATTCATGTTCATTTTCAGCTTATATTGAGTAGAATAATTATCTTAATATTTTGGAAATTGATGCTGAGTTTGACTTCATAATCATTTTACTGTATCCTATAACACCTGGAACTTTTAGATATTGAGGTGCTAATTGAATTTGAGCACTAGCATTCCTGATATGCCCTGGCCATCATCCTATCTTATGCTTACTTATGTCAGTTTCTGCAGATTCACAAATCTCTAAGGTAAATAACTACTGAGTTATGAAATCAATCAGATACACCCACAAACATGTTTGTCAATGCAATATTCACAATTTTTTACCCTGGACAGGAGCTAATATGTCTATTATTTTTATTACTGTTATGAAAATCCTACATGTGTTTGTTGTTCAATATTTAGTACTTAGGAAGGAGATTTTGAATTTATATCTCATTTTGTATCATTCTGAAAGAGATTCTTAAGTTTTCGGAGAAAATAAACATATTCATTTTTTCCTATTTTATTGGTACATTAATAATTATACATAATGGTGGGATTCATTGTTACTTATTTGTACATGCACACAATATAACAATATAATTTGGTCACTATCATTTCCCAGTATTTCTCTTTTCCCTTCCTTTCTCCCTCTGCCTGCTTCCTTTCCTCTACTCTACTGATCGCTCTTTCATTTTTATGAGATCCCCCATCAGCTTCTCCTTTTTCCTCTTTAACTTTCACATGTGAGAGAAAACCTATGACTACTGACTTTCTGAGTTTGGCTTATTTCATTTAATATAATGTTCTCAAGTTCCATCCATTTTCCTGCAAATGCCATAATTTCATTTTTCTTTATGGCTGAATGAAACTCCATTGTGTGTATATACCACATTTTCTTTATCCATTTAAAGAAATGGATGGCTCCATAATTTGGTTATTGTTATAAATATGGGTATGCATGTATCATTGTAATATGACTTTAATTCTTTAGAATAAATACTGAGGAGTGGTATAGCTGAGTCATGTAGTGGTTCCATGCCTAGTAATTTGAGGAACTTCCATACTGATTTCCACAATGGTTATACTAACTTACAGTGCTATCAACAGTTTAACAGTATTCCTTTTTCTCCACATCCTCTGCAGCATTTAGTATTATTTGTAGTTTTGATGACTGCCATTCTAACTGGAGTGAGATAAAATTGCAGAGTAGTTTGATTTGCATTTCCCTAATTGCTAATGCAGTTAAATATTTTTTCATATATTTGTTTTTCATTTGTATTTCTTCTTTTGAGAAGTGTCTGTTTAGCTCATGTTCATTTGCCCATTTATTAATTGGATTATTTGTGTGTGTGTGTGTTAAATATTTTGAGTTCTTTATATGTTCTGGATATTAATTCTATGCCAGAAGAGTAGCAGGCAAAGATTTTCTTCCATTCTGTAGGTTCTCTTTTTATATTTTTGCCTTTTTTGTGCTTTTTAATTGATGCCATCTCATTTATTAATTGTTGGCATTATTTCCTGAAGTTTAGGGATCCTATTGAGAAAGTCATTGCCTGATCCTATATGTTGGGGGTGTTGACCCTACATTCTCTGCTAGGAGTGGCATAGTTTCTGGTCTAATTCCTAGGATTTTGATTCATTTTGAGTTGACTTTTGTGCAGAGTGAGAGATAAGGATCTAGTTTCATTCTTCTACCTGTAGATAACCAGTTATCCCAGTACCATTTGTGAAAAAGACTGTCTTTTTCTCTAGTGTATGTTTTTGGCAGCTTTGTCAAGGATTGAATGACTATAGATGTGTGGTTTTGTTTCTATATCTTCTATCTGTTCCATTTGTCTATATGTCTATTTTTTTATGACAGTACCATGCAGTTTTTGTTACTATAGCTCTAGAGTACTGTTTGAAGTTAAGTATTATGATGCCTCTAGCATTATGTTTTGGCTTAGGATACTTTGTCTATTCAGAGTCTTTTATTTTTCCAAATGAATTTTAGGACTGTTTTTTTTCCTAATTTGCATATTACATTGAATTTTTATGTTGCTTTTGGTAAAATGGTCATTTTAATAGTATCAATTCCACCTATCTATGAACACTGGAGGTCTTTTGATCTTCATGTGTCTTCTTCAATTTCTTTATTTTTCCCTTCTTTTTCAATTTCTTTATTCAGTGTTCTATAGTTTCCATTTCAGAGGTCTTTCACCTCCTTGGTTAGATTTTTTTCTTGATATTTTTTCAGGCTACTGTAAATGAGATTGTTTTCCTGATTCTTTGAGCAGATTTATTATTGATGTAGAAGAAAGCTATTGATTTTTGCATGGTGATTTGTAATCTGCTCCTTTGCTAAGTTGGTTTCTTAGCTCTAGCAGTCTTCTGGTGAAGTTTTTTAAAGATCTTCTGAGTATAGAATCATATCATCTGCAAACAGTGATAATTTTACTTCTTTCTTTCCTCTTTTCATTCGTTTTATTTTCTTCTCTTGCTTAATTGCTCAGGTTAGAATTTCTAGTATTATATTGAATAGGAGTGGTGAGCATGGATATCTTTGTCATCTTTGTTTTGTTCCAGCTTTTAAAGGAAATGCTTTTCAGTTTTTTCCCAAGTCACTATCATATTGGCCTTGAGTTTGTCATATATAGCCTTTGTGTTGTTGAGGTAACTTTCTTTAATCCCTAGTTTCTTCAATTGAGAGGAGGGATTACCAGGGATTGAATTCAGAGGTGCTTAATCACTGGGCCACATCCTCAGCCCTTTCTTAGTTTTTATTTTGAGACCAGGTCTCACTAAATTGCTTAGGGCCTTGCTAAGTTGCTGAGACTGGCTTTGAACTTGTGATCCTCCTGCCTTAGTCTCCTAAGCCACTGGTCTTCAATGTTTTTAGTTATGAATGTCTGCTGAATTTTGTTCGAGGGTCTCTTTGCATTGATTGAGATCACTACATGATCTTCGTCCTTAATTCTATTTATGTCGTTAATTACATTTATTGATTTGTATGTTAAACCATCCTTGCAACCTTGGGATAAAACTTATGTGGTCATGGTGCATACAATATTATTAATTCTTGTTGAATATGATTTGCAAATATTTTATTAGGGATTATTGTATCTAAAGTCATCAGGGATATTGGTCTGTTGTTCACTTTTCTTGATGTGTTCTTATCTGGTTTTGGTATGAGGGTGATACTAGATTCATATAATGAATTTGGAAGTGTTTCATCACTTTTTATTTTATGAAATAACTTGAGGAACATTGGCATTAGCTCTTCTTTAAAGATCTGGTAGAATTCAGATAAGAATTCATCTGGTACTGGGCTTTTATTGATTGGAAGATTTATTATTACTTCTTTTATTTCATTGCTAGTTATGGGTCTGTTTTGGTTTCCTATGTTCCTTGATTCAATTTTGGCAAGACATCTGTGTTTAGAAATGTATCCCTTTCTTTCAGTTTTTCCAATTTATTGGAGTATAAATTTTCAAGATAGTCCCTCATGATCCTCTGAATTTCTGTGGTGCCTATGGTGATTTCTGCTTCTTTATCCCTAATTTTATTAATTTAGATCTCTCTTTTTCTTTTGGTTAGTTTGACGAAGTGTTTATCAATGTTTATTTTTTCAAAGAACCAATTTTTTATTTCATTCATCCTTTGTATTGGTTTTCTACTCCACATCTATTTTTAATTCTGATCTTAATTATTTTGTGCCTTCTACTGTTTTTGGAATTGGTTTGTTCTTGTTTTTAAATGCTTTGGTATACATCATTAGGCTGTTTGAGATCTTTCTGAATGTCTTATGTAGGTACTCACAGCTGTAAACTTTCTTCTTATAGCCACCTTCATAGTGTCTGAGAGGTTCTGATGTTGTATTACTACTCTCATTTGAGTCTAATAATTTAAAAATATTTCTCCCCTGATTCATTCTATTACCAACTTATCATTCAAAAGGGTATTGTTCAATTTTCCTGTTTATATAAATTCTGTAGGTATTTTTAGTTTTGATTTCTAATTTCATTCCATCATGATTCAATAACATGCAGGAAATTATATTAATTTTAAAATTTATTTTGTGATCTCAAATATGGTCCATTGTGGAGAAGCTTGCATGCACAGCTGAGAAGAAAATGAATTTAGCTGTTCTTGGAGGAAATATTTTATAAATATCTGTTAAGTCCATTTGATTTATGATATATTTTACTTCTGAAGGATCTTAACTGAATTTATGTATGGATAACCCATTGAAGTGACAGGTGTGTTGAAATCACCCAGTTTTTATTTTATTGCTATCTATTAGAATCTTTAAGTTAAGTAGTATCTGTTTTATGTAATTGGGTTCACCAATGTTTGGGGCATAAATATTTACTATCATTATATCTTCTTGTGGATTATTCCTTTTCCAGTATGAAGTGAACTTTGTCTTTGTTGGATATGAGAGTAGCTATTCTTGCATTTATGGCAGGGCAGGTGTTTCCATTTGCATGGTATATCAATTTCCATCCTTTCAGTTTTGTCCTGTTTCTGTCTTTGCTTGTGTGATGAGTCTCTTGCAAAGAACACATAGTTGGGTCTTGGTTTTCAACCCACTCTACCAGCCTATGTCTTTTAATTGGAGAGTTGAGACCATTTACATTCACTATTTTTATAGAGATATGTTTCTTAATCTTCAATTTATTTCTGATGTTTAATTTGGTTCTGTTTCCCATTTATATAGCTACTCTTTCAATGTGATTTGCTCATTTGTGAGCTCTTGGGTTTGTTCTTCAGTTTATAGTATTTCTCTAAGTATTTTTCTATAGTGCCTGCTTAGTAGTCATGAATTCTTTCAATTGCTCCTTATCTTGGAAGGCTTTTATTTCTTCTTTGATTCTGAAGGATAGCTTTGCAAAATATAGCATTCTTTGTTGACATTCATATTTTCTCAGGTGATTTCATTGAAACATGATTTCAAGCCCTCCTGGCTTTTAGAGTTTGTGATGGGAAACTGGAAATAATTCTGATTAGCTTACCTCTAAATGTGATCTGACATTTTTCTCTTGAGACTTTAAAAATTCTATCCTTGTTCTGTATGTTAGAAATTTTAATTATAATGTGTTGTGGACCGGTTCTCTTTTTTTTAAATTTGTATATTTTAAATTCTGAATGCCTCTTATTTCTGCATGTTCATCTCATTCTCAAATTTGGGGAATTTTTCTGTTATTATTTCCTTGAACAAATTATGTATGCACTTAGCCTGCATGTCACAAACATCTGCAATTCCAATGGTTCTTAAATTTATTTTCTTAGTGTTGTTCCAGAATTTTTCTGTATTCTGGTGATAGTTATTTTCTTTTCTTTAATACTCTCTGAAATGTTGAAGGCTGGCCATTTTGTCTTTGAGCTCTGAGATTTCGTTTTCAGCATGGTGTACTTTATTAGAAAGACTTCCAACTAAACATTTTATTTGGTTTATTTTATCTTTATTCTCCATGATTTCTGTGTGGTTCTTTTTCAGTATCTCAACTCCTTACTTAATTTCTCATTCATATCCAATACTGACTTCCTTGATTCAGTTGTTTTTCTGTGTTTTCTTAGAATTCACTGATCATTTTATAATCTTTAAAAAATTCTTTATTTGGTGTATCTTTCACTGCAATATCTTTGAGATCAGTTGGTGACTTATCAACTTTAGGGGGCATCATATTACCTTATTTTTCATATTTCTTGTATTTCTGTTTTTGTTTTTGGTGGTGCTGGAGATTGAATCCAGCACCTTATGAGTGATAGACAAGCACTCTACCAACTGAGCTATATCCCCAGCTCCTCTGTATTGGCTTTTATGCATCTGTTGGGATATATTTCACTTCTACTCTTATGTGTGGACCTTCTTAGAGCACAGCCTTCTTTTACCAAAGTGTTCTGGGATATCAGGTGGTTATAAATTTTTCAATATATTTCCAAATATATTTGGTAGCATTATTTTCCTGCTGGTTCTTTGGTGATGGTGTATTTTGATACAGTGTATATTGTGTCACAGCTGGAGGATTCTACTTTCTCTGTCAACCTCAAAAGAGTGGGGTACTTCTTGTAGATTTGACAGTTGTGTTTTATACAGTAGGGTATATGGGGGGGCTATACCTTTTATGACTCTTCTTCACTCAACAGCTTTGTATTTCTAAGCTCATATGGAAATGATCTAGATTGAGACCCCTCATAGGTGTGGTATCCACAGGCTTTGTGTTAATTTGGTTTTTAATGTATGATTGGATGTTTATGAGTGTGATCTGGGGACCCCTTAGTCAATCCTACTTGGGGCATGGTCATCAGTTTGGAGTGTTGTCTCTTCTATACTTAGTATGGCTTAATATTCTTGAGTATTGTTAGTTTGCGTGTGGAGCCAGGTGTGCTGTCTCTTGTCTGGACACTACACTCTCTGTAGCAGAGTCTCTACACTTTGAACTTGTAGTATCATAATAGATTCCTAGCACTTCACGGAAAAGGTAGAAACAAACAACAGAAAAGACAGAAGCAAATAAAACACGGAATTAAAATAAATGCCCCATGCTTCATATGACATCTACAACACTACCACAAAAACAGAAATTGATCAGCTTTTTTGTAACTGTGATCAAAAGACCTGACAAGAACAAATAGAGGTGGAAAAGTTTATTTGGCTCATGGTTTCAGAGGTCTCAGTCCATAGATAGCTGATTCCATAATTCTGGGCCTGAGGTGAAGCAGAACAACATGGTGGAGGAAAAAAGCTCAGGAAATGATGATTAGGAAGGAGAGACAGAAGAGAGAGAGAGGGAGAGGAAGAGGGATGGGGAGGAGGAGGGAGAGAGGGAGGGGGAGAAAACATGAATGTACGTGAACAGGAGAGCACTTCATTCACCAGGGATAAAATATAAACACTAAGGCATGCCCCCAGTGATTTACCTTCTCCAGCCACACTCTACTTGTCTATAATTACCACCCAGTTAATCCAAATCAGTGTATTAATCCATGGATTAAGTTAAAGCTTTCATAATTGAATCATTTCACCTCTGAATCTTCTAGTATCATTTCACACATGAGCTTTTAGGCAACATTTTTTATCTGAACCATAACAAGAGAGGAGAAAGGAAAGAGAAGCAAATAAAAATGAAACAAACAAAACCAATGTAAACAAAAAAACCCTAAAGGCAAGACAAGAAAATTAATAATCATAAAAGATTCTAAAAAATGATTGAAAAGAAAACAAATATGTGTATTTGTATAAATAATTATGAGACAATGAGCATAGCATGACCATCAAAAAATAAACAAATAAATAAATGGGAAAAATATTTTTTAGTGCTGGGGATGTTACCATCTAGGAGTCTTGGGTTTGTTATCTCTGATCAGCAAGGAATTGAGGACCAGGATATAGAGATGGCAAGCAAGCAGCAGGTTTATTACAAAAGCAACAATAACAGAATTCTCTAAAGAGATCCTGAGCCAGGATTCTGGTAGGGAAGTTGTGGCTTTTTCTTTCTATGGTCCCTGGAACTTCCTCCTTTCCTCATCTTCTCCCTCTCCATGCTCCCGTCACTGTTGTTCATGAGTGTACCCCACCCCATGTCCATGTATCTATTTTACTTTTCCTATTGGATACCCCCCAAATTAGGAGCACAAGTATGAAAGTGTCTGATTGGGTCCCCAGCTTGTGTCCATAAGCAACCTTATCAACCGGGAATTTGATTTCATAGGAAAACCCTCTCCATGCTCCTTTGGTTTGGATCTGCTCCTGACTTCCTCACTCGCCATCTTGCCCTGGCTGCCTATGCCCTTCTACATCTCCCTCTGGCATTGAACCCAAAGGTGCTTTACCACGGAGCTACATTCACCAGTCCTTTTTATTTTTTATTTCAAGACAGGGTCTCACTAAGTTGCTCAGACTGGCCTCAAATTTGCCATCTTCCTGCCCTGAATTTCTGGGATTACAAGGTACAAGCTGCTGCTCCCAGCAGAAAAACGTTCTTAGGGGCACTCGACCACCGAGCCACATCCCCAGCCCTATTTTGTATTTTATTTAGAGACAGGGTCCCACTGAGTAGCTTAGTGCCTTGCTGTTGCTGAGGCTGGCTTTGAACTCGCTATCCTCATGCCTCAGCCTCCCAAGCTGCTGGGATTACAGGCATGTGCCACTGCACTGGGCAGAAAAAAGTTCTTAAAGAGAAATGACAAAATTGTTTCCAGTGATGTGATCAAAACCATCAATAAGAATGGATGCTCACTGCCTGTGTCTGAAGCTCACTGCCTATGTCTCACTGCCTATGTCAGATTCATGCCCTCCCAATCTGGAGTTGTTGCAGAATTATAAGTGGGGAGTTCAGGCAGTTGGGGCTTAGATCTAAACTAGCCTTTGGGAACTTGCTGGGTGATATCTGCTTTGGAGAGATTTACATCAACACATCCCTAGGCCTGGGAAGATGAGGTCTCTGCTGGGAGTCTGGATCTCAGGAGCCTCCTAAGAATTCTATTTGTAGGGCAACTGGGCCTGACCTTCCCAGGTCTCTCATGTTCTATCACCCACAAATGTGGCCTTCCCAGGCTCAGTCCCTGAGTGCAATCACACTCACCTGTTCAGTTTCCTGATCCTCTTCAGCTGGTCACATGAGCTGCCAGAATAAAAGCGAAAGCAGGTAGCACTCCCCTCTGTACCTTTGACTCAAATTCCCCGGGGTACAATTTTCTCCAGGCCATTTCACTCACGTTCTTCTAGGTGCACCGTAGGCACACAGTAGGCACGTGCCAGGACAGGATGGCAATATTTGCTATGCTCTCTTGGGCTCCCACAGCAGCAAGCTCCAATGTGGCCTCTTCACGATGGTTCCTGCCTGGGTACTCTGCTTCCCGGTTGAGAAATACAGAGGATTTCTTAAATACCAGTTTGCTGTGCAGCTTCTGGTGCAGGTTAAATTCAGGCTGCTTTTCTGATCTACGGGATCTTGCATCCCAAAATTCTCTCTGTGTGTTATCCCTCCCCTCTACGGTGAACGGGTGCCACTGCCAGTGCGGCAACCAGCTTGGCTCCAGTGTGCACTGTCTTGTCCTTTGCTCAGCACATCTGGATTCTGAGTCTCTAAGAGACTCTGACTGTCCAATATTGATCTTCTGTGAAATTCCTCCTTCACCCATGTAAGAAGCATATGCCATAGATGTGCCTGGATATGCTGGGGACTCACTAAGTTGCTGGCCATAAGGAACAGCAGCCATTGAGATGCTTAGTCATACCTGCTTGCAGTCGATAAAGGGCTGCAAGGGGCATTAGCCATAGGCATGCTGAACAACGACTGGTTACATGTTACTGGTTATATGTGTATTAGTTAATCAAATATATGTGATAACTATCACAGAGGTACTCCATGGACATGCGCAAAAAAATACGCTCAGTTGCAGCTACATTATCTCACTGGACATAACCAACGGACATTGACTTTCACTGGGTGTAACCAATCACCAGCTTACACCACCAACTTGGAACTATATTTAAACTGCTTGTCCTGCCACATTGGGGGTTTTGCTCCAAGGACATCGGTGAGACTGGCTGCCTTACTGTCTGTCCCTGGATCAACTCCACCATTCCCTGACGTCTAGCCATTGGCTGAAGAGAATCACCAGACAAAGGCAACGTCTGCTCTTTGGCTAAGAGAAGTCGCGTGACACTGGAGGTATTTGAGGGCTCATTGTTGCCCTAGGATTGTGTGAATTACTTGTAGTGTTTAGTTGCCCTAGGATAGTGTGACTTACCTATAGTGTTTAATTAGTGCACATTGAATGCTAGTTGGGGTGCCCCAGCACACCCAACACTTTTTGCATTAATTGATTATATTTGATGATTGGTGTGATTGAATATATGCTTGCATTTAAAGACAATCCACCTCTGAGTAATTATTAATTGCGCTCCTCCCAACAACCCACATTGCTGAGAAACAGTACTCCTGTTGCTTGAATCCTGAGTCACAGAGCAACTAGAAATGCAGCCTTCCTCTAATCTGCCATCTTGAATCTTTGAGTTCCTTACTTTTTAAAAATAAAACATTCCAAGTTGTTATCTCTTGCAATGCATTTTAAGGTTTGTAGTTCTGCATTTATATTTTAGATGCATGAGAATTTTATATCAGGCTATAGTTTTGAAAAAGTATTATTTTATAAACATTGCTTCAGATTTCTAAACTTAATATAAATTGGAAAGTTGAGGGCAATGTTGGATCATGGGAGGAGCATGGACTCACATCTAACTCCAGTTTTGGAAAAGTATGTTTTTATAATGAGCAATGTTTTCATTTCTGAAGAGAAATTAAACAGAAATTTCAAATTTAAAGATTTTTTTTCTTTAATGATGATGTAAAAATATATCATTTTGAATATTAGAAAAATGACTATAGATTTTGAGTTTCTTAAATAAATATAGATTTTGAGGCTTATTCACTCTACATATAGCATTAGAAAAAGGATTTTATCTGTACAAATTTTAAGTAGCTCCAATCTAAAATGAGTTGAATATTACCTACCAAATAGGGCTTATATGTGTATTAGTTAAGTCAAATTTGTGTGATGACTATCACAGAGGTACTTAAAAATGAGAGGTTTTTTTTTTTTTTTTTTGGTGGGGTCAATTCTATACATTAGCTCAAGCTTCATTTGTGAGCAAGGACTCAAGGAAGCTATGACTTACCCCTCATTTTGTGAAAATGACTTTGTGGGTAGAGCATTTAGTGACAGTTTTCTAAAGGTCCATAAGAGGAAATTCTAATTTCAGGAAATCTCTTTCCATTCCATTTACTCTCATTGTGTGGTAATTGAGGAGCATGGCAAAATGCAGCCACAACCACAGGAACCATCTTAGCTAAGAGGAAGTGCTGTATCACATTTTGTCAGAGAAACTTTCTAGGTCAGTGAATGATTTTCAGTGTTTGTAAACCTGCTTTTGCAAGACACCATGCTAGATCCTGTTCACAGTTATCTCACAGTGAGAAAGTCCCCGGCCTCTAAGAAGTTCACAACTATTAATAAAGACGTTAAAGAGAAGACCGCACACAGTGAATTCTCAAGACCTCTGTATTTTTAATATTTTTTTCGGTCCCACTGGAAACCATGATGTCTATGGAGGATTGTTTAAAGCAGCTTGTTCCTTTCTGTGCAATAAACAGAAACATCAAAGAGCAATATTATTTTTTTCCACAAAATTTCTTTTAAGTTTCTTCTGCATATGTCCTCCAATTAATTACTGTTTAGATGCATATATTTCTTGTAAAACAATCCACTCTTGCATTTATTTAAGGGAAGCTGTTGAAGTTGTTGTTTGCTACATCGCTCGGTGCCCTTTTTATGAAGATCTATATAAATGTGGAAAATAATAGATTTAAGTATTATTTCTTGGGAAGCATTGTTGGTCTTCAGGAAACCTGAGGCCTCATTTGGGCCCAATTTTATAACATTAGTACCTATATGATCAATAAGTACATACTAATGGTTGGTCTTATTGTTCAGCTATATCTCTAGTTTTTCTGATCTTCTTTTATTTTTATATTTTTATATTGGTCTTGTCATTGGTCAGTATTTGTCAGTTCTTTGTATTCTTTGGGTCTCAGATTATGTGTAAATAGGTAATTCATCTAAATAACATTTCTTTTATGTTCAACAGTCTACGAATGCTGTATTAATTTTCTAGGACATTTTCCACTTAAAATTCAGTGTCATATTTTCAACATAATCAAAGAGAAAGGGAAATTTGGACATATGTAAAGATTGGAAAACTTAATAATGGCAGCCATTAGAGAAGAGAGGGATTTGAAGGAAATAATTACCTACTTACATAAAATTCAAACTGTTGTTTACGGTTTCGAACAGCCAGCCTTTTAAGAAACAATTATCGTAATTTCTCTGGAACAGTAAAGGTATAATACATTACATAAAAGAGAAAACTTCTGAGGTTATAAATCACAATGCTTAACATTGAGTACTTTGTGAATTTCCAAACCTCCTTCCCTACAAATAAGCCATCTCTCTTACCATTTAGATAATCAAACTATGTCTTGCTGAAGGGGATTGGTGAAGCTCCCATTTAATTAAGGAATAGTTCTTTAAGCAAATTGCATTTGAATACTTCCCTTTGGCGTAATTCTTACCTATTGTGTCCCTTGAGCAGCTCTTTCAGCTCTCCTTCTGCTTGAAGTAAATTTGTAGTTATTGTTTAAAGTCATCCAAGATTCATTAATATTTATTCATTTCTGTTGTGTATCAGGTACTATGCTAAAAAGAATGATAACAATATTAAGGGATCAACCCTCTGTGCTTGAAGCAGTTGACCCCTCCATCATCTTTGAAACCCTTTAGTTTTCATTCTACCTTTGTTTCCTCTTACTCCACTGGCTTTCCTTTCCTATTTACCTACTGTAATGAAAAAAAAGTTTCCCCAACCTTTGAAAACTGAAATGCCTAGGGCTCAGTCCTGGCCCTATTCTCCATCTACACCAGCCCCCTTACTGATCTCATATGGTCTTGTGCTTTGAATGTTATGTTGATAGTGCTAAAATTTATATCTACAGCTCACACCTTGCCCCTAAACAGCAGTCTTGTATATCCAGCTGCCTACATGACATTTACACTGGGATCTAAGCCTTCTATTTCTTAAACTTAGCTCCTGATGGTCTCCAAAGGCTGATCCTCTAAGAATCTTCCCCAGCACAAGTAAAGGCAACTCCATCCTTCTAGTTGGCCAATTTCAGGCCAACAATCTTGAAGTCACCTTTGTCTTTTCTTTTAATTTCACATCCCAAATAGAATCTATCAGTAAATTCTATTGGTTCTTTTTAAAGATTTGCCAAGGTTCTAAGTTCTACTCATGATTATCTCAGATCCAGGCCAACATCATGTGAGACCTGAATAATTGCAATAGCCTCTTTTCTTAGTTGTGATACTAATTGCTATAACAAATAACTCTAAAATCTGAGGGGTTTAGTGCAATAAATGTTTTATGATTTGCTTAAGAAAGTGGGAGGGTGAAAGCCTATGTGGCCATCCAGGGACCCAGTGTTCTTCCATACAGTGAATCTGCTTTTCTCTATTACATGGAATTACTTCTCTGTTGGGTTTTCTGCATCTTGCAGAGAGTGTGCATGAAGTCTTTTAGAGGCCAAGACTTGAAGTGGCATGTCACTTTTGACCACTTCCCTTTGACCAGAAATCACTTGCATGGTCCTATCTAGCAAGGGAAATTGAGAAATATCTTGTTGTGTGCAAAGGGAGGAAATAAAGTTATGTGATGAACACACAGCATACATGGTTAAATCTAAGTATCAGATTGCTTTAAACTTTCTAATGGTTTCCCTTCTTACTTAGAAAAATAGCTAAATCTGTACAATGGACTATGAGGCTCTATATGATTTGGTACTATTTCTTCTTTGGCTTTATTTCCTACTACTTTTCCCTTTGATCATTTCTTTCCAGTCATGCTGGCTTCATTGATGTTCCTTGAACATAGCAGGTACAGGTGTTCATTGAACACGGCCACCTCAGGGCCTTTACATTTGCTGTTCCTTCTATAGTATGTTTATTCTAGAAAACTTTATGGCTTCCTATCTCACTGTCTTTGTACCTTGACTCAAGCATCACTTTCTTAGTGGGTGCATTCCTGTTTACCCAAATTAAAATTAAAATTGTCAATCACAGTATTCCTTATTCTGATTCTTAACTTTTTTTCATAATTTTGATCACTTTCTATTGTAATTTTATTTATTTTATTTATGGTCTTTCTCCTCATACTAGAATATAAGCTCCATCAGGATAGATTTTTGGTTTGTTTTGCTCATTGCTAGGTCCTCAGCCCTAGAAATTGTGCCTAGCTAGTAGGAGGCACTGAGTAGTAACTGTAATAATTATTATTTAGAATATAATCAGGATAGTATTTCAAATGAATGAATTCTTCATTCCCAAGGATTTTAAAATCAAACTATGAAAACAGTTATAATATCTTGCTCTAAGAGAAAGATGTCAAACATTGAAGAAACAAAGAAAAGACTGAAAGTTCTTTCTGGAAGACCCGAGGTATCACAACGAGGACAGTGCTTAATTTGTAAATTGAAGAATGAATAGGAGTTTTACAGGATTTGAGAGAAAAAGCATTTTAGGAAGAAAAATAGCATAAAGGCTTGAAAGGAATGGTTTTGTGGCATTTGAGAAACTACTGAGAAATTTGAGATATTTCAGGTGGATATATGTGCATATATTTAAGATTAGGAAAGTTAGGCTAAAATGTCAGGTTAGTCTAAAAGTGTCGAGCATTTCAACAACTGTGAATTTTGCTCTGCTGACTCTTGAGAATGGAAAAAGTTTGCAGACCTTAGTAGGACCATGGTGAATCCAGGTGTATATGCATGAAAGATAAACATGGTGAAGTTCAGGAAGTGTCAAGGGCAAGCAGCAGGAAATGTAGGTGACAGACTGTTTTGAAACTTCGGACAGAGAAGATGAACACCTGATCTAGTATATTCAATAAAGGCTCTGCTACAGCTTGGATCTTGAATGCCCTCCAAAGACCCATGTGTTAAGAGGCTGATCCCTTTGTGGTATCCTTGGGAGGTATGGAACCTTTGAGAAGTGGGAGCTTGTGGGAGGTACTCAGGTCATTGGGGGTATGGTTCTAAAAGAATTGTGGAACCCTGGCCCCTTCCTATTTGCTCCCAAGCTTGTGATGTAAATTGTTTTGCTCTGCCACGTGCTCTCACCATGATGTGCTGCTCATCGCAGTCTCAAAACATGTGGCTAAACACGTGGCTCAGCTGTCACAGAGTAGCACCTCCGAAACTGAGCCAGTTCATTATTTCAGGTATTTTGTTATAGTGATTGAAAATTGACTCACACAGGCTCATATGGACAAATCTAATATGTCATGAAGACATTTACTACATTGCTTGCCTGTCTTTAAATGATAAGGGAGAAAAATCTGCCTAAATGTGGATAGCTCCTTAGAACCTAGAGATCATTAGTGCAATTGGCTTTGGCTCAAATTAAACTTAATACTTCTCTATCCATGTGAAAATTGTTTGAATGCTTTTCATGGCCATTAGAGCAAAGTCCTCAAAGTCTGAGTTTCCAGCATCTTTTTGTAAGAATTATTTTGTGAGCAAGAAAAGATATGGGCATTTAAATTACTGTCAACAAGGGTTTTGAATTTGACCCTTGATTCATCAGTTCTACTTTGCTTTACCTAAGTGAACTCCACATTCTATAAGTAGTTTGTTATTATCGACTGGATTCTATGTGATTTATTATCTACTGACTCTTCATAGTATTCTCATCATAAGGTACTACAAGGTTCGACAAATATGACTAATACACAGAGAATAGCATTTGAGTTACAGTGCCTATCACTGCCATGGCCCATTACAAGCATCCCCATAATAAAGAGATAATAAAAACTTGTGGGCCTTTCAGATATACCACTTGCAATGGGATTGTTTCTCTGACAACGAACCACTCATTCTTACATCAACTGTCTGAATCTGAATTGAATCATTTCCAAAAGATGTTCCTTTTGTTTTTCTTCCCTGAATGCTCTGCATTTTTAAAAATTAGCAGTTATGTGATGTTGGATATGCTAAGTTGCATGTGCATGCACACACACATGCGTAGTTATGTGCTGAATAAGTTATAGGGTCCATTAGTTAAGTTTCTACCAGATACGTATTAAGGAAACAATGCTACACATCAGTCTCTGACTGATATATGTATTCTTCTAGGCGGTACAAACTCCACAAAAATAATTGCTTTGTTTTCTTTAATGGTAGAAGCTGTTTCTTAAAAAGTTTCTCTATTAAACGTATGCATGTGTTAATTGTGAAGAAGTATAAAAGCCCAAGCTTGCCAGGAGCTGCACATTTGAAAACTTCTCTACCCTGAAGCAACCATGAGTGCTGTGTCCTGTCTTAGCACTGGGAAGTCGGTGATCTAAAGCTTCCAAGCCTGGACTGCAATCCCTCTGTGAGTTCATCTCATACTGATCCATGGTACTTGATAAATATATACTTGAGACTAAATTCTGGGCATTGATGGTATTTCATTTTTGTAGGTGTGCTTAGCTTCACCAGGCATAGAAATAGGCTGGTTCTGGGAGTGTAAATAAGTCTTCTCAGTTTCTCCCTCCCTTCTCAGCTCCAGAGTCGGATTTTCATTCTCCCTCTAGCTTCCTCAGCACAAACTGTATACTCTGAAATAAACTTTTGGAATTCTGACCTTAACACTTATCACCTCATAGCAAATCTCCATAGATGTTTCTCTTTTAGATTTATTTTTGTGAAATCATTATATTGAAGGGGTTTTGCATCCTACTGGGTACCTGCTTTTGATTACACTGGGAGAAAATTACATGGTTCAAAAAATTTAAGCCAAGTATTTTACCCATTGTTCTGAGACTTCTGAAGAAGGACAGTGTAGGAGGCACACCTGCATCATTCTGAATTCCAAACAAATAACAGATACTCTCCATAGGGAACAACTCGTCTAGTAGTGTTAACTTTAGGAGAAAATGCTATAGCTTAACGTTTTGTTTTTGAGAAGGCTTTTGATATTTCTAGTGAAAGATGTAACATCGTAAGCACAGTCATTTGTGTGACAGGGTGAGCATATGACCACTGAGGAAAGTGACAAATCTCCATAGGGATGGGCCGAAGAATCAGGCCATGTTAAGTGAAGAGGGCTGAAGCTATTGTTTTTATTATTTGTGGTGCTAAGGATTGAACCCAGGGGCTCACATATGTTGGGAAAGCACTCTATCACTGAACTGTATCACCAACTCTTATTTTTGTGGGGAAACAAAATGTTAAATTTTGTGTTTATCTGATTTTATATCAAGAATTAAATATTTGTGTGTGTGTGTATTTTTTCTTGTGTGTGTGGTGCTGGAGATTGAATTGAAGGCCTCTCACATGCTAGGCAAGCACTCTACTATAGAGCCATGTTCTTAACCCCACAAAATGACCTTTTAATAAAGGAACTAAATCTTAAAGATTCATTTGAAAGTATGCTTTAATGATTGCCATGGAAATCGTAGGCTTAAGAAAAATATCTATTTGGTATTTATTTATTTATTTACTTACTTACTTAAAAATGACATTATGATAAAGCTATATAGCCTGGTATTTGCCACATGATAATACCTTTTTGCATCTTTGAAAATATAAGAGCAGTTTAATATATTTCCTATCCCCAAACTTTCTCTTTATACCCTTGTTTCCCACTAATTTCTCTATCTCCAGCAAACCTCTTTGAAAGAGTTAGTACTTTCTATTTTCTTTTTATTTTCTATAGGAACCACCCCACTAGGTCTTTCCCTCCCCATAACTACACAGCTATTCATAGTCCATGTCTTCTTTTTTAAATTCATTTTTAATTTGTTCTAATTAGTTATGCATGACAGTGGAATGCATTTTGACACATCCTACATAAATGGAGTATACCTTCTCATTCGTCTGGTTGTACATGATGGAGAGTTACACAGGTCATGTAATCATCTATGTACCTAGGATAATAATGTCTGATTCATTCTACTGTCATTCCTACCCTGAATTAGCATCTGAATATCAGAGAAAACATTCAGCCGTTGGTTTTTTAGGATTGGCTTACTTGGTTTAACATAATATTCTCCAGTTCCATCCACTTCTGGTTCTCATCTTCCATGTTGCTTAATTCAGTGGTCACTTCCTAGTTCCCATCTCCCTTGACCAAACAGCAACATTAGATGGCTTTGGTCTCTTCTTCCACTTCAAAGCAGTGTCTGTCCTTAGTCACTGGAATATCGTTCTTTCTCTTTTCTATCTGACTCATTGCACTACTGCTCCTGTGTTTTCTTTGCTGGATCCTACTCAGCTTTCTGAATTCAAAGATTGAAGTCTTCTAGAGTGGAGCCTTTGGTTTTTTTTAAAAAATATGTATTTATTTTAACTTACTTGGTTATCTCATCTTGGCCCAGAGATTTGACTCTCAAAAGTTACCTGCTAGGGCCGGGATTGTAGCTCAGTGGTAGAGCACTTGCCTCGCATGCATGGGGCACTGGGTTCGATCCTCAGCACCACATAAACATAAATAAATAAAGATATTGTGTCCATCTACAACTAAAAAAAATTTTTAAAAAAGTTATCTGCTAGCTGGGCAAGGTGGTGCACACTGTAATCTTAGCTATTTGGGAGGCTGAGTCTGGAGAATTGTTTGTCTGAGGCCAGCCTGGGCAACATAAAGAGACAGGGTAGGGGGAAGGGGAAAGAATTATCTACCTTTACTTGAAATACTTGAAATGATCTGAAGAGCCTTTCAACGCTACACTCAAAATGTATCCTAACTTCGACCTACCAATTAAATATTTGTAGTTCAAGGCACTATCAAGGCTCACTTGGTCTATTGCAATTGGTTTCTGTCGAGTCTGCCAGCATCCCCTCTTGCCCTCAGCCTAGCCTCAACCATGGTTTACAATTTCACTCATGAAACCTGGTAGCTTACCATGACATAGAATGTGTTCTATGAAATGGACTTCATCTGTTTCTCAGTGTCTTTTAGCTTTCTTGGCCTTCCTCACATATTTCAGCCACACTTACCCTCAGTTTTGCTAAGCCTGTTTGGGCCTTAGCACATGGTGCTGCTTCTGTCTGAAGCACATGCACCAGATAGCTTCATAGTTCACTCTCATATCATCCACGTGTCTACTCAATGTCATCCAATCAGAGAGTAAGTAATTCCCTGGCCCTCCGTCAAAAACATGGAATCTGCCAGTCAGCTAGCCATATTCATCTTACCCACCTTCATCTTCTTTTGAGGTCATATCAGCATGAATTACCTATTGATTCAGTTGATTTATTGGCTGCCTTTCTCCAATAGAATTTAGACTCTAATAGCAGACATGTTGCCTTTGTGTTTGAAAGCTACATCCTCAGTGTTGGGAGATGGCCTGACCCATAAGTAGCAGGTGCTCAGAAAATGAATTTTTTCAATGAATGAATGGAAGAAATTGTGAATGTTTTTTAGTGTGTTGGTATAGAAATGTTTGTCTTCTCGTAAGTGTAATCTATTACATGCTGGTTGTAGTGATATAATTAACCAATCAACTCTAGAAAGCTTCACTGTGAGCATTTCATGTTCTTCTGCTGAGCTCATGCAAGAGTAATGGCAAGGTCAACTAAATGCTTTTTGCTAGAAATATCTCTTCCTGCTTGGAGTTCTACTGAAAAACGGATCCACCACTGTAGGGAAACATGATTGCCATATAGTCTCCTCAGCAACACCATTTTTGACCTCTCCTACTTCATCAGTAATGGATCAGGGATTGAACAGGGGTAGAATCCTTTGGTCACTTCTTCTCAAGAGCAGAGGATTTATTTTCATGCCCATCTAATTATTTTCTGGAACCTAGTTGTGTAGAGTCATTATTTTGTTGTGTGTGTAGATGGGGGTGGGGAGGATGTTTGGGAAAAAGTGTTTAAATTGCTCTCTGCTCTAAAATAAGGATACATTGGAAATGTTTCCTCTGTGGAGAAATTTCCACATTGACCTTGGAATCAATATTTTTAAATTTTTTTGTGGATATTTAGTGCTTATCAAGTCACTTGCAGTCAAAATAAAATGTCAATCAGAGTGATACATTTTGCTGGTAGAAATTCAAGATTTTATAGGATTTTTGTTATATATATCTCTTCAAGCTACAGTTTGACAGAAGTTAAATTAAATCTATCATTTCAAATGAATCCTGAGGCAGGAGAAATTATAGATAATTTTCAATATTTGATAAAGATGTTATTCTCTAGCAGTGAATTCCACTATCAAAATAAATAAATAATTTTAAAGGCTGCTTGAGATAAGAATTGCTTTTACTAAAAGATATCATTAACACTAATAACAGAAAAGTCATAATGGAACAAATATTACAACAGGGAGTTGATTATAGTTCTCAAATAAACATCACAAATTATAAATTAATAAATATTAATGTGTGTTATGTTATGTATGTTCCATGTTTGATAGGCAAGGTGTTTGTTAGATTTTTATGATATATCCTGAAATTCATTAGATTATAAAAGCCAAAATATTATCATATTGACTTTTTTTTGAAGACTATAAGGGGTAGTTACAAAACTATATGTAGAAGACAGAACATATTATCATGAAACCATTAAAGATTGTCCCTAAAATTACAGTTTTCAATTTAAAGTTACTATGAAATTAATAACAAATTTAAAAGAAAGAAATCTGAGCATTCTGACACATAAACTGCATTTTCTTTGCATATTTGTTCTCCCTAATTTCAATCCATGCATATATTTTTCACAAAATCACAAGGCACATACAATTTTCTATTCATGATTTTCATTTGAAATGTATTGTCCTACCTTGTTACACAATATTTATAAATATAATTTTTAATGGTCACTTAATATTCCAGTGATTGCTATAGTTTGCTTTTTGGGTGTGTTCATGGTGCTGGAGATTGAACCTAGAGCTTTGCATGTGCTAAGCATGTACACTGCCACTGAGCTCTTCCCTAATCCTTAATCTCCTATTCAAATGCTGGACTCAGTCATATTCTGTTTGATTCCTGAGTAGGCACTTAAAATATTTAGTTATAATAAATAAACTCCCTATGTGGTATGATTAGAGTAGTGATGAAGAAGACTTCTCATTTCAAAATTTCCATGTAAAGTTGTTATTCATCATTATACCTTGAGTTGAATTAGTTAGAATATTATTCTAGCCAAAATATGAGAAAAGCATTTTTGAACAGAGTAGACACAAAATAGTGCTCAAAACCAGACTCATCCTCAGAGACCACATTTGGTGGGTTGATCCTGAGAGTGGATCTTGTGTGAGAATGGAAACCTTAGAAGGTCATAGGGAATGCCTCATTTGCAACATAATATTTATTATTGGGTGGTGTATAAAAACATGATTTGTAGGAAGTTTGATTTTGTATAGACATGGAAAGAATCTATAAATAGAAAGAGCTACAAGTTATTATCTATTTTTGTTTCTGTCTTTGTGTTGAAGGAAGTTTGGGGATTGATTCACAGTGTGTGTCACAGTATGGGTAAAAAATAATACATTTTACTTGATCAGCCATTTTCTACAATAAATGAGCATGACTGTGCTCACAATAGTTCAAATCAGTGAAATCAAAACCTTGCTTCTCAGTTCTGTTATCATTAAATCATGAAGAAAATACCAATGAATGGCAATGTTTTACACACCAATCTGTTGTCTTCAGATTCTTTCACAGCCAAATGACCAAGACATCACTGGAACAAAGGTTTATCTAAATTGTAAGGCCATTTCACAAGGACCAATTAAATTATCTCTTTTTTCATCAGTGACTCTTGTGATTTACAAGCTGATATTTTTCACTCATGTCCAACTGTGGTCATTTATGACCAAAATGATAAAAATCAATCTTATGAGTTTGATTGACGCAATGGAGCAAATTGTAAATTATGCAAATTGTAAATTATGTGTATAAATACAAGTTAGTTCATTCATTCATGTAATAATATTTTTGTGCTTTGTATATGGCACAGTTAGGATTGTCAGGCACAATTTTAGGGGATATAGTGATGAATCAAAGCTCAGTGGTTCTTTGTGAAGGTGTAAATATTTCAAGTCTGTTCTCAGATCAAGAGTGTAGCATGGATTGGGTCTGTATAATCAGGGCCTGAGAATAAGAAGTGAATATTCCCATGCTGATAGGGAAACATGATTCTATGTGACTCTGAATGAAGAGCCAACAGAGTATAATGGACATGCCCTTAGACACATGACCCAATCTGTCTGGGTGTGCCTCTTATTCCCAGGTGATTTATTGCACTTAACTTATAATTAGTTGTTAGAATATAGCCAGGAAGCAGATTTTTCTTTTAGCTTGGCCCATTTAGGACCTCAATAAATTGCATGAAATTGAAGTTAATTTCTTTCTATAAATTTGATTATTCTAGGTTTCTGATATAAGTGAAATTGTATAGTATTTGTCTTTTTGTGACTGGTTTATTTTACTTAGCATAGTATTGAAACTGGAGTTTTGAGATGAGAATAGATTTCCCTGCTTTGCCCATTTCCTCTAGGTTCTTGTCTCACTAATTTTGAAGAATAAAATTCACATACAATCACAGAAGAGAAAAGTAAACAATGTAGGATTTATTTAAGAGAGGAGAGAGAGAATTCTCACCATGTGGAAGGGGGACTGATAGCAGAAAACCCCATTTTGATGTGCCAGCTTGGGAGTTTAGATATGATTCAGGGAAGAGCATGGAGTATATATTTATGTAAAATAGGCATTGAAAAAGAATCAACATCATCATCTGGGATCACTCCCATTGTATTAGTCATGGTTCTCTAGAGGAACAGAATCAATAGGAAATTTAATTATAAAAAAGGGGATTTATTAGGTTGGCTTATGTGACCGGAAGCTGGATAATCCACAATGGCTGTCTGCATGCTGGAGAGCTAGAAGAACCAGTAGCTGCACAGTCCAAGAGGCTGAAGCCTCAGAACAAGAGGGATCAACAGTGCTACCCTACTCTGAGACCTAAGTCTTCTGGAGAATCACTGGCAGAGTCTGCTTGGGAAGAGTGAAGAAGCAGGAGTCCTAAGTGTGGTGCCCACACTTAGGGAGGGTCTCCATTTCAGTTGGCTGTACCACATGCCAATAATTCCTCGATACACCCTCATTGACACACTCATAAGCCCCTTAATCATCTGCATCTCTTAATCCAATCAAGTTGACAATTCAAATTAACCATTACACCCATCTTCCCTTTTCCACTTCTGGGACAAAGGGGTTGGTGTGAGGTGTTCCCACAGGTGAGCCTCAAGGTCTTTCACATTTGAAACTGGTCTTGATGGTGCCCATTAATTTATCTACCTGGTAGCCTCCAGGTGTGGTTGAATAGGGCCCATTATCCTGACTGCCTGGTCATTTTACTATCTATTCCATTTTATCCTCATTCAGTATCTTTAAGGTTCATGCTGAATTCTTGTAGAATCATTTTTTAATTTGTTCTTTCTAGTTATACATGACAGAATGTATTTTGAGAAATTATACATTCAAGGAGTATAATTTATTCTATTTAGGATCCCACTATTGTGGTTGTACATGATGTGGAGTTACGCATGTAACTCAAATAGTCACAGATTCAAATACAAGGCTAGGAAAGTTATGTTAGATTAATTCTACTATCTTTCCTATTCCCTCCCCCCACCCTTCATTTTCCCTTTATCTAATCCAATAGATTTCTATTATTCTCCTCCCCATCCTCCCTTGTGGGTTAACATCCACATATCAGAGAGAACATTTGGCTTTTGGTTTTTTTATTTCACTTAGCATATTCTACAGTTCCATTCATTTACCAGCAAATGCCATTATTTCATTCTTCTTTATGGCTGAGTAATATCCCATTGTGTATATATGCCAAGTTTTCTTTATCTGTTCATCCGTTGAAGGACACCTAGGTTGTTTCCATAGCTTAGCTATTGTGAGTTGAGCTGCTATAAATATTGTAGTGGCTGTGTCACTGTAGTATCAGCATCATTTTTTTTAATCCAGAATCTAGTGACCAAAAAATAATTCATGGCATTGTTGGAAGTATTGTTAAATTAGGTAGTATAGATGATGTGCCTAATATAGTGGCTATGTATGGAAGGCATTTAGAAAATGGTACAGAGTGATGAAAAATTATTTATGTTACAAAGGGATTGAACTTATGAACTTGTCCTCTAAAACTTATTCTTCAACATTTCAGGGATATTTTAATATAGTGCACAACTCTGTCATTTATCATTTTTATGACTATCTCTACTTGTCCATATTGCACAAGTTTTACCACTAAGAAATTTGTTTTAGATATTAAAGTTTTATTTCTGATTGTGTGCTGTTCCCTTAGCATCCCCAAATGCAGTGTTTTCCAAAGTGTTCCATGTAACAATAACATAGATGAAAACTCTGCCAATTAATAATGTGTGGTCAAATAAAGGTTGAATAACACTGTATATGATCTTTCTCTTTTATTGAGTCATGAAGCCTAATAATTCTTCTCTTTGGCTGAGACACAAGCATAATAAGAAACTTGTATCTATAGTAAACAGTTCAGTCCCAAGATTTCTGTTCTGTGAATATTTCAACAAAATTGACCCAGGTGCATTAAAGTCGGTTGGAAATTATAACCTAGAGTTTACTATATAATTTATTATCACTAATTATATTAATAAATATCATCACTAATCATTCATCTATTGCTTTTTCTCAAAAGAATAGAACTCTAAAAACAAAGTTACCGTAAGTGGTGTATTTGTTTGTCAATTTAAGTTTTCACGTGTTCCATAAATAGAACAATAGGACATAATGGGACATTTTACTTCTCCACGTCTTGGCAATTGAATCTTTTAAAAACTATTACTTTGTGTATTATTATTATTATTATTTTAATGGCTTCTCATTTATCTTTTTTTAAATTAGTTTATTTAATTGTGTGTATTATTTTTAATTGTGGTCAAACACACATATCATAAAGTTTACCGTCTGCACCATGCTTAAGTGCATAGTTCAGTGACATTCAGTGGATCCACAGTGCTGTTCAGTCATTACCACCATCCATCTCCAGGACTCTTTCCATCTTGCAAAACTGAAACTCTCCACCCATTAAGTGATAACTCCTAATTCCACTTGTCTCTGTCTCTGGCAACTACTATTCTATTCTTTGTCTCTGTGAATTTGATTACTCTCGGTACCTGGTATAACTGAAATCATACAATATTTTTCTGTTTTTGACTGTCTTATTTCACTTAGCATAATGTCCTTAAGGTTCATTGACATTGAAGCACGTGTAAACAAGGCCTTCCTTGTAAAGTCTGAATAGTATTTCATTGTATGTATAACAACCTGTTGTTTAGACACTCATTTATCAATGGACAACTTTAAGCTGTCATGAAAAATACTCCTGTAAACATGAGTATATAAAATCTTTTTGAGACATGTGGTCCATCCATTGGGTATATATACAGCAGTAGAATTGCTGAGTAATATGGTAATTCTATTTTTAATATTTTTTCTGTATACCATACTGCTTTCCACAGTCACGGTACTACTTTATATTGCCTCTAACAATGCACAAGGGTTCTGATTTCTTCAAATCTTTACTTTTAGTTATTTTTTTGGTTTGCTTGTTCTTTTATTTAATGGTAGCCATCTCCATGGGTGTAAGGTGGTATCATGTGGTTTTTGACTTGAATTTACCTAATAATTAGTGAATATTGAACATTGTTGTATTAATTGAATATCTTTTTATGTGTTTTCTGGACATTTTTATAACTTCTCTGGAGAGTTTTGAATATATTCTTATGTGTTTTCTGGACATTTTTATAACTTCTCTGGAGAGTTTTGTTTTTTTCAAGTCCTTTACCTACTTTTAAATTGTTTTGCTGTTATTTTTATTGAGCTGTAGGAGTCCCTTATATATTTTGGATAGTTACCTCTTATCAGATACATGATTTGCAAATGTTTTCTCCCCTTCCCTGGGTTTGCCTTTTAACTCTATTCATTCTGTCCTTTGATGCAGAGAAGTTTTAAATTTTGATGTAGTCTGATTTATCTGCTTTTTGTCTGTGACCTGAGCTTCTCATGTCATATCCAAGAAATTATGCCAAAACTAATTTCACAAAGCCCCCTGTTTCTAAGAGTTTTATAATTTTAGCTTTCTTGGTTAGGTCTTTGATCCATATTGTTAATTTTTGTTTATTGTATGAAATGAGGGGAGACCTTTGGTCTTTTTACACGTGAATAGACAACTTTCTTAGAACTATTTGTTGAAAAGACTATCCTTTTCCCACTGAGTGGCCATGTTGCCTGTCAAAATCGTATTTCTGGGCTGTTTATTCTGTTCTATTGGTCTACATGTCTATTTTTATGGCAATACCACAACTGCTTTGATTACTGTAGTGAGTTTTCAATCAGGAAATGTGAGACCTCCAATTTTGTTCTTTTTAAAGATTATTTTGGTATTCAGGGTTCCTTAGGACTCAATATGAATTTTAGGATAACTTTTTCTTATTGCTGCCAGAAATGTTGTTGGGATTTTAATAGGGATTGTATTAAATCTGTAGATCATTTTGAATAGCATTGACAACTTAAAAATATTCATTCTTCCAATTTATGAATACAGGATGTTTTATTCAAGTGTTAGTGACTTCTTTCAATTTCTTTCCATAATGTTGTAGTTTTCAAGTGTAAGTGTTAGCTTTCCCTGGTTAAGTCTATTATGGTCTAATGTCTTGGATATTACTGTAAAATGGAATTACTTTCTTAATTTTTTCTTGGATTATTTATTGTTAGTATATGGATATACAACTGATTTTTATTGAATCTCTTTAAATATCATAGAATATTTCTTTATAGCCTGTAAAACTAGTATTGTGAAGAACAAAGTTTGGAAAATACTGCCCAAAGGGAAATATTCATTGTATTATGGAATCTTTTTTTGAACTTATTTGCTATTTCATATTATTTGCAGAGTTTTGTTTATGCCATTTTGAACATTTATGGTATGTCATGTTCTTATTTATTTATATGTCTTATTTCTAGGCTGAAAGACTCTAGAAAATTTGAATAAAGTCGATCTATCCTTCTATCAGAACTTTTTATTTACTTGCATTTTATTAATTCAAGGACCAAATTTAATTCTACTGTGTGTGACATCCTGCTTAGTGATTCCAAATTTAAGTTTTCTAACCAGTAAGACACAGTGCTAACATTAGACTTATTTTTCTTATAATCAAATATGTATGTATTTATGTATGTATATTTCTTTGTAGGGAGTTTTTTAGAATAGGGATGAAGAAAGTGGATTGTATTTGAACTTTACTATTGGCTTTTTATAGTGTCAGTTAAAATATTAAACTTTTAAAGACAATTTCTTCATTTATATAGAAGAAATATGTGCAAAAGCCAAGATCTAATACCATTAATATTTCTATTTGTGGAATTGGTAATTTTAATAACCATATGAATTTTTGTTATATGGCCTGATAACTGCCATTTGAAAGTATGAGTAAGAAGTACTTTCTGAGGTGGAGGAGTCAGACAAATGTTTCTAAATAGAAGTTCTAAGAAACACTGCACAAACTAATAGATGGAAAAAGAATCAAGTCCTCACTTTTGGTGGCGATCATCCCTTCTTATTATAAAGCAATCATTTTTCCTTCACCCTAGGTATTGTGCAAGAATTCACTTGTTAAAATTCCGTTACTGCATTTCAACTCATTGATTGCAGAGGCTGGTAAACTGTGGAGAGATGACTTATGATCTTTTCTCTTTCTCTTATTCAAGGTTGTGGAACAGATTTGCCCCCAAAGATTATAATTATTCTTCTCTTTAGTCTCAGTCCTTTCAGTAGAAGTTTAAACTAACTTCTTATCGCTAAGCTTAGAGGTGGTACTGCTGTTATCTCTGCAGTGATAACATGCTTTCTGCTGTACAGAATGGAGTTGCAGTCATTTCCCAAAGGCTTTACCACCTAAGCAGGAAAGTCCACTCCAGCGTGAAATTCTCTAAATGAGAAATATCAGTAGTGCATGGTTGCTTATTCCTTAACTGGTTGGAGACAGGAAGAAAAGGAAAGGGATTTCAGTTCTTTGAGAAGTCCTGGAGTTAGAAGGGCTGTCAGCCCTGTAGTCCCTGTTTTTCTGAATGTCTCAGGCAGCTCTGCTCATGATCAGTGAGAAGGCAGCATCCAGTGTCGTCCCTCCACCCTCAAGCTCTCAGTCTCAGCAGCATTCAGAAACAGTGGCAGTCTGTCTAAAATGACACATGCTGAAAAATGTACTCATTCATGCTTTCCTTGTTTTATGTGTTGGTTTACTCATTTGTTCATACCATATATTGAGCACAATGTGTAAGGCATTTCTGAGGATACACAGATGAGGAAAAATATCATTTCTGACCTCAAGGCACTCAGTCTATTGAATAGTGCTGAATAAACATGTAACTTTACTACACTGTGAATATTACCAGAGCATAGGAGAAAGATGCCTTATCCTTAAGTGGGGGGTAGGGGGGAGTGGTTTATATTTGAAATTAAAAGATAAAAGCAGTTTTCCCAATTTAAGAAATGGAGTTTGAAATTCCAGGCATGGGGGCCAGCGTAAGCAAGAGCATTGGACAAGGCACGAGGTAATTTAGTGTTGTAGCTTCGACAGTAAAAATGGCTCAGGCAGTTCAACCTGAATCTCTGCTATGAGTGGCTGAGCTGCTGCCTGCTCCTATCTAAGAGGGAACAAATACTTCCTCTTCCCCACTTTCAGGCGCTAGTACCCAGTTGGGAATTGAGCCCTATGTCTCGCCAGGGTGTCTGGGGGGTTCTAGCCCAGCTCCACTTCTAGAAAGTGACTGCCCTTCTACATTGTTTTACAAAATCAATTCATGTGACTCTTTGGGATGATCTGGCTTAGTATTATTTTTCTGTTGGCCTGTTTATTACTTGATAACTCTGCCTCCTCTTACATTTTAACATCTCACGGAGGTGAAATCTTTTTCTTTAAAATATTTTTTAGTTATACATGGACACAATGTCTTCATTTATTTATTTATTTATTTATTTATATGTGGTGCTGAGGATCGAACTCAGTACCTCACATGTGCGAGGCAAGCACTGTGCCACTGAGCTATCATGAGGTGAAATCTTTATACCTGATGTGGACTCCAATCTTTCACCTAAGACTCTTCTCTGCTGTGGCTCCCTGAAGACTTTCTTCCACATCCTGCTACGTTAACATTCCTCTTTATTCCTATGTAATGGCCAGCTGGGGGACTCAGTCCAATTCTTCAATTTGTATTTGGGTCTATATCTGCATAGAGGGAGACAACCAAGGTATATGTGCATCCCTTCCCAAAAGACTTTTCAGAAGTGTTATAGTTCAAGACTTTAAAGAAAGTCAAAGATATAACTGGTCAATAGGAAAATAAAGGAAAAAACTAAATGCTGAAAATTGAAAGTAGTAAAATATTATAGTCTTTTTTTTTTTTTTAATGCTGGGGTTTATACCTGGTGCTTGCACATGCTAACTTTATTATCTACCACTGAGCCACTGAGCTACACCCCCAAACATGGTCTTTTTAAAATTTATATTTATATATATATATATATATATATATATATATATATATATATATATGATTTAAATATCTATAGTTGATACAATTGAAATTGTGGTTCCAAAATCTTTTGGGAGGGGATGCATATACATTGGTTGTCTGGTCAAATATATTGCAAATATGGCTCAAAAACATTTATTCTACAATAAAAATGTAAAAATCCTTTCCCTAAAATTCTATATATTGGGCTGGGGCTGTAGCTCAGTGGTAGAGTGCTTGCCTAGCATGTGTGAGGCACTGGGTTTGATTCTCAGCACCGCATAAAAATAAATAAAATAAATAAAGATCCATCAACAACTAAAAAAAATTTTAAAAAGTCTATATATTAACAAAAGTTAATCTCATAGGAGTAGGGAGCGGAGTAATGGTCACCAAAGGCTGGGGGATGGTGTGGGTGAGAGGGAGAGAGAATGGTTAACAAGTGTATGGGTGCAGTTGGAGAGGAAGAATAAATTCTGATGTTCCATAGCAGAGTGGGCTAACTGTGGTTGACAAAAATTCATTTTATAATTCAAAAGATCTAGTAGAGAGGATTTTGAATGCACCCAACACAAAGAAATAATGTTTTGAGTGATGGGTATGGCAATTACACTGATCTGATCATTAAAACATATACATGTATTCAAGTATCATACCCCACAAATATATATAATTGTCTTAAAAAATTCAAAATAGGGCTGAGGATATAGCTCAATTGGTAGAGTCCTTGCCTTGCATGTATAAGGCCCTGGGTTCAATTGCCAGCACTACACACAAAAAAAATTAAAACTACATTTGAAAGCTATGTCTATTAATCCTTTACACAAACCTTCTCTCATATCTTTCAGTTTTAAAAATGAACTTGGCTAGGGCTGGGGTTATGGCGCAGTGGTAGCGTGCTCGCCTAGCACGCGGGAGGCACTGGGTTCGATCCTCAGCACCACATAAAAATAAAATAAAGATATTGTGTCCACCTACAACTAAAAAATAAATATTTAAAAAAAAAATGAACTTGGCTAGACCTTCCACTTGCCTTTTTTGTGCAGTGTGTGCTTGCTAGAAAGTTCTATCCAGAGAAACAGCTGAGCTGGGTACATTTTATAGATGAGAAAACTAAGGCAATGAGAGATTGTGTAACATCTTCACGGTATATATCTATTAAGTGGGAGGGAGAGACTGGGTCCAAGGAGGCAACCTGACTACACAGTCTTTTTAATATCTGCTAAATCCCCTTGTCTCTGGGATGGACGGGGGGGGGGGGGGGGGGAT